>CM037860.1:26110732-26710732 GCA_021292105.1 Anadara kagoshimensis | reverse complement strand
GTGAAGATGTTAAAAACTTTATATTTTTTAATTTTCAGGTCTCCAAACATCACAAGATGCCAGGTTTTATGGAATTTCTGCCAAACTGGAACCATTTAGCAACGATGGGAAAACCCTAGTTATCCAGTTCACAGTCAAACATGAACAAAACATCGACTGTGGTGGTGGTTACATGAAACTTTACCCATCAGATTTAGACCAAAAAGCACTCCATGGTGATTCCCCATACTACATTATGTTTGGTAAGTTTATGTTAAAATAGAGCAAAGAAATGGGTCAGGAATTTTTTTCCAGATGGTAGAGCTGCATTTAACCAGTGAACTGTCTATTTAGGTTTTATCATTTTCTACTGCCAATGTCAAAATATTTCAATAGCAGCAGATTTAATTCCAGATCGACGTAATGAAAAATTAATTCCGTCTACTTTTTACATCAGCCCTCAAAGTGAGTTTCAAAATTGAGTGGCCAGCTGGCCACCAATTTAAACTTTCAGGTGGCCAGTGGAAATTCCAAGTGGCCAAGCAACCTTTTCTTCCAAATGAAGGAAAATTAAGGCATCTTTTAGGTATGGAGAACAAAAATGCACATTTTAAAATTGACTTGCAATCACTTACATACATGTACATCAGTGTTATTAATAACAATAATGGTGATGTAAATTGTCCATTTTATTGCCTGAAATGGCAACAGTATCATTAAAATTCTGTAACACAGAAATAGTATCTGTTCTCTGGTCACAAAAGTTCAAATTTAAAGTGGACAAGCTAGCCACCATTTTAATAGACAAAATTAAGGACTATACATGCATGTCTGAAAAGTATTAGGTTTTCAGCAATTTAAGTTTTATAAGAGTGATGCAGTAATGATTTAAAGATTTAATTTGTGTATTTTAGGACCAGATATATGTGGACCAGGTACCAAAAAAGTACATGTTATTTTCAACTACAAAGGAAAGAATTTATTAACAAAGAAAGATATCAGATGCAAGGTAAAAAAACTATACACTTTTCATGTCATTTTGTCTCATCATCTTGTCTCAATACTTTAAAACCAAATAGTAAGGAAAAACATAAATACCCAATTTAACATTAATAGTGGTGTTAGTAATGACCAAACAATGCCTTTAATATGGGACTTTTGCTCAAATGAGAACTTCCGACTACAGTAGCTCAGTTAGTAAAGTACTTATTCTGTATTTGGGAAGTCAGGTTTTAATGTTTAGTCAAGTCTGACCAAATGACTAATTTTTTAACGAGCATTACATTTAGAAATGAAAATCAAAAGGTCCTTCAGACAAATCTTAAAAGTAGCAGGCTCCTTTGGTAGAGATCTGAAAACCTGAAACAGCTCCTGCAGTTCTCCTCCAGGTGATACGAGGTGGACCAGGCTTTTTTCCAAGTCGGTGTCCAATTCAATACTGTTTTTGGTATTTTCTCTTTGGGCATTCTCATCTCATGGCCTAACCATCTAAAGCCTTGTTGTTTTATCTGTATGATGATGATGTTGCATTTGCTGATCTTGAACAGGTTTTTGTTAGTTATCTTGTTTGAAACATAACCCACCCACCCACCCACCCATTCAATCACTAACCCAGTAAGACCTTGCCATTGGTATTTGTAAGTAAATTGATAAAGTGTTATGTTCCTTGCTAATTTTTAATTTGTTTTTGTGGTTTACAGGATGATGTGTTTACACATTTATACACACTCATTGTAAGACCAGATAACACATATGAAGTTAAAATCGATAATGAAAAAGCAGAAAGTGGCACTTTAGAAGATGACTGGGATTTCTTGCCACCAAAGAAAATTAAGGTAACCAAATCTTTTACACATTTAGGTCTGCTTACACAGTGATTTAGGTTTGTAAGTTTAACATTATTTCAGTTGGTCAATTTCGACAAGGGTTGAAACAAATTAAAAATTTAAACATTTTCCTACAAAAATGACTATCTTTGTCCAAAAATGATCTTATTCTGTCCATAAGTTCCCATTATTTTCAACTCTGAAGATTTGACAAATTGACTATAAATGCCTTGCAAGTCTATTATTTTAACTACAGAGTCTGTCCTCTAGACTCTTTCTTATGTGCTTTTTATGTTTTTGAAGTTTTCAGCTCATTACTGAAAAATCCTCAATGATGAAATCCTTGCAAGCTCAATTTTCAAATAATGCGTTGTGGCTCAAAGAAAGGTGTTATTCCATCGATGAATGCACAGTCCGGCATATATTTGCAGTTCTATTTCTTTTCCATATTTGGTGTTAAGATAAAATATTATCAACTGGTTGTTGATTTTAATTGATATATAATTGATTTTTTGTATAGGACCCAGAAGCCAAAAAACCTGACGATTGGGATGAGCGTGAAAAGATTGATGATCCAGAAGATAAAAAACCAGAAGATTGGGACAAGCCAGAACACATCCAGACCCAGATGCCAAGAAACCAGACGATTGGGATGATGAAATGGACGGAGAATGGGAAACCAATGATTGACAACCCAGACTACAAAGTATGTGGTTTTGAAACGATGCAAGATTGACCACTGGCAAAATTTATCTTAATTTTAGGACTTTTCATATGGAAAAAAATGATATATAAATTTGAAATTAATACAAAAATGTTTTGACATTAAATAACTAACTGTCTGGTGTTGTTTTAGAAATGCATGTATTGTGTTATTTACTATTATAATTTGATTGGTTGTATAAAATAAATATCAGGTTGTACTTGTGCACTTCTGACATTTGCAGATTCATCCATGTCCATTCAGATATCTAGCATAGTCCAGAATATTGTTATAGAATATTTAGCAATTCACATAAGAAATGTTTGCAACAGACATTTAACATTTTATGTTAAATTACTCAACAACTGTTTTTAAGATGGGTGAATACAAGTATAGACACCAATGACAAGACAAAAAAACCTCAGTGCTTAACTTTGATAATTTGGTAATTGATATATTTTTTGACAAAATTTTTTAAAATTTGTTTACTTTGTGATAGAAATGAAACTACTGTGTTGTTTATAAGTTATTTTTGTTTTATAGGGTGAATGGAAACCAAAACAGATAGATAACCCAGCATACAAAGGAAAATGGGTACATCCAGAAATTGATAATCCAGAATACAGCGCTGATGATAAATTATATAAATATGATAATATCGGACATGTAGGATTTGATTTGTGGCAGGTAGGTACAATCCTTTTAGTGTCCAACTTTATAACCTGGATAACCTTAGTGGTACAGGGAAATTGGTGTTGTTGAATGGATTGAGTTACCTCCCTTTACATAGATTACAATGAAATTGTTGACTACACTGACAGCAGGGATGAAGCTTAACTGTTTTGAGTAGGGGGTCCAGCTCACTTCAGATAAGAAAAGTGATAAGTAGTTAAAATGTGTAAAATTAAGGGACCCAAACTTATTTTTATAAGCCATGGACTACTGGACCCCTGCTAATCTTAATCCCTTTACATGGATTACATAAGAATTGTTTACTACATGGACATTATTTCTTTTGTATTATTTCAGGTAAAATCTGGTACCATTTTTGACAATATCCTTATTACTGATGATGAAGACATGCTGCAAAGAGAGGAAAAGAATAGGGCGAAACTAAAGACCAGAAAAGAAAAGAAAGATGACAAGATGAAGTTGAAAGAAAAGAAAGAGAAGCAGAAGAAGCCAAAGGAAAGAGAAGAAGGTTAGTGTTAAAAGTTTTAAACATTCAGTGGAAGTTAAGACTAAGGCATTCAATATTCATATAATTCAAAAACTGCAACTTTTGACTCTAATCCAGGCAGTATTCATTAAGTTCAAAAGTCCAAACCTGAGTACATTGTATCTTTCTTCACGAAACATTTTAACATAGGTAGATTAAGTTTAAAAGACCAAAGAAAAAGTTAATGTAGGTCAACTTTATATCCAGTTTTCCATTGATTTTGACTTATTTTATTTTCTGTTTTGAATGAGTTGGGAATTTTTTGTAAATTGAATTTGTTGTGTTCTTTCAGAAAAGAATAAGAAAGAAGGTGGCGATGATGCAGAAGATGATGACGATGATGATAAGGTGAGAATTGTAAACTTAATTTATTTATCCTAAAAATTTTTTTGCAAGATTGGCTGTATGAAGTAAGGAAGATCTTGTCCATAATGTGTTATCGATGTCCTATGGTGAAATTTAGCTCAAAGTTTTTTGATGGACCAGAAGAGCTATCCTTTTTGTCGTGTGTGAAGGCTCGTAATCTTTGTATTGAGGATTGATTATATTACATTACATTTAAGAATTGAAATTGCAAAATAATTGTCTTGATGTAAGAACTGGTTTGTTTAACACTGTTGGCATATGACCAACATGGTATTTTTGATTTTGAATATTTTGATAACTGGAATATACATGTATTTATCAAGTTTTTTTTTTTTTGGGGGGGGGGGGTGTTGAGGAGATATCAAATTCACCTCCGGGTTATCTGTGTTATATAAGAAAATGACGTTCAGGTTTTCACATTTCTGTTATTTATATGATGAATAATACCCATTTCGTTGTTTACTGAATTTTGTTATATTATGTATTTCAGGAGGAAGCAACAAAAGATGATGATGCAAGGAAGATGAACACGATCATGACCATGACGAGTTATAGAAATAGTCCTTCAATAGGATAGCAAATAACTATTATTGTTTCTAATTTTTGACAGTATGTGAAATACAAGAACATTTTAATTGCAATTTTTACTTCTCATACTGACAAAAATCATTTTTATATATGTATGTGGGTATCTGGATTTTAAGAGGCGGAGAAGACCTGCTCACTCTCATTCAGCAAGAAAACAACATTTTTACTCCCATTTTGTTCAGTCAGTGTGAATGATGTTTGTTTTGAGTTTTTAATGAGGCAATTGTCAAAAATATATACTTTTGATTGTGTATAATTGTGTGAATGTATAAATGTAATGATGAATGTGCTTGTTTGTGATGAAAGTTGAAAAATGACATCAGTATCAGTAATACAACAGTAACAAGGGGGATAATCTTTAATTTAAACCAGGGTTTATATATTTATATCTAGAAGATTAGTGAATACAAATCGGATCATTTGTTAATTTACTGCACTACTTGTTAGTAGATGTAACTGTGCACCTTATTGACAGAAACTAGAACATTTTTAAGTTTTAGGAATACTAAACCCTGGTTTAGTTGTTTTGAAGTGTTTTTAACCAAAGAGGGGATTGTTATTAAAACATTTGGTAATAAACACTTCTTTTTATAAATTGTTGGTGTTTCTCTTTTTGTTATGGTAGCTTATATTCATGAAACTGACTTTAGTTGTCCAGTCATCAGTTGACTCGGTTAGTGGCATACCACTGCAGTAACTCAGTTGGTAGAGTGCTTGCTCTGTAAGTGGGTCTAGGGGGTCTGACCAAGACTTGAAAGGGGGTAGTGACTGTTTTTCCAAGCACTCTGCATTACGAAATGAAAGCAGGGGTTCTATCATTCCTATATTTTTTACCCTTTCCTATAAAATTTGAAAAACATTTTTCCTGTATTTTTGGACCCCAAAACTGGTAGGACCCCTGTGAAAATGGTGGTTCTTTCGGTTGGGAACTTGTAAACAAGGTCCCATGTCAAGAAAGTTTGGCATGATAAAGAACCCTGCTGTATAATGCCATCAGCACAATGCACAGGCAAAATTTCTGCTAACACCTATCGCTGGTGTTGTCTCGATACATGTACAAGTGAAATATTCTTGACTTGGACGTTGAACACCATTACTCAACTCATCTTGGTTGGTGGCATCCCTCCAATTTTGTAAAAGTTTTCCAATAAATTATGTTGGAAAGTATTGGTAGATAAATAATGTAGTTTTACCCCCAGTCAAGATTCTTTTACATATATTGAGATGGTCAGTTCAGGGATGTTGAAGAAAAATTGTGTGCCTGGGGAAAACTACCAGACCTTTGGCAAGTAAACTGACAAATTTTCTCGCACTAGGATCTGTCCTGATGAAAAGTATTGGGATTCAAATTTAGCCTTTCAAAGAAACGTGGAACATATATTTGCATCAGTGTTACAGACTGGTTGCCAATATGGATCCAGCACTGCCCTGCTATTAACCTTGGTATTGGTAGCATGGTTTGAACCAATGTATATGTCAAGATTATTTTACTTGTATCGAGGCATTGCCATTTAGAAGTGAATTGACAGAAATATTAACTTGTATTAACAGTGTGCTCTGGGTTATTGCAAGGACATGACGTATATACATGTGTATTCTTGTGAAGACAATATATTGGCAGTGTTTATAAACATGGAAGAGTCTATTTAATATAAATAGGAATCGTATAAAGGCGATTTTGATAAACAAATGCTCACAGGCGTGATATACGTATATGATAATACAGTATTGATACCTATTGGTGTATAATAAACTCGCCCGTGTTTATAAAAACTCTGCCAAAATATCGCTGACGGACTATAATGCTTAAAAAAAACTGAAATCAGTAGAGTGCTCGCTTTGTATGCTAGAGGTTGTGGGTTTGAACCCTAATGGGGTCTGAGCAAGACTTAAAAACAGGTAGAGACTTCTCCCAACAAGCATTTGGCATTCTAATTTTAAAACCAAAATGAAAGACACTGGGTCCTTTGGAAAAAGCCTTAAAAACTGATGGCATGTGTCATGGCAGGTGTGGTACGTTAAAGAACCCTGTCTGCACATAGCCCTGAGTGCACTGCAGAGGTCAAAACTTCTCTCACTTCACCTATAGCTGATGACATCTCAATTTAAGTGAAATATTCAAAATATGAAACTGATAATCAAAGATAAATACTTTGAAATATGTCTAATGCCAGTAGTGCCAGATTCAATAGGTTTGAAAGAAAAATTAATGAGTTTTTACAAAACATTTTATTTATCCCTGTAACCATTGCCTCTAGTAATATGGCCCTCTTGATTCTAGATTGAACAAACAAAATTTGTCATTGCCTCTGGTTACATGGTCCTCATAGTACTGAATTGCACAGACAGAAGCCATCATAATGGTTGCCTCTGGTTACATAGTAATCATGGTGCTAGATTGCTCATTAAGTGTCCATCATAAGGACTGCCTCTGGTTATAAAACCAATGATAATAACTAAGATTAATTGACAATATGCAACAGTAATTAACAACAATAATTCACAACAAAACAAGCATTATCTAAATATGTCAATTTTTATTACATATTTTTCTATAAGTAACAAGTTTTCAAGTCAATTTTTGGTCATATATATATATTAATTTTTTGGCAAGTGTTTGATTTAAGCAGGAAGTTGGAAGTACTAATGACATAATGATATACATATATAAATTACATTGTTCATTTCAATAGAGAACTAAGAGATATCCCTCGAGACAAATTATTACTTTCCTTTTTAAAAAGGGGAACCTATCTATATGTGCTTGCAATCATTTATAAAGAAAACGAGAACCTGACCCTAATTGCAAATATTTGAAAAGCAGATAATGTCCAAGTAGCAAATCATAGTGGGTGTAACTAATGTGAAATATGCAACTAAAAATTAATATTTAAAAAAAAATTAAAAGTAAATGATTTAAAATTTTTAAGACACTTAACATGAAAGTGAAATATCATTACAGTAATAATTCTGCAAATTGATTCATTGAACTAAATCTATCTAATAATTAATTTACCTGGTCATTTGAATATAATTTAATTCAACGAACATGTAATAAAGTTTTTAAAGTGCAAAAATTTTAAACATTAACATTCTTAACAGAACAAGAGCACTGCCAAGCAAGACAATATAAGATTGTCGTTTTCTGTTGAGATTTATGTAAGTAATAGTAAGTAATCTTTTTAAATTTCAAAATGCACTAGTATACAAAGACAATATTCAAGAAAATATCAAAAAAGAAAATCCCATGTAAAAAATCTTAAAATGTAGTTAAGGTATTGCAATATACCGGTAATTACATTGTATAAATCTTACGTCATTATGTCGTGGGCTTGATGACACCTTTAGCTTTTAGTTTACACAGGTTGTGCCATTTTATATAACAAAGTAAAAGATCGGGGATTTAACATGTAACTTTTAGCAAATTAACAAAACTGGTTTTATATGTATAAAGAGAAGCAGACAAATAACAAAACAAAACATGAAATGTTATCCAAGTAAAACCTGAATCTTTAAGAAAGTATACAGCACTAATATATGTACACCTGTTGTTTAAATTTGAATAAATTCATTTTATATTCATATAATATTTTCATCAATATAGATTTTATGTACCGGTAAATCAAATACATACATGTACATAAATTTCAATTGCAAATATAGATTCAAACATTGTAACTAAAAAATCATAATCAATAACATAACAATAAAGTAAGTTATCATAGGTACTTGTAATTATTTGTCTTAATATAACTTACTTTAATTAATGGAGTGGAGGAAGGGGTATTTAAGGACCTAAGGCAAAACTTATGTTAATATCAATCAAAACACTGGAAAAGAAAATACAATTTTGTTGTAGAAAGACAGAAAACTTGCACAGTTAGTTTCAATGTTTGCTTTAAAAAAAATCAATTTAAAGATGGATAGACAATGCGAACCTGTCATCCCTACAAAAAAGCAAAAGTATGTTCCATATGATGATTTCTAAGACAGATATATTGATTGATCATTTGTATGTCCATACATCTTCATTATGCAGCATCTGTTTTCATTCAAAACCGGTAATGAATTCAAAGTTAAATCTACAGTAGAATCTGTTTTAATATTTATCTTATACACCCCCACCCCCTTTAAAATTTTTGAGACATTATCTTTTGTTATTATTTTTTTGAAGAATTGAATTTCAATTTTTTCTAGTTCATGAATTATGAACCAGATTTCAGATTTCGTGAAATCTAATATAATTGCAAAACAGTCATTTTGATTTGATTTTCTAAAATCTTGTTTATACTCTATTTACAAGAAAAAGTCCTTATATTTGGAATATTTTCTTTCTAAATTCTTGAATTAAATTCTTAATTCTGTCAAATGAAAAGTTGAATGATGTTTCTATAAGGAAATGAATGCAGGTCACTACAGCTATTTTCTCTTTTAAAAACGACCCTTTATGTCAATAGATCTGGCCAGAAAAAGGAATTCTAAATACAACCATGTCATAACTTTTGAAATAATTTCAAATAAATTCATGAAAAAAGGAAATCTTTCTGGAAAAAAAATAAATTTGTTTGATGGAAATTAACTTACTGTATCAAAGAATAATTAGTGTTATATGACACAGAAAATAAATACAACAGTCTCTCGAGGATAAATGCCCCCAAGTTGTTATTTCTAAGATCTGACCTTGTGCCCTTCTTATACCCCCCCTTTCATTTCTACAGGTATGAAAACAAGAACTTATGACAATGTGAAGTAAAGAGCCACATCTACAGATGTATCTGTCATCAGTTTTTAAGGTCTTGAATGACCTATTAACAAAAAAATAAAAAATTCAATCTCAGTTTTTACTATACATTACAAGTATAAACAACTTCCAAATCATTTGTCTTCACAGCACAACTCTAAAAATATACATAATCATATGTGTATACATAAATAATCTATAATAATCTATTGACTAAAATTCATATCTACCTACTTTTTATGCATAGAGTAAACTTTATATATATGTTTTTAAACAAAGAAAATAAAAAGGTTTTAGAAAATAGTTCTTCAGTGGTTTATTGCACTAACATGTACTTATAGAGTATTTGAAACAAAACATGAACTAATGATAAGCAACACTGTTGACAAGAAGCCAAAAAAGGCCTTTATTGCTCACCTGGTCTAAGTAATACAACCAACCTTAAGTGAGTTATCGTTTATAGCTGCATCAGCATTATTGCAGCTATTCATGGCTTTAAACATTCACAACAAAAAAGATTGAATAGGCACATTATTTTTCATTTAAAAAGCAGTTAATTTTGCAAACACAACCATGTACATATATGACACAGTAAGCTTATAGGTATATAAATTATCACAACATAATTTTCGATACGAAAAGGCACTGATTTGTTTAGAATGGCTCATTCTATAGGCCGTCCACGATCTGATAGTAGAGTGTTTATAAACACAGACAGGTTTAAATATATATAAATAAATATATATTTAAATATATATGTTTATTTATAGGTGTAAACAGCATATCATCATATGTGTATAATCACATCGACTCGCGCAATATTTGTTACAACCAACCTAACTTTAAAATAGACTCGCTGTATACCTTGCCATAAGGTGTGAACAAACTACTAATGTATGCATAAATTTATTTCAGTAAGGCAAACAACAATATAACCACACTTGGTTTCTATATCATGCATATACCGGTACATGTAATTCTTTAAATAATTTTCTTATGCTCATAACACCAACATTCATTTCATATTTTTTTCTTGTTTTAGAGTTAGCATAACCATTTAGTTATACTAAGTAATAAGCATAGCAGGGGTTCAAAATTAAACAGGTCTAAGGTCGGGACCTATTGATGTTACATTTGGACCCTTCAAATTTTAACTGTTGAAGTCCCATGGACCTGCAGTCTTTTACCAGGATAAAATTATTTTTTCTGTATGATAACAATATTGATACTGGGCTTTCAAAACTATGTAGGACCTATCAAAAATAAAGACAAAAGGTCCTGAACCTTCCATTACAAAATATAATTTTGAACCCCTGCATAAATTCATGATGTATGAGACTCTTGAATCACCAGCTTAATAATCAGAAACAAAGGCACAAGTTCCTTGGCAGCCAAAGGGAGCTAACTCTATGGCAATGTTGTCTACCATCAACAAAGAAAATCTCCGAACTGCATTTAAAAAACTAACAAACAAAAACTTAACATTATATATAAAGCTTTAAATCATCTAAATCATTCAAAAATTAACAAATTTAAAATAAAATGGAAATTTGGTATGAAAAAAATTACTTTATAAAAATCTCTAAACTATAACAAGAATGTTTTTCAATCACTCAACTCAATACACAATGGAAAAAGTTCTGATGAAATAAAAATCTTTCATAGTATGAAATAACAAATTCAAAATTTTTATATTTTAGGCACTGACTTTACTCATTTTCATTAATTTGCAGATAACATTTATACTTCCAATACTCTACACAACAACTTACATAAAACAAAAAATTCATTTAATGTTTATAGCTGTAAATTGAGAAATTTTCATGTCCATGAGTCACAAAACATGAAAAAAAAGTTTTAATATTTTATTTTAATAAAATTCAACTCTCTTTTTTGCATTCCAACATCTGACAATGTGTTAAAATAATTAAAAGCTCATGAAAATTTTGAAATGATGATTCTCACGAAAATTGACCGACATGAAAATTTTCAAATTTACAGATAGTAAATAGAGTAGAGGCACTATCAGCTGATAAATAGAGGTAGTAGCTAGAACAGAAAATAAAAAAAATTAAGAATAAAACTGACATCTCTGTATACTGAAGTAGTAGTACTTGTGACTTTGAATACAATATATTGTTGTTGTGACCAGTTTGTTTAGTTATCGCTGCAAATCAGAAACTTTTCTTAACCGAGGTGGCCCAAAGAGAGTCCAGTTTAAGGGTTTCAGAGCCTCGCAAACAAAAATAAACTTTTACTTAACAGAATTGGTCCAAAGAGAATCCAGTTTAAAGGGTTTCAGAGCCTCACAAACAAAATAAACTTTTACTTAACAGAGTTGGTCCAAAGAGAATCCAGTTAAAAGGGTTTCAGAGCCTCGTAAACAAAATAAAAGCACAATGGTTTCACTTTCAATGGCTCATTCAACTTTCTGCACTATTAATATAAAAATTGCACATAAAATCTATTAATAAACATAAAAGGTAATTAGTAACTAGAATATTATCAGTGTGTGTCTGTCTGTCTCTTTGTAGATAAACAACTACTTTTTTGTCCTTTCTGGCACGTCTTTAAAAATATCTCAATTTTGGCTTTTTGATAAGTCTTCAATTTTTTGGCTTATTTACTGTTGCATACAGAGCCTCCTGAAAAGTACAATGGATATAAATCAATGAAAATGAAATTGTTTAGAAATTTATGAAAAATATTTACACATATTCTACTATTCAGCATTGTATTGTAACAGCCGAATGCCATGCATTGTATAATCTTCAACTTGAAACCAAACTTATATTCTGGTAGTTGTCATTATCAATGTGTCCCCATGGTTATACTCTGATAATGCACACAAAACTTACCTGAGCGATCCTGCTAATACTCTGTCATTACTGACACAACTCACAAGTTTCTAGTGATCAAATAGATGATGAAGATTGTGTTCAGATGCTGAGGCAAAGAGGCATTACCTATATATGGATCTGTATGCTATAGGTGGGTTTCACACAAGTGACACACTGGGTGTTTTAAAGTTTGATTTTACCTTTTCAAGTTAAGATGATACACTGCATGGCATTTTGCCTGTAACAGTTCTAGTGGGAAAAACTTTGCCAGTTACCTTGCTGCAGGTTGGTGATGGTTTTTTTCTGGGCACTCTGGTTCCCTCCACTAACTCCCAAACTGGCTGCCTAGATTCAAGTGAAAGAACCTTGACTAGGGAGTAAATGTCAATAACTCCTCTTCACCCCACTATAAAGGTGAACTATTTCTTATGCCCTATTTGCTTTAACTTGTCTATTTGAATAATATCTGGTTTTTATAAACCCCTAAAGTGATCTTTATATAAAACTTTACTACAGTAAATTGGGACATTTTCACATTCCTTTTATTTAGCACAAATTCTTAGAATCAGCAAGAAGCTAATTATAACTACCGGTATTACAAATATGATTTACCTATATTTCCATTAACTCGGTCACCCGATGACTCAAATATAAAATGTGTTTACCGCAAAATGTAATTTTTTTAATGGGTTCAAAATTTCAGGGTTTTGTAATTTCCGACCTTTTCGGCGGGGTGTAATATTTGCAGATTCATGAAGATGACTATAAGATTGAGAAAATATTTTATTTTACAGATGCTACAAATTTTTGACAGAGAAATTCGCGAAAATAAGTATACTGCAGACAAAATTAAGTTTAGAGTATAAGAAAATATTGCTACCAGTATTCAAAAAAATTAACTGAGGTCAAAATTTTGAATTTACAGTAATTTTAAACCAAGTGTATTATATTAATTATACCTGTATTACTTAGATTGGTCAATTTACCTGTCCATTAGGTACAAATGGTACACCAAACGGATCGTTTGTATTCGGCTGTAACAAGAAAATACGAAGAAAAATTAGGACATTATATTTACATGTGTGATGTTTTATTGTATAAAACTCTGTTTGAGACCAAATGACAATTAAAATAGTATTTACTGGTACATCAATGTGAAAATAATCATTGAACTGTCTAAAAATGCCATTTATAGTGCTATAACTTCCACTGCCATGATAGCACACTTTATGATTAGTTTGCTTTGCAAGGCAATGGCAGTTACAGCACTATAATTGTTATTTCTAGATAACACCATTTCTAATCACTTCAAAGGTTAAATATCTGCTATAATAGTTCATGTATATACTATGTATACTGAATAAACTCTAAATGAACTAAACTAAATAAATTCTGAATTAAAATAAAATGTCCAAGTCGAAATAATTTCATACCTCACAGTACATACATTATACAATCAGGTCACTGGCAAAAATTTGACCTAGCCAAACAAATGATTGAATGGGATATAACACAATGGCAGTCAATAACAACAATGGCAGTCAATATTATTTCATCTATATTGAGACAATACCAGCTATATGTAACAAAACTTTATGAGTAGTACATGTACTAGTAAGTGTTGTCATTCATGCCATGCCCATCACATTTAGGAACATTATTTTTAATGTACCGAAAGAACCAATGTTTTTTTATTTCTAAATGCAAAATGCTGGACAAAAGAACAGTCACATACTGGATATAACCTCGCTAAAATTTGAACCACAGTCATCTTCTACTTACAGAGTAAACTGAGAAGCTACATGTGATTGAACTAGGCAAATTTAGGAAGACACATGTCCATCGTTTTCAAGAGTGTACCTTCACATTTCTATAAATCTTAAAAAGATCCTGTCACTACTAATCGTCTTTACTTTTTAGTTTGGGCCTGGCTGGGGATTAAACCATTAACTCACTTACAAATCTTAACTACTTAAGTACATTTACCACTATGGTAGCTCCGTTGTTAGAGTGCTGTGTGTGTGCTTGAATATATACAGTATGTGCAGATATTTGTGCATGTGTTAATACAACATATGTGCAAGACAATGACACACATTTGAAAGAGTTCCCTTTGTACCCTCCATTAAAATTTTTCAAAAAAAAAAAAAAAAAAAAATGTGAAAAAAAATGTATGAATATTCTTGAACATTTCTGTGAAAAATAATTTTCAAAACATTTACACAGAATTTTATGGGGATGGGAGTGGGTTCAAAAGGAACTCTTATCCATAAATAAGCACATAAATAAAACTCACAGAAAAACCAATAAGGCATAGGCAGGAAGGTTAACTAAGCACTAGTGGATATTATTGGGTAAAAATACAGGTATTTGAATTTACCATATTTTGGAATGAGACCTTTGTCCATTTTACCATCATGCCAACTACAGTTATTATAAGGATCATCACAGTTGGGCGAAAACAATTAAATTGTGTGATCATGCAATAAAGTTTATACAACAATCAAATTTAGTAGACACAGATTTCAGGTTGGCTTTGTCTGGACTAAAGTTTAAATATTTATAAATTTTAAAATATTCTGTCTTTGAATGTTCTAATAACCTTTGTACCTGACAGTATTTCTAGAGTCCTCTGGAGCCCTGTGTTGATGCCAAAAAGAACTTTTACATACAAGTAATGAATTGATGATTGTTCGTGATTAACATCTACATGATGTAGGCCGATGTGCAGACCATTATTGAATTACAATCATATCAAGGGAGGGAAGGTTGAAGACTTCCATATTAATTAGTTGAGTTAAAATTTTTTTAAAACAATTACTAGTAGTTAATCAACATGCAAACAAACTAAATGTTAAACAAAAGAAAGTTACAAAACATCGGAATAAGAATTCTAGAAAAAAAATTAAAAGAAATTAAGCCCACTCAAAAATTGATAACTAAAGTCTAAAGAAAAAACTAAAAATATTTGAAAGCAGATGTTAGTCACACACTTCTAAGTGTACTTACATTATTCTTTTTAGAACTTGAACCAGCTTTTGATGACCTTCTTGAACTGTTTTTGAAATTGAATGAATCGTTTAAAGAATTATCGAACACTGCAAATGGATCATCATTCAAACTCTTGTCCAAGGTTCCATTTTTGTTTGTAGATGACTGACTAGAAAATGTTGATGAAATAAATGGGTCATTAGCACTTATAAAATCACAACTAGAGAATCCGTCCGACGAAGATGAAAATGGATCCGTGTCTGCAAACGGATCCGATGTAGTAAAGGGGTCCTCTATAACAAAACGACATCCATGTACACTTGTTTTATTATTGCTAGAATTTGATTGGTCATTTATCACAGGTTTAACATCCTCCATTTTGTTTGTATCACAAGAGTTTGCATCATTTTGTCGAGATGTTTTATCTGATGAACTGTCTATGTTTCGAATTGGTCGAGGTGGTACAGAAGGCAAACAACTATTGTCTTTATTTACATTTGTTCTAGGTCTCGGCCTTGGAACGGGGGATATTGCAGTCTTTGTGGTATCTGTAACAGTATTACGTGGGGGTATTATTGGATTATCAGAGGGCAATTGTTTTATGTTATTTTCTTGCAAAGACCCAACACTAGGTCGAGGTGGCAATTTTGGAAGGGGTGGTTCTTCTGGTTTTTCCACAGGAAGTGGGGGCGGTGGGCCATCTGGAGAAGGCAAATCAAAATCGTCACTATCGCAAAAAGCACTATCACTCTTACTTTTCAAATCATCTTTTTCATCTGTATTGTCTAGAGTGAGATTTAATGATTCTTTTGGCGTTTCTTTGGTCATTGGGAAAACTTTGGCAACAGGGAGGTGTGGCTTTGAAGGGTCGACAAAGGATGTATCAAATGGATCGGATGATTTTGTGGAAGGAAAGGGTGAGGTAAAATCAAAAGCTGCAGGCAAAGATGCATTTCTGTCCAATGTGCCGAAGGGATTATCACTTGCCTGTGCCTGTGGCTGTCCCATCATTTCCTTAATACTTTTCTTTGGCACAGCGGACAAATCAGCGAATAGATCTTTTGGTGCTTTATTAGCCTTCTCTTTAGCACCAATATTACATAAGTCATCAAACGCCCCTTTGCTACTGACTGGGGCTTTATTTTCTGGTGGCGTATCACTCTCTACTTTATATGGCATGAGTGGCTGATCTAACAAATTGGCATCACTAGCCACTGCTGGTTGAGGTGCAGCATTAGGAAAAGCAGAGAATGTGCCACCAGATGGCACTCCTGGCTGAGATGGAAATGGACTCGCTGCAAATGGATTGTTAGCCGGTGGGACAGGCATCCCTCCTTGAGGAGCCACTATTCCACCTCCCATCTGTCGCTGTGGTACGGGTGGTGGCATTGCTCCAGGCTGCAATAAACAAAATTACTTTTATTTATAATATGAGTCATACGCACATGAATTGAATCCAAACCTAAGATGATAAGAAAGCCAATTTCTCTTTAGAATATATATGTTAACCCCTCCCTCCTAAATGACTATCATTGTTAGTAATGCACAGTATAACCTCTTTATAATGTTCTTAGATAGTTTTGCCATCCCACTTATCATTTAAGAAAAAAACATGCACTGAAGCCATGATAAATGCATTAGAAATGAATACAAAATATCGGCTCCAATGGCTGAAGCAAGAATTTACTGTGTAAAATTTAACAACTACACTGTATGATTACCTCCTACACCAATATTTAAGATGAGATATTCAGTCCATCAACCTGTTGATAAATTTGATTTTTTATGGTGTATATATATATATACACATGTATATATTTACATCAATTAACTTGGGGAGATTTAGAGAAGATGGCACAAAAAGAGACCGGTGGAAAACTCTAGTCCTTGCCCTATGCGACCCCCGGGCGTAAAAAGGACTAGGTAGGTAGTTATGGTATATATTATTGCAAATCAAAAGACTGTATACCTTAACCTTGTCAGATTTTATCTGTAATTAATTAAATTTTGAATGGAGCTTCATTATTATTGTACCATCTTTAAATATCATACATTACCATTCCTCCAGCCATAGGAACTCCACCAAATGGGGCACCTGGTGCAGCAGCAACTGGAAAGGGGGTTCCCGGAGCGGCCCCACCAGGCCAAGCAGCATTCTGAAATCCAGGATTTACACCAGCCCCTGGGAAAGGAGCAGCTCCAAATCCCTGGGGTCCTGCAGGGGGCATGGATGGACCAAACAAATTCATTATATCTTCTTTTTTCTTCTGAACTGGTGCATTAAAAAGATCTAAATCAGCTAAATCACCAGAACTACTTGAATTTGGTGCTGTAGCTTCTAGAGAGTTAACTCCCCATGGATCTGTTTGACTAGCTGGAGATGTAGTTCGTGTACCTGTCTCGGGCGTATCCATACTGTCAAAAAGACTTTCAAACTGGTTCATCTGTTCGATTCCCTGAAATCAGAAGGTTAAACAAAATACTGAATAATAGAAAAAAACATTTTGTTTGTTTTCATATAACAAAGGAAAACTAGAACTGTTTCTGAAAAAGACTATACTATCCCCACTTCAATGGCTGGTGTAGAAAACTGATCACAGGTGATGGGTTCTTATGATACTTAACATCTGTGTTAAGATTCAGAAAAAAAACTGGGTCATATACAACTAAATAACATCCAAACATGTATTTGTGGCCAAATTCTAAGTGTGAAAAAATCTAAATCCGGAAATGGCAATAACTTGTTAAAATTCATTCAAACAAATTAATAAATGCAGGTGCACAGGTTCTTATTATGCTCAAAATTTGTACACAGTTTCAGAAAAAATTGATAACATACATAATGAATAAATCTGACAAAATTGTGTCTATGGACAGACAGACGAGGTGATTCCAGTGCGGCCTTTAACTTTGTTGTGGGGGTATTACACATTAATGAAGGCTGTTCTATTGTCTTGGATTGAGAAAGAAGCAGGCTGTATACTGCAGGAAACTCCAAACCTTTGTTCCAATTAGTAGCAAATAGCTACCTGGAGTGGCTGCTATATTTTCAGTAAAATCAACCATAATGTTATAAGAACTATGTGATGACATACCTGTCCTAATGTTTGTAGTTCATTTTCTAGATCTACCAGGTTACTACCAGCTGTCTGTTCTTCAACTTTGACTGCTGTGTTGTTTGTGGGCACCTAAAACAGACAAAATTCAATTTTATATTTACTTACAAAATATGAAATATTTTACACATAAAATCATCTGGTTATTCCAATAATTTATATACAGTAAAACCTTGTTTTATAACCCCCTCTATAACCCTGCCACCTCGCTTATCACCACACTATTTTGAGCCAAGAATATTTCACTTATATTGAGACATTGCCAGCTATAGATGAAGGTGCGAAACTTTGCCTGTGCATTGCGCTGATGGCATTATACAGCTGGGTACTTAATCCTGCCACACCTATCATGACACGGGGCCTTGTTTATTCTAAGCTCCCATCTTAAAGAACCATGACTTTCATTTTGTAATCCCAAATGCTTGGAGAAAGAAGTCACTACCCACTTTCAAGTCTTGGGTCAGACAGACCCAGTCGGAATTTGAACTCACGACCTCAGACTTACGGAGCAACTGCTACTGCAATGGTACTACACTATTTTGACTTTTATGTTTTCTTCATACCAGCAAGTCTTTTGATTTATTGACAATCCTCTTTATAATGCCAAAATCTAACTGATCAAAAGGTGGTGATAAATTAAGGTTTACTGTGTATCATATGTAACACAAAAGGGCTGTCTGTTAGTAGGACAATGTAGTTGGACTGCAATTAAAGGCCATCAAATTTTTTCAACCAAATAATATCATTGTCCACCAAACATGGCTGCAGGAATGAGGATTGAAACAAACTGTTTTGTATTTTGTATATGGAAGGTAAAAATTCATTATCACAATATACAGTCAAACCTGCCTTAAAGGCCACCTCTATATAATGGCCACCTGATTTTTAAGGCCAATAAAATCTTATTCCAGTTACTCTTTATGTGTGTTATTTGTACCTATTTAAAAGGACCACCTGCCTATCAAGGCCATATAGGGAATCAGTGAAATGACCTTTAAAGGCAGGTGGCCCTTATAAACAGGTTCAACCCATTTGAAAATAATCTATCATTGAACTAATTGTTATTAGCATTTTTAGCTTTATAATCATAATCATAATGCCAAGTGCTTGGTATGTCCTTTTCTTAAGGTCAGAAATGGCCAGGGATTGAACCCATAATCAACTTACAGAGTGAGTGTGAAATAGCCAGAAACATCCAGGGGCTGAACTCTGTCATTTGCAATGTTATGCACATATACAGTCAAACCTGATTATGAAGACCACCTAAGGGGAACAATAGAAATGGCCTTTTTGGGCAAGTGGCCCATATATACAGATTCAAATAACATGAACAGAAAGCAATGGGGATAAAATTTTACAGGCCTTTTAAAGCAGGTGGCCTTTATATAGGGGTGGTCTTTAAGGTATGTTTGATTGTATTTGTCATCATATTAAATGGACATAAATTGTTCATGACATATTTACTAGTATTTTTATAATATATTAAGCAATAGCAAAGTGTTAAGCTAGCAACTATAACATCAAACAAACACCTGAACTAAGATATAATGAAGGAAGAAACAACAACAAGTACAACAGCAACAAATAAACAAGAGCACCGCTGAGTGGAGCAATATACCCCCGTTGATGTGTATAATAACATAAATAGGAATAATAAGAAGAGGTAAAATTTCATGCAGAACCTTCATTTTATGATATGCACACCTTCAATGATTCCGATAATACATGCTAAATTTCAAAACAATATGTCTAAAACTATGATACAGGTTGCAGCCACAAGAAAATAAAAAACAAGATACCAGAAACTAGATACAAAGGTCCATAATTCAAATTCTGCAAAATTCAAAATGCAACATAGAAACCTGTTTTATATGTTAAACATTGTTACTTGTTGTAAATTTGAAAGGAATTAGATGAAAAATAAAAATTTTCTTGCATTTTCTACATAATGTCCTTATTTGACCTTTGAACTCCAACTGTTACCTTGACCTTTGCAGACCTGAATTTTATACATGATATACCGCCTTCCCATAATACATGTTTGGTATAAGTTTCATTAGATAATCACATTGAGTCAAAAGATATGGACCAGATAAGACACATGTTAACGTACGACCAGACGGAAAACGCCATACCATAATACGTTCCATTACACAGGCGTATAACAAAATCTTGAACTGAATAACCAAACAGGATTCCACCTCTTGAATGAAACACTACAATGTTCCCAAACATATAAATTATATTTTCATGAATTTTCAAAAATTCTGATCTGTAAAATACCTAAACAACTGGAATTTTCAATATTTTTAAAACAGAATTTCAGCATCATATTTACATTAAAACGTTGTTAACACTCCATCACCATTCCCATCAATTTTCACCCCACTAGTGGTCATAGTTTTCACTAATAGTTTTTCAATCACAAGTTCCATTAATTCTGTTGCCCCTTATTTTTTGCAGAATGTAAAAGTTTGACTGAACAACGAAAGAAGGAAAATGATAATGTACTGATATTATACCCAATTGGTATCTTAATTTTGAAACACAAAAGACCAATCTTTCTTCTGTTCATTACAGTACAAGGGAGATAACCCAATAAAATTGACAATGTATCTGTATATATATATATATATATTTTTAATTTTGATTTAATTTTGGAGCTAACAAGTCAAAGCCTCGTTGTTCAAAGCTCTGTTAACTTAACTCGTTGGTTAGTGGAAATTTGTATCTTGTGTATTAGGCATTATCTTTTTTTACCTTTGTTGATAAGCTTCAGTAGAAACTCACTATTATTTATAATCTATTCATTCAATGTGTAACAGTATAGTCTGTCAGCAATATTTTGGCAGGATGTTTATAAACACAGGCGAGTTTATTGTACGCCAATAGGTATTAAAACTGTGTTATCATATTTGTAAATTTGCACCTTTCTGCGCTTATTTGTCAACTCCACCTTTATATATATCCCTATCTTAGGCTATCTATATTAAATAGACTCTTCCATGTTTATAAACACTCTGCCACATTATTGCTGACAGACTATACATTCATGTTTTTTTCATCTCATGAATTTTCATGAATCATTTGATTAAAATAGCAAAACTCTTAACAACCAGTCCTTGGTTGGTTAATGAGGAATCATTTATTTTCGTGGCATTCCAATTTTCATGGTTGCAAGAAAAAATACAATTTTGTTGGGCGATTAGTTTGTAGTTTAATCAGAAATGATAAACTACAGTCAAACCTGCTTATAAAGGCCACTACAGGTTCAAATAACATGAATTAAGAGCAATGGTGATCAAATTTTACTGGCCTTTAAAGGCATATGGCTCTTATATAGAGGTGGCCTTTAAGGCAGGTTGGACTGTCATTAGTGTAATGCGTTATTATACATTAACAGGGTTCGTACAGACATTTGGACTCCAAATTTGAGGACTTTTTATGGTCTTTTCAGGGTCTTATTTGCAAATTTAAGGCCTAATCAGAGGAACAATTTTAGCAAACAAATCAGTCTATTTGCAACCACTTAATATAATAATACCCAACTGGCCAAATTCAAGGGCTTTTTAGGGCCTTCTGCATAAATTCAAGGGCTTTTTAGGGTCAGACTTATTTTTAGGGTCTTTTTAGGGCAAACCTCAAAATTTAAGGACTTTTCCAGACCTGTACGAACCCTGATAAATTATTAATATAATTTTCTTGACCTGTGAATCCATGGATTAAGGTGTCTATGGAAAAAACAAGAAAATTTGGAAACCACGAAAATAAATGATTTCATTGTGTATATATATGTGATTCTGGGTTTATATATTAAGATTAGTTAAAACAACTGTTAAAATACATCAATTAAATATCAAAATATTACATTAAATGTTAAAATAAACTGCTAAAAATTAACCAAACAAAAAAAATAGAGAAAAGCTAAAATAAACAAAATAAAATAAACAACATTTATGATAAACAAGGACAACAGTCAGACTTACAGCATATATAGGTTCATCGTCATAATCCTCAATAATTTCACCGTTAATTATAACCTACAGTATTGGACATAACTTTTATGTAAATTGTTATAGTAATTAACTTTTTTCAATTTTTAATCACAACAGTTATTCAGACAAGTGCTGCATATGACAAAAGAAGGGGAAATAACCTAGCCCACTTCAATAGCTAGTCAATCAATAACCATTAGCCAAAAACTTAAAACATTTGCAGGGGTTCAAAATTCACCAGGTAGGAGGTCCAGAACATTGAACACTGGGACCCTTGATATTAAAACTGTAAAAGCTTAATGGAACTGCCATTTTACCAGGATAATGCAACTCATTCTGTATGATAACATAATTCTACATGGACTTTTCAATGATGATATTGGACTTTTAAAACCATATGTGGGACCTGCCAAAAATAAAGGCATAAGGTCATGGATCTTCCTATACAAAACATAATTTTGAACCCTGCATTTGACATTACAGTGGAAGTTATACATTTAACATTTACATTTTAATTATTACATAATAATATAAGATTTTGCACAATACATGCATTGTTCAATCTAGGATTTTTCAAAAGTAGGGGGCAGGAGCCCATTTTGAAAACCTTTCCTCTAAAACACCATAACATTCAATATTTTTGCATTCATGCAATGTAAAATATGGCCCACTAAGAACTTATCAATGGGGTTATTTGGCAAAATAAAGGATCATTAGGTCCATGTCCCCTTATAGAATGATAAAATGAACATCGTAAATATATCTAAGTTAATATATTTCCAATTTTTAGTGTGTAAATATGTCTATTTTATCAGTCATTTGGCAAAATAAGGGATCAACAGTCCCATGCCCCCCTTCTAGAATGAACATCGTGATTATATCTAAGTTAATATTTTTCTAATTTTTAGTGGGTTAATGTCTATTTTATCAGTCATTTGGCAAAATAAGGGATCAACAGTCCCATGTCCTCTTCTAGAATGAACATTGTACATGAATTAAGTTAATATTTTTCCAATTTTTAGTGAGTTAATGTCTATTTTATCGGTCATTTGGCAAAATAAGGGATCAACAGTCCCATGTCCCCCTTCTAGAATGAACATCGCACATAGTAAATTATTTTTTTTTAATTTTTAGTGGGTTAATATTGCTATTTGATTCCATATATAATTATGCAACACAGATAATGTTTTAAGTGATTATGAAACTACCACTAATTTGTACATTTAATAAAATACAAAGTATACATAAAACAAACAGAATTCTGATGTGAAGTAAAAAATAACTCATACCTGATATACAGGTTCATCATCTGTGGACGATTCTTGTTCAAGTTCTTTATCAAGAGTAATGACTGAAAATGATAAAATTAAATATTACATGTGTTCAATCTGATTCACTGCTGTAAAATGTAATAATAATGTTTGTGCTAAACTATTATTTTCATTGGAGATGGAATCATATCAGTTTACCCGTAAAAACAATGTTATTCAAGAATATGTGGCATAAATGTACAAAAGGGGTATTCAGCCACAACAAACCCCATTACAAACTGTGTTTTATATTACAGTTACATATAGAGTTCATGATTTTCATTTTTGGACTTGTTAGAGAACACCCCAGATAGAAAAATCCATAAAAAGAGAGGTGCAAGATATCTCCATCTTGTACCCCCTATGCAAGATAGCCTACACACTGTTTTTCCCGCAAAATTTTATCAACAAAATCAGAGGTATATCGAAAGTTGAAATTGATTTAAAATTGAAAAATTGTACTTTCTGATGCAAGAAATAGAATCAATCACTACTTGTGGTGCCAGATAATGAAATCTCAACCCTCGTTCTAATATATTTGGTCTAGAACTCGGCAAGCCTCGTTCTGGACCAAATATATTAGAATTTGGGTTGAGATTTAACTACCTGGCATCACAAGTAGTGATAGATTCTATTAATCTATTTATCCTGGATATATTTAACGTCCCATAGTTCCATGTTCCTTTAATTCCAGGAGGTGCTTACCCTTCCAGAGCACCCAGCCTCACTTCCTTGGTACAATTTCACATGTTTAACCTAATTTGCTAGCTTAAAAGTTTTTACATTGTTTTGGGACTTTGGTTTGGACATGAATTAGTATGTTTGTTTTTGATGATAATTTGACGATAAAAACCTGTTTTGGCTTTTTCAGCAGCTTCTTGTTCTGCTTTCTTCTCTTCTTCTACTTTTACTTGTTGTTGTTTTTTAGCTTCTTCCATTTCTTGTTTCTTTTTGGCATACACAATTTGGAAGAGATCCCTCAAAGTCAGGACTAGATTCTCAGCCTAAAATTTAAATAAATGTTTTTAAGTACAGTAGATTCCATTTAATTGTATATTGGTTAATTGCATATTTCAGTTAACTGCATAATTTTTCTCTGCACTGATCCATTTTCTATTAAAGTATTAAAAGTACTGTAATGTTTTTAAAATGGGTTATTTGCATCGGAAAAAATCTTGAATTTCAGTTAATAGCATAAAATTAATACTAAAATTATGCTATCTTGGACTGAAACTGTCGATTTCAAAGGAAAATTGCAGAAAGTACAAAGTAAACTTGAGATTTCTAGCCCGGTGAGTTTTTGCAGGGTTTTCTAAATCTTTGTGAATGGGACTAGGCCCCTTTTATTTTTGAAAATAAGTTGTCAATTATCCAAAATGAAATGCTAACATCGGACCACACTGCCACTGTAGTGTTGAAAAGTGGAAAGGAAATGATGTATTACAATAGTTACATACATGTATACATAACACATCAAGTGTTTATAATATCAGGATCCAGTTCAACAATCATTCCTTCACTAAAAGTTTCCTTTAACTTAAATCGGACAAATTTGAAATCTGAGGTCCTGGACCTCCCATTACCAAACTAATTTTGAACTGCTGGACATGGTCAGATCTAAGTTTGTGGAGGAAATTAGAGTGCCCAGGGAAAACAACCAACCTTCAACAAGGAAACAGACAAAATATCTCACATTAGGATCAGTGAGTGGGATTCCAACCTAGGCAGTAAGAGACACTGTGATCTGTAACCCTGTGCTTTAGACTACTTGGCCACCAAGACTCTTATTTATATTGTAGTTGAAGCTTGAAGAAACGTGTAAAAAAAACACTTACTGCTTTTTCCGTCTTGATGGCAAAAAATTTATGTGTTCCATCAACGTCACCAAACACGTATCCAAACGCTCGGCTATCTGTGCTGTCACGGGATATAAATGATATTCTATTGACAGCATGCTGATAATTTGGCACCTGTAAGTAAACATACACCAGCATAAATATTAGCTTATTATGCTAGTCTGGTATCTGTAAGAATAAATAATTCAACATGAATATCACTACATTTAGGAATTTTGAAGTTGAGTTGAGTAATGGTGTTTAACATACCAGTCAAGAATACTTCACTTATATCGAGACGTACCCAGCTATAGGCAAAGGTGCAGAAATTTTGCCTGTGTGTTACGCTGATGGCATTATACAACAGGGTTCTTTATCCTGCCAACCCCTGTTTTGACACGGGACCTCGTTTATTTTAAAGTACCAATCTGAAAGAACTGTGACTTTCATTTTGTAATGACGAGCACTTGGTGAAAGAACAGTCACTACCCACTTTCAGTATTGGTCAGACCCAGTCAAGGTTCAAACCCGTACCAAAGTTCCTGGTTCTTGTTAACAATCATTCTTTAAGTAAGATTTTCCTTAACTTAAATCTTGATTTTGCATATTGTCCTGATGACGTCTCGATATAAATTCAATCAGTCAATACATATTCCTATACTGTATTATAATAGCTTAGGCATTTATTACACTGTATAAATTTCTTCATTTTTTATTTTATTTTGATTAATTACTCAATATTTTATAATACTACTTTAATTGTGGAAGATAAATCTTTCTAAAATTACTTCATTTCCTGGTCTGACATAATCAAGGTAGATAACTCTTCTGAAGATGATTTCATTTCCTTGTCTGACATAATATGATTTATTATATCTCATAATTACAGTGTTTACTATTCATACTAAGTAATTAATATCATAATAATAAATTTATCATTACAACTTAGTCCTGACTAACTTTGTAAAAATTTTCTTAAACTTTTTGTTATACAATTTACTGATAAAGAAAGCATTTTAACCTACCTGTACTCAAAGATTGACTGATTTTTTAATTGATTGGATGGGCTTTTATATCCCAGTCAAGAATATTTTACTTACATTGAGACATCACCAACTGTAGGTGAAGTGGCAGAAATTTTTACCTTTGCAGTGTGCTTCAGGCAATGTGTCTTTATCGTGTCACACCTACCGTGACACAGGACCTTGTATATTTCAAGGTTCCATCAGAAAGAATCATGACTTTCATTTCATATTGCAGAGTGCTTAGGGAAGGAACAGTCACTACCCACTTTTAAGTCTTGTTCTGACCTGGTAGAGCCCCACATACTGATTGAAGTACTTAAAGAGTACCGTATATGTGCTTTGTATGAATAGTCTGAATATACATGTTCAAATAATACAGTTAAACCTGTGAAAACTGATCCTTAAGTAAACAAAAACTTTTTTAACTGGAGTACAGACAAATTTGAAAACTGATCAATGAGTAAACCAAAACCAAAATCCCAACAATATTTATGTCCTAATTAAGGTTTAGGTTTGCTTTTTGATAATTTAGAGTTCATTTTTTATATAGACTGCAATAAATTCTGCAGATATAAAATAAAAACACCTAAAGGCATTTATATCAATTATGAATTCTAGACACAAGTCATAATTATGAATTCAAAACCAGTAAACAAAAGTAAACAATGTGGAACTTAAATATACTGAACTTATTAAATCTCTTTTTTATATATACAAATTGATGAATTATAACCACAAACATTTCAGGAATGTGAAAAAATCTTTATTTGTATTTAACCAAAACAAAGTTTTAATTACTTTTGTGAATAAAACTTCTGTCATTATTCGACCTGCATTCTCCTTCACATGAGACATGAAGAAGCCAGCCGTGATATAACAAATGATATACCCATCGCTGTTCCATTTTAATGGCATACTCTTTTGCTTATCTTATGATGTCATGCTATGTGTCATGAACAATGGTTGTGACGTAATTTTCATTCATAAAATCATTTATTTCAATGGAGGTAATCTCAACAGCCAAATTGTTTCAATGGACTTTTTTGCAAATAAATAGTAAAATGTACTTCTGAAGAGAGTGTTCCCAATATTTATTTCATTTCTTTCTATCTAAGTAATGTTAGAATTGAAATGATCAACATTTACCTGTGGTATATCGTCGAATAATACATGGGCCGTCGTTAACATGCGGCCAATATACAGTTGACTCTCGTTATCTCAAACTCGACGGGGAAATGCAAAAAGTTCGACTTATCCGGAGTTCGAGATAACCGATGTTAAAAACGGCAACAAAAGGGAAGTAACTCGTACAGGCCTACCAGAAGTCGCTTCCGGTTTTATCTTGTCAAACTGTGTGTCATCGGCATTGACATTTTAAGATGCAATGATAAATGATTCAATTATGCATTTTGTCTTATAAGATTAACTTTAATTACTCAAATCTGTCAATAACTGATTGCGCTATTGTTATTAGCCGACAAATAGTGAAGTCCGCTTTGGTCTCCATACCAGTTTCGCTTTGTGTACTTTAATCACCCCAAGCTTCCGGTTGTATTGAGTAATGTTCACATCACACGCTTTCGGCAGCCATGTTCAGCTTGGCAGTAATTATAACACCTGCTAATCTCCTTGATGGTTTAATTGCTTACGCAAGGGATATTAATTAAGGGCTTAAGGAAATTGGGAGGTCAGTGCAATGTTGTAATTTTAAAATCAACACGAGGCCGACAGTCAAATATTTTATGTCGGAATGTCTTTTTTCTACCAAAAAATCTGTAGGCGTTGACAAATTTGATTTTTCAAAATTTTTTGTTCGAGTTAACAAATTTAATTTTCCTAAATTTTTTGTTCGAGTTAACGAGTGTAATTTTCTTAGGATTTTCATTCAAGGGGACGAAAATATTGTTCGACATATCCGATAATTCGAGATAACCGGAATGATTTTGGTTTAATAAAGAACAACTCTGTTCGGACTTTTTAAAAAAGTTCGAGATATCCGGTAGTTCGAGATATCCAAGTTCGAGATAACGAGATTCAACTGTATCACTTGGTGTCAAAGTCACCTCGTAATATTTTCTTCCGCATGTGAACACCGGCCTGTGTATTATTCGACGATATACCATGGGTAAATGTTGATTATTTCTTAATCAACTCCTAAAAAAATAATTAATCCATAACAGCAAAAATTCATAAATACTGTCCCTAGTTGTAGAGAAAAATGTATGAATTATGAAGAATAATGAAATATTTACCCCAGTTCTCTGGTCGATTAGTTTTATACCCTGTTCTGACACATTAACTAAAATGCGCTGTTTATGCAGACCAGATGTCTTCACTGCAATTTTAAGCTGCTGCATCTTTTCTTGACACATTTTATCTCCCCTTGCATCAGGAACACTGTCCACGCCTATCAATTTTGCATTGAAATTGATACCTAAACCTTCGAACCTTGCAGGATCATTTTTATTATCTGCAATAAAAATTATATATGCCTTTTGTTAGGGTTACCTGTTTGTCAAGGATGCATAGCTTTATAAACATTGAAAGATGAAAACCAAATACTTTATTAACACTGAATAAAGCAGCATACATTTTTTGTGTGCTGGTTTTGACAGAATATATCTAGTCGATAAAAGAGCTGTCAGAATTATCTGGATTCCAGATCAAAAGCAGGATTATACAGTAAGCTTCTCTATTCTGTGCAGGTGAGAAAAAAGTAAAATAACAATATACAGTCAAACCAGTCTATAAAGACCACCCAAGGGAACCAGTAAAAGTGGTCTTTATGGGCAGATGACCCTTATATACAGGTTCAAGCTATATGAATAAAGAACAATTAGGATACAATTTTGCTGGCCTTTGAAGGCAGGTGACCCTTAAATAGAGGTGATCCTTTAAGGAAGGTTGGACTGTAGCACTAGTCTTTAATAAGTATGACTTGCATACCAGTGGATGTTACAGAAAATTTATGACATGTGCTCACTCTTCATCTTAACAATTTTTGGAAGCAAGTACATGTTTAAGGTGTCCACAACCTTGCCCATGGATGGAAAAGAAGATGGTGAATCAACCTCTATTTGCATTTAGTCTGTGATCAATGTAGAAACTATCCGTTTCCAAAAAACTACCTGTACAGTAAACAATGCTGACCGATTTTAAGTTATTCTTTAAATTTCCATAGTCAGAGGTATTAGAGTAAAAATGTACAGATTACAGAACTCTTACAGCCCAGGTTCTAATTTCACTAACACACATTTTTCACCGATTACTGTAAATGCATTTAATTTCGTGTGTATTTATTTTCGAGGTATTTGAAATTTAGACATTTCCGCGTAGTTAAATTTTTGTGTTTTTTTAACATGTACTGTAAGACATTATGCATAATATAATTTTCGCTAAGTATTACTTTTCCCACAATACAAACAACTGCAAAATAAGTGAAAATTTGTACACCACAAAAATAAATATGTTTACAGTACCCTGGTTTTCTTCACAATTCCCGAACTGAATGAGGCCATACTTTTTGTACCTTTCAGTAAAATTCAAATAGAGGAAACTTTTCTTAAAGTAGGCAACAAGTATAGAATAATATGTATTACAAATGCAGAAAATGTAAACTTAGTGCAGTTGGCTACAAAATTTATACAAAATTTATCCAAATCCAAACAAGTAGCAGACAACTTTTGTCGCCTTGCTGGCTTTATTGAAAAAAAAGAAGATATATTACCTTTCTTTTTCTGAGTTTTTTGTACAGGTTTATTTGAGGTGGGAGTTGTGGCTGTTGAAGAGGTTGTTGTGGTTTCTGTGGTGACTGCTGCTGTGTTTGTATTCTCGGTGGTGGTTGTGGCTGGTTTTGGTTCAGTTATGGCCAATTCTGTGTTAATCGGCTCATTGCCATTTACATCTGTGGGTGCCGACATTTTGATTTCAATTATGGAGTATTTAGCAGAGATTCTTTCTCATAACTAAAAATAAAACAAAACATTATGGTGAATTCATGTCATGCAATGTAAATATTTAAAGTTTAAACAGAAAAACACTTTGCATGTTCTATGACATGCTGTGAGTGCAATTTTTCAACAAGAAGTCCAATGCTCTGTAATGGTCACTGAAGTGCAAGGAATGTATTTCAAATACCTTCACATGTCAACATATTTAGTTGACCAATTTGGAACATAAGTAAATGTATCTAGTACTGGTAAAAATGGACAATTTTAGGTTTAAGAGATAATTAACCATTTCAATACTTTTGACCTTGACCTGTGATCCAATGACCTTAAACCTTACCGTATGACATGTGATTCCATGGCTAACCTTACCATATAACAAAATGTTTAAGCGTAAATACTTACAACAATCAAATAAACACAAGATGCATTAAGATTTTACTTCCTTAAGTCACTGTGACCTTAAATCTAGGTCAAGGTCAACAAACTTCTTAAAATTATGGAATTGCTTCCCAGAACTTCTTGCCTCTATATCGTATATTAAGTATCAAGACTTATTGGTTCCTAATTAGACAGTGTTTATCGGGTTTAACTATTAGAGGCCAACCAATTTTGCAAACTTGAAAAGTTTTTTGGTCAACGAATGTCCCAGTCAAGTTTCATTATCACTGGCTAACTGGACTTGGAGAAATTTAAAAAAAAAATGTAAAAAAAGTTAGCAAATAAATAATCTGCGTCATAAACAGCATAAACGGTTTACAAAACTTTGATAAACATATAACAATCACCCCAAAGACACCTACAACTACCAGTACTTACAAAATATATTCATTGTCATGTTTATTTATTATTACTGGTATACAACAATATTGGCCTGTCCACTTGACCTTTCATTAGGAATATTCATTCATATATGATGATCCGCCCAATACATGGATATTTTAGGATTCACAGTTAATACATAAACAATGCGTATTTCCCATGATGCAGACAGAATAAATACCTGTGTTTTCTATACATAAATGAACTTTTCCAAAATAAATATTTAAATTAAAGGTCAAGTGGACAGGTCAATGTTGTTTGACTGTTTAACTCCAGTATTTATAAATTCAGTACTGTACGGCAATGTATGGTAGGTCAAATACTTACAATAATATTTACTTAATTTACATCTTAAGTACCTAAAAATATTACAGGTAATGTCCCTCGGCAGGTAAAAACTTCCATGTTAATGAACTCTTAAGACTTTACATAACAATAAGTGTTTTCCTATTTTACAGTTGAGTTAAATATTCCACCAGGGTATATCCACTAGACCGGACATTTTAACTAATACTTCACTTTAGTCAAGATACTGTAAGTTATACAGGGCTTTGGCTGGTTACACGGCCCCATGTACCCTGTCAAAGATTTATGTACCCTGAGCCGCAGACGTTTTTGTCACCCTTCAAAGCGTTACCAGTTGGATCTTTTTAACTTCCATTTCGTATTTTGTGTTACTTGCGTACGTTGTCGCCATGTTTGTTTACTGTAACTAGACGTCACCGTTGTATGAGTTACTTCCCTTTTACCGCCAAATGTCGCGTGCGTTCATGTACCCCGGCAGATTTCTGAATATAGTTCCATGTACCCCGGCAAGTTAACCAATTGCTATGCGAGAATTTTCTTTGAAAGGTGACAATGACCTATAATCATGGGTTCGAATGTGTCCTTCGCCAAGCACTCGGCATTACGAAATGAAAGTCACGGTTCTTTCAGATGGGAACTTAAAATAAACCAGGTCCCATGTCACAGAGGGCTTGGCACGTTAAAGAACCCTGCTGTATAATGCCATCAGCACAACACACAGGCAACCTTCGCCTATAGCTGTCGATGTCCCGATATAAGTGAAATATTATTGACTGGGACGTTAAACACCATTACTCGACTCTCAACTCTTGTCCTGTTCCACAGGTCCAGCAACTTTTATTTTTTTAATTCATTACCTTAGAACTTTTTTTTGTAAAAGTGCATACTCAAAGTTTTAAGCCAAGGGACAACGGTCTGTATAACAAAACTTATCAGAACTTCAAAGTTGTCATTATTCATTTCTTCTATAAAATAGGATATTTTTTCCTATGCAGACTTTGAAACTTAGCCTAATCCACAAGCTCAAAATACACAAAAACCATTACTTTTCAGTCAGACATGTAAAATTTTGACCTGTCCATTTGACCTTTTATTAAGAATATTCATGTAGAAGGATCCACCCAAAACATGGGTAGTGTAAGAATTCACAGTCAATGAATACACAATGAACATGTTTACTCTTTGAAAAATAGGGTCCACCTAGTGTGTATTCATGATAAAACACCTGTATCTGTCCAAAAAAATATTTATAAATAAAAGATCAAGCAAACAGGTCAAAAATGTTTGCCTATTTGTAAACAGAGCATAACTAAGTGACAAGTCTGAAAATGACATTTGGTAAACACAACCTCTATATAATTTTTCTATATATACAAATTTGTTTCACATGACAACGATTTTTTTGTTTATTTATTTGTAAGTTTCTTCATAAACAAATATTTTCTTTTCCCATGACAAGAGGACCAATCTTTCAACATGAATAATATTAATTCTTGTTTGCGAGTTCTCAGGGATGAAGATTAGTAGGGGCCCAGTAGCCCATGACTACTTAAATCAGTCTAGGCTCCTTAATGTTTACACATTTTAGCTATTTATTATTATTACAATTTTTTTCCAAAGTGATCTGGGCCCCTAACTCAAAATAGTTAAGCTTCATCCCTGGTTCTGAGTAGACAATGGTAAGTAACAAGATCACTTTCATGATTAAACAAGAAATCTGTGAGCTACTGCTCACTTAGTATACACCCACTTTTAACTTCAATCATTGACCGTAAACGTCCAAAAAAATAAAGTAAATAAACAGGAAATAGATCTCTGCAAGACTTGAAATCAGTACTCGCAGCATGGGACCTCATACTGAACTCACATACAAAATTGGCTGTGTTTAGTAGTTGCCGAGAAAACTGTTACAAAATATTTTGTTTCAGACAGACGGATGGATGGAGAGGTAAACCAGTATAATCCCTCTTCTTCGAAGCAAGGGTATTAAAACTTGTATCATTGCATTATTTGTTTTGCTTATCCTATAGGGTACCAGAGAAACAATTCCTAAAATTCTTGTTTGTGGGCGCTACGCAGACAATGTCAAATAATAAGATTTATTTTATGGATTAAAAACCAGATACTGTACAACAAGAAATATTTGTGGGTAGAAACTCTCGCAGTTTAACATTCAGATACATGTTTGCATGTACTTACTTTTGCGTTTGACAAGCCAGTAGGTAAGCCCATTTGTATGTTTAGTATAGAAAACTTAGCAATGTACTTATTTCTGCAGTCAAGACTTGAATGTGAAAATAGGGAAAACTATTACATCGCAAATATTTCTCGTTACACAGTAAATAAACTTTGTAAATTCTTAGTAGTAGCTGGTACCTAAGACCTCATCAACAGAGATAAGTGCTCCTATGAGTACCCTCAAGTACGCAGTAACAATTTACTCACCTCCGTCAGAACAATTACGAACCAATTAAAATCCAGCCAGTATATACTTGTTTAATGTGGAGAAACTGTTACAAGAGTTACGAGGTTATAAATTGATAATCTTACACAAATTATCTCTTAGGATGTCAAATTCCACATTATAGATAGCGCAAGGATTGATGCATTGTTATCATATAAATATGTTGATACTTTTATATACATGTATAATATATATATACTAGTATATATATATATAAATACTTATATAGAGATATTAAAATATCAACATGAATTATTCATGATCAAGTTTTCATTTTATTTTTTTTTTTCCCTTTTTATTCTTATCATTCATTATAACTGTAACGATAAATTTCTTTCATTTTTTTTTTTAATATATTACAATAATTGTTATGGTATTTATTTTAATGAAAATGACATTTTTATGATTTTTTAGTACCTGTCACAGAAATCATTTTAGTTATATACTAGTTAAAGATATTTTTTTATATTTTTTAAATACAGTGTTATGTAAGTTCATACTTGTAGCATACCAGCAAGGTGGTATGCAAAACCGTTTTTAGCTAAATGTTTTCAACAAGAGAAATAGCCCCAACCACTCCCACCCCTGCATACATGCCATGACTGTGGTTACTGGTTAAGAATGAGGATGGTAAGGACTGGAGTGTGGCAACAGTATTTTATAACCCAGTCAAGATTCTTTCACCTACATCAAGGGGGCCAATTCTGGAATGGTGGAAGAAACTGGAGTACCTACAGAAAACCAATGACCTTTGACAAGTGAACTAACAAACTTTCTTACACTATGATATGCCCTGAGTAGGACTTGAATCCAGGCTGCAAGACAATGTGACTCATAAGCAAGGATTCTGGGGATGATTCATATAATTGAATATCTATATTTACTTTTAATTCCTAACCATTTAAAATTAGCACCTTTGTTCTTTAAAATCCATCTAAAAATGCAGAACACAAACGTACTGAAATATTTGACCTGGTGACCTTGACCTTCCACCAACATTACATTTTCTCGTACCTCAGACAGAAAAATCTCACGCGCACACCAGTGCTAGATTTTTCTGTCTTGTCCAGTTTGTCTGGTACTGCCTCACACGACAATTGAACAATCAAGATGACGTATTCGATTATTGCGCTTGACATCATCAAAACAAACGATTTCTTTCTTTATTTTTTAAATTTGTGTTTTATTTTATTTCTTATTCAAAATATTTTATTGTCAGAGTTGTTTTATATTTGCATTGATTACTAATCGTTGATATCTTAAAATTTTGAAGTGTTGTCGATCGGGTTATTTTCAAAGTGTGGATTTGTACAATGCATAGAGTGTCCAAAGGAATGCAAGAAGTCCCATGAGTGTACATGTTTTGTTTTGTACGTATGACAGTTATAAACAATTTAATGGTACGAGAAATAGAATCTATCATCAGTTTGTGACCGATAATGTATGATCTCAGTCTCGGGTGATGTGATGTAACTTATCCCAATCTCAGCAAAGCCTCGATTGGGATATATGTTACATCACATCACCCTCGACTGAGATCATACGGTATCGGTCACAAACAGGTGACAGATTCTATTAGTCTTATGCTGGTTTACATTTGTACCAGGTGTCAATGAAATTAATCTAGAAATTTTGATGATTGTGATTTGGAACAGACACAAAATACAATAAAAATTCAAAGTTTGACATGTGACTTTGACTTTTAATTTACACAATCATTGTGACAATCAATATACAACATGCTTCTTGAAACAGACCGCACTGGTTTACATTTGGAGATCTATAGGGAGCAGACACAAGTTGTATGGGCTGGGTGTGGGTATGAAATACCAAGAAATCCCAAAGTCATGCTGCTCAAAAGACAAGACTTGCAGACCCAGACTGGTCCTATAAGGAAATACCAAGAAATCCCAAATTCATGTTGTCCACACGACAACACTTGCAGACCCAGACTAGCACTATAATGAAATAGCAAGTTAACCCAAATTCATGCTGCTCATATGACAAGACAAGACAAGATTTTCAGACACAGACTGGTCCTACAAGGAAATAAGTTTTCAACTTATTAAATTTTTATGTACAAAAGCAATAATTACTACAGTATCTACATCATTATGATAGATCTTAAGATCTTAAATCTGATATTGCATCTAACAAGAGTGAAAGGAAAACCTACTTATATCTGTCAATAAATATGTTAGTAGGGCACTTCTAAGTAGGACTACGGTATGCAGTCAAAAATCAAAATCCCAAACACAAAATAAAAATTTTGAAAACTATCAAAATAAGTTTGACACATGATCTCCCACCAGGGAGGTGAAGGTCAGGTGCTCTGGAAGGGTAAAGCACCTCCTGTATAGCTAGCTACACCCACCACATGTAAAATCAAAATTGTGAATGAGAAAGACAAAGCAAAATCATAATAAGGTTTTATGTTTCTAAATGTAAATATAGATATATAAATACATGTACATGTATCTGTAAATTTTTATCTTGAATAATTTATTATATATATCTAAATATTAATGACTAAATATGAAAATTAACATGGTTTATACCCCAAAGCAATCTCAGGTTATTGTTACAGTAAATTTAATATTTAATGTTAATTAAATGTCAAAAACATGAAAATTAAATGATATTTAAGATAGTGACATATTTTCTGCATTAACAATTTACCTGTGTTTTGCATACAGGTATTATTAATTAAGTTTTGCACATCATTTAATAATAAATCTCTTTCAATTTTGATTTATACTATTTTTTCAAATCGTAAAGTACCGTCAAACAACCAAGATCATGCTAATTTTAAACCAGATGGCAACATTCAACATTTACAAGTAATCTAACATAGTGTCCAAATCAAGAATAGCCACACTTATATAACTTATTATTCCCCACGCCAACAAACAAGGGTTTGTCTGTGTGTGTGTGTGTGTGGGGGTGGGGTGGGGGTGGGGGTGGGGGGTATAGGATTCCCCTCTCTGCCAGTCTGTATGTCTGCCCCAATATCATGTTCAGTGCATATCTTTCATGTCTATGGATGGATTTCGATCAAACTTTGCACAAATGTAAACCGAGAAGAGACGAATTTAAGTTAAGGGTCATGACCCAATGACAAAACCTATGCAGCCAGGGTGTACATGTCAACTTCACTGACCATTCTAGTTTCAAATAGGTTTTATTTTCTTCCTTTTTACTTCTCATTTTAAATGTTAGTTATTATTTCTTACAATAGAGTTTGTACATTTTTATGTAATAACTTTAATAACTATCCCTTTCCTCCTTAATAGACTTTATTGATCATTGATAGATAGGTAGCACATGTATGCATCAAAATATAACATGTATTGTAACATTGATTTAACAGTAGCTGTACAACATAATTATAACCATGATATATATAATATAAATTATTTTAAAAATCTACAATGCCAACAAATGCTGAAACATACTCAGAACAACTGTATCTTGTACATATGGCAGTATGTACTGTACCGCATATAAAATGCAAAAAAATAGGTTCTTGCAAATTGAAAACAAAACTGACAACATAATAACAATTACTTTAAAAATCATTATTAATATTGTAGTAGATGTACCAGTTTACTTCTAAAATTCATTAATATTGGTAACACAACCTTCTTTAAAAGAAGTTCTTAGAAATTAGTGTGGCAATGAAGATTTTAGCTCATAAAGTATCTAACAATAAAGAGACGGATGGATGGATGGATGGATGGATGGATGGATGGATGGACGGACGGACGGACGGACGGACGGATGGATGAATGAATGGGGTTTTACCTCCCAGTCAAGAATATTTCACTTATATCGAGATGTCACCTGCTATAGGTGAAGTGACAGAAACTTTTACCTTTACAGTGCACTCAGGGCAATGTGCAGGGAGGGTTCTTTGACCTGCCATGCCTGCTGTGACGCAGGACATCGGTATTAAAGGTCTCTTCCGAAGGCCCCTACGACTTTCATTTCTAAATAACGAGTGTTTGGCAAAAGAACAGTTACTACCTACTTTCAAGTCTCCATTGGGCTAAGCCGGGGTTTTAACCCACGACCTTCCATATAGGAAGTGAGTACTCTACCAAATGAGGTACCTTAGTGGTAAAAAATAAAGAGAAGCTTCTCAGAGATATGCCATGCTCAATCAAGTGATTCTTGGGCAGACTCTTTGCTAAAATATGACAATTATGAACTATTTTTGTTTTCTTTTATATTTGTATTTTCATAAATTCCTGAAATATAGAATAAAATTGGTTTATTTATAAATCAGTGCTGTGGAATTTATACTCAATCTCTAATTACTATGAAGGTACTTTTCCAATGCAGTGTTACCAGTGTATGTATGTGTTTAAAAACAGTGGCAAATTTTTATTTTCTATTTTTTTTAACTTCTTGAATAAGTATCATCGTAAACGACTGATGGGTGTGCTATGTGAATCTGCATTATTATTGGCCAAAAGCAAAAATACATTGTGTACTTGTATCAACCCACCACCTGATGAACTCTACAGTACAGTTAAGAGTGTACATGTTGCCACAAGCAAGTAAACAAAGTAAACTCTGATAATGTAATGACATAACCTAACACCAATGTATGGTATCTATCTATCTCTTGTGCACTCACTTCAATGATCATGTGATTATTTATAACAGGTATACTGAAAATGAGGGGATGAGTAAGTGAGAAAGAGAGTGAGCTGGCGGGTGGTGGTGGGCAGACAGGTTGGCGAGTGAGTAAAACAGATTACCAATGTAAAGTATCCTTCTATCTCTTATGTTCTGATTTCACTGATAATGGGATTATCTATGTTATACTGAGAATGAGGGAGTGAGTGAGCAAGAGAGTGAGTGAGCAGAGAGTGAGCTGGCAGGTGGGCAGGCAGGCAGGGAGTGAGTGAGTAAAACAGATTACCAATGTAAAATATCTATCTTGAGAATGAAGGAGTGAGTGAACGAGAGAGTGAGCTGGCAGGTGGGCAGGCAGGCAGGGAGTGAGTGAGTAAAACAGATTACCAATGTAAAATATCTATCTTGAGAATAAAGGAGTGAGTGAACAAGAGAGTGAGCTGGCAGGTGGGCAGGCAGGCGGGGAGTGAGTGAGTAAAACAGATTACCAATGTAAAATATCTATCTTGAGAATAAAGGAGTGAGTGAACAAGAGAGTGAGCTGGCAGGTGGGCAGGCAGGCGGGGAGTGAGTGAGTAAAACAGATTACCAATGTAAAATATCTATCTTGAGAATGAAAGAGTGAGTGAATGAGAGAGTGAGCTGGCAGGTGGGCAGGCAGGCAGGGAGTGTGTGAGTAAAACAGATTACCAATGTAAAATATCTATCTTGAGAATGAAGGAGTGAGTGAACAAGAGAGTGAGCTGGCAGGTGGGCAGGCAGGTGGGGAGTGAGTGAGTAAAACAGATTACCAATGTAAAATATCTATCTTGAGAATGAAGGAGTGAGTGAACGAGAGAGTGAGCTGGCAGGTGGGCAGGCAGGCAGGGAGTGAGTGAGTAAAACAGATTACCAATGTAAAATATCTATCTTGAGAATGAAGGAGTGAGTGAATGAGAGAGTGAGCTGGCAGGTGGACAGGCAGGTGGGGAGTAAGTGAGTAAAACAGATTACCAATGTAAAATATCTATCTACATCTTGGTGTACCTATTTCACTGATAATGGGATTATTTATGAGTTATACTGACAATGAGGGAATGATTAAACTAGCGAACGAGCAGGGAGGTTGACAGGGGAGTGAGTGAGTGACCAATGTAAGGTATCTTTCTGTCTTTCAGTGTACTCATTTCGCTGATAATGGGGATTATTTATAACAGTCATGCTGACAATGAGGGAGTAAGTGAGCGAGAGAGGTGGCAGATGGGAGTGTGAGTGAAAGAGATAACTGGCAATTTTACATCTTGGTGAACATTATCAATATACCAAGATGTCACCAGTTTTTCAGTACTAAGAAATGGCTATATACATTGAGGATTCTTTTTTGTGTTATCCACACTGACATGGAAGATCTGTTTGTGAGGTTTCATCAAAAAGACCATTTGACTCCCACTTCTAAATGCCAAAAATCAGATAGAAAAAAACAATTTCTATTGCTATTCTCATCTTAAGTCAAGATCTGGCAGATAATTGAAATCAAAACCGCCACCTTACCTAACGGTACTAACAAGCACTTGATCAACTTCTAGAGATCCACAGGGCACTTTACAATGCATTAATAGAATTATTTCTACACAGACGTAAAAATTATTATCTTTTGATGAAAACTAATGATTAACACTAATATTGTCTCCAGGCACTGTACATATTAGAATATCCATGTATACATGTACAGTGAACCTTTTGATAACTTGAACTAATGTACAAAGAACAACATTTGGTTCCAAATAAATAATAGCTCTGAACTAATCCATGGCTGACATTTGCAACATTTTATGTAGAAGGGTAATTACTCCATAAGCCCCCACCCCCAATCTTGTCCCAGTATCATTCTGTGTTTTACATTTCATTGAAATCTGTATGGCAATGTAAATTGCCTATAGTACCAGTGATATTAATGACTGGTAATAAATGTGCTATGTATTATAGGGATAATAAAGTAAGTTTATATTATATCATTGTCTGTTTTTATTTACTTTTATTTTCAACAAGAATTATTAAATTGATAATTCAAATGAACTGTCATGTTCTAGATAGCTTGTATGCCATTTTTAGACATTTTGTTCTGTTGATAAAAATGGGAGCCTGAACCTCAGGTGGAATTTCGATATTGGATGTGCCAAACCCCTGATGGCTTTAAAATCCCCTAGACTTCCAGTCATTGATGGCTTTAAAATCCCCTAGACTTCCAGTCATTGAAGTTCTACTGTATTTCAATGCCCCAATTAAAATACCATGCAATATACTATATTTATAATTGTGTCAGTATAAATTAGTTTATCATCAAGTATTTCTAGTGTTATCATATTTTTCTTCAATATTATATCTCAAACATAACAACGGCTGAAACTGTTACACTTAAATCTCTCTAGATGTCTCACAGTGCAACTGAGAGTCAAAGTTCAAAGGCTTGTTTGCCTTTCCGACAACACTTTAATTAATATCTTAAAGGTGTTGACTAAGAATGCCACAGAAGAGATTAGGTCTGGTGCACTCTACCCCTAGTGGGTGTTTCCCAAATCAACAGAAGTCACATGAATCAGGCCTGGCTTTTTATGTTTTAAATTTACACTTAGGAAACTGGCAAACAGGGGGTGTGGTGAAACTTTAATATAACTGAAAACAAAGCCTTTCTGTAATGCTGTCCACTTCTTTATAATGTGAAACTGGTGATATACCAAAATGAAGCTATGCAAGGATAGGCCACTATCAAGTTGAAAAATTATTAACAAAATTACTAGAAAAAATTAAATTTTTTATTTAGATCTATTTACTTTTTATTTTTAGAAGTGTCAACTAAAAAAAATATTTTGGTTCAAAGAGTCACTATAAATATAAGTAGTTTTATATGTATAAATCTTGTTTTTATGGTTAACATAAATCATACAACAGTTTCAGTGACATTCTCTGTTACAAATTAACGCCAAGACACTGCTTTATGTCAAAAACAAAAAGGGGGCGTACACTAGACATGGACGTTAGGTACATAACTCATGTGTAAAACGAAAAAATGTCAAGTGCCTGAAGTGGACATCTATTTGAAAATCCGAGACACATAGTGACCTCGAATCATATTGACAATTCAATTAAAAGCATTGAATAATTCTGAAATAAAGATATGATCACTTAAAATATACAAAAATGTAATTCTAACAGTAATACTTTACCAAAAGTAAACTCCTTGTGGGTAACCTATATATACTCGTCTCTAACACCACCAGAATCAAGTTCTACCTGAGAAACGTTTAAAAGTTGATAATATTTTCTAAATCTTGTTCTATACAATATATTGTTAATTACTTACTTATTACACACAGACGAATGAGTATCAATCTTTTCTTCTACCTTCCATAATTATTAAATCTAGTTATAAGTCACCCAGGATAGCGAATAGCATCAAGATAATAACAAACACGCCACTTACACTTTGCAGGTGCCCGGATAATAGCATTACAACCTTCGATCTTTTACGTAATTCTTATGGCGGGAATTTTGAATCATGAAAAAATGCACGCATTTTTTAGCATACAGGTGATCGACAATATATTAAAGTGTCTTAGACAAATTTTCTTAGAAATAATAACAAACGTTTTTTGAGAAACTATAGGTTGCAGTTTTCATAACTATATAGGCTAATAACATACAGTACACACACTGGTAATTGATTTTATTCATTAGTTCGGTCATAATATCATATTCACAACTACAGTAGATCTAGCTCACTTGGTAGAGTGCTTGTTTCCGATCGTTATATGGTCGGTGGGGGTAGTGAAAGTCTTGAAAGCCATTCAGAAGAGACCTTTAAAAGCAATGCCCGGGCATGTCACTGCAGGTTTGGCACGTTAAGGAACCCTGTCTGTATACATTGCCCCTAAAACTCGAATGTGAGTGCACTTCAAAGATAAAAAATTCTGCAATTTCACTTTTAGCAGGTGATGTCTTGATATAAGTGAAATATTCTTGACTGGGACATAAAAATTTCAATCAATCAATTATTCCTTCATGAAATGTTATCTTTCTAGATAATGCAATATCAGAATACAGGGCTTGTTTATGAGTGTTATTACACTGGTGATGGTGCCTATCAGATCACACTAGACTACACCAATGTGCCATTGGCTGGTGGTAAGTTTTGTCTCTGCTTTGTACTAGCACACACTTGGTGACTTTAAGGTGTACTGACTACTGATGTATCAGCTCAATGAGGATGCACACCCATTTACCTGTCACCAAATAGATCTATGTCAACAGCAATGAAATGAAGCGACTTGCTTAAGTAAGGCAGCAACATTTATCAGTACAGAGGGATAACCTGAAAATCTATTGACTATTGTCATCAGATTTCCCCTAGACAAGACTTGCCTAATTTCATGAAAGTTATCCCAGTAATTTCTTTGGATATAAGATTTAGGCTGGTTGTTGTTGGTTATGCTATTGTTGTTTCAGCAAGTGCAATTTTTATTAAACTCTAAGAAATAATCCAAGAATAAGTTTGTGTATTGGTGAGATGCGGAAGTGTTTTATTGACTTATGAGCCAGTATGTTGCAGAAAAGCATACCACTCCCCTTGTGTTAGATTACCTGTATCCTGAAACTGATTGAACCAGTCCATACTTTGTTTTCTTAAAACTGAGTGCCAGGCAAGGAAGCAGCATCTAAATTTTTAGAGTCTTATGTATGACCTGATCAAGTTCAAACCCATGACTCCCTTCTGTGTTTGAGGCAGACACTCTACCAATGAGCCACCAAGGCGGTCTGAGAAAAGAATAAAATATAAAAAGTTTCTGCACAACGGACAGTGAACTACTAGTATTACATCTGTGAGCTAAAAACAAGTTCTATTTTTTCTATTTCAAGCAACCAAACATAATATTTGCCATATATGTTTTTAATTTTGTAGGATGACACAGGAGAGGTGACAACTACTGTATAAAAAGAAACATTCATGAGGAAGAAATGTTGGCAATTTTCACAGTGGAACTTGTACCGCAAATATATCTTATCAGCGTCGGTTATTTGTTTCCCTTAGATCACTTTCCCTACAGTCGGCACCATGAAATATTCTTACCATAAAATAGTTTAGAAGATCATTACTGCCAAAGTTTTATATCACTATTATTTCTTCTTATACAGTATGATACATCCTTATCCATATCAAACTTTATATGAACCTTGGTGCTATCAACGCTCAGGATGACACTTAAAAAGGCAACCACCAATGTCCACCATTACTCACCATTGTCCACATCAAAATTAATGTGAATCCTGATGCCAATGATGGCCAAGATGACACTAGAAAGGCAATAACTATGACTCATCCTCATTCCTTTTTTCACATTGTAATTTAACAGCCAATACTTTTTATAGTAAACAAAACAAAACAAAGTGAATTTTAAGAATTTAATGAGGCATCTCTTCTTTTTGTTAAAGTTGATAAAATTCATACACAATAACAAAAATATAAATAATAATGACAAAAACAAAACACATAAAAATTCCAAAAAACAAATAATCTTGAGACATATATATATATGAACCATGACACAATATAAATCATAAAAATAATCATAACAATGTGTCAAGAAAGTGACTCTATCTCTCACCACATGCTGTCTTGTTCAGAGGCAATTATACTTTTTAAATCTATATTAAATATGTCTGAATATTATAAATTGTAGTCTTTTCCATGCTTTTTGTATAAACTTATAGCATAACATACAAAGGTAACTGGTAGGTTTGTGAAAACCATCAGCTTAGCAGAATATGATGAGGTTGGGTGAGGGATCTGAAGATTGACCCTACATTTCAATGCTGTGTGATTATTTTTATTATTTTAGGGAAAAGTTATGTCCCTTTGAAGACTTAGAAGTTTTATGCAGTTTGGAAATAGACCAAGCTATTGATGGTCCTTATTTTCTTGTTGTGAAGGACATGATGAATCAAACTGGACAAGGTGAAGCTTGGACAAAATTTGTGGCCTCTAGAATGTCAATGCACATCAAACAGGGGTACAGAATGATCTCAATAGCTCAATTGGATTGTATCTAACATATTTGTATCATTTCAACTGACTAGATGAACATCTTCAATCAAACTGTAGATGATAAACTTTTTGGTCAAATTTTGTGGCATGTTCTGCTAACCTAATTTTTCATACCCCCTTATTTAATATTTTAGCCCAAAACTAATATATAAATGGATACCGGTACACATACATCTCTTGGTATATGTACCTGTTTTGATAAAAGGATACATTAGGATCAAAGCCATTTTGGACCAAAAAGTTGATTAAATGAAAATTTGGATTCAATTTTTTTCACTGTTACATATATGTATTTACTATGCCCAACACTTATTTTTAAATGATATTTGAGTGGAATAAGGCTATTAGGACCAATGAATATTAATTCACTTTATCATGTTGGTTCGTATTGAAAAAATGTCCTTGAAATGATCAGTGAATTTAATAGCCATTTTTGAGCAACTATATTTTGTGCTCAAAATATGGCTTTTGTCAAAGCTCTTTACAATACAATGTATATTGTGAAACCTGACTTGCAAAAATTATAATAAGAAGTGAATTACTGGTACTATTGATAATAATAATAGACACGGTTATTGAAAACGGTTAATATTGTGGTATACTATAGTCTAAAATAAGTGTTATCTTAAAATACCTCACAATTTGAAAATTTGATATATGTGACCATCATTATATGACTGATTCATACATAAATGAAGAAAAAACAGAAGATGGCCAAAGTGGCAACTAGAGTATATACTCTTCCTTCAGGAAGCCTAAAAAACTGTACAATGGAAGAGATGACTGGTCTAGGTACCAGTAAGCAATCAGAGTTTTGATGTCAAGTGCATTCAATGGAACAAACTTTGATATACCCAATGACAGTGTATAGCTGGATGTATGGATATTCAATCAGGGATTTCTTCTGGCCACTAACAATATAATACATTTATAACTGATAAACTGTCTAAACAGTCATTATAAAAGATGTAAAGATGGGTTATGTATTTTCTTATTCCTATAATAAGTTTTTTATCAATTGATTTTTCCCAATTTCACCTCAAGGTCCCTTTCCCAAAGTGGCAAATAATCCCTGTTCAATATTCACAATAGAATTATTATTGATCAATGGCCATTAATATAATTTATATTACTACAAAGAGAATACATGTATCTATACTTAAACAGTAAATAAAAAGGTTGATTGAGATGTACAAATGTATATGTTAGAAATAAGTGTGTTTCCAATAACCCAACAGTCCCTAAATTTTTATGCCTATCCAAAAATTTTATGACAATATTTGGATAAGCACTGTTAAAGTTGGCATCCTTGCATCATATAGTCAATTAATTTTTTTGTTATTTTTGTTATTTTTTAAAATGCCTACCTACTGACTCTAATTTTTCTAAGAGCATTAGTGGAAAAACATATTTTTTTCTTTGGCCTCATGTATGACATGGCATAGCTAAAGACATAGAACTAACCTTCATTAGATAATAAACTCTTGTCATTCAACTTAGATGGCTCATTACAACTAGTTATCTCAAATTAAGTTTTTTGTCACTATGTAAAAATATCTTCATCAACACATGTACTTTTTTAAAACTGATTTTAATGAAGGAATGAAAATTACCAGTATTGTTAGCTGTTCAAAATTGCAATGAACTTCAGAAGAATATTACTGGTAGATGTTCAAAATTTAAATGAAGAAAGGAAATGAATTTTGTTTCTCATATTTATAATACAAGTGTTGAATAAGGAAAAGTTAAACTGAATTCAACTACTGTAAACATGCTGGATTTTTAATTGCCAAATCGTATTGTTGGTAATTACACAAGGGAGTTATTTTGTGGGATTTCATCCATTCTCACGTCGATAACAATTATTATTCGAGTTTGCAAGGGGGAAATTTTCACTATTTTTTACGATTCACAAAAAGTGAAAATTTCCACCAAACGAAAATTACCACGCTTACAGTAGTAGTTATATATACAGCTGTATGCTTCCATTCCTAATAGCCGAATTCATCATTGGTTGCTTATTTCTAAAATATTCTTAGAAAGTAACCTATTTCAGCAAATTGTGAAAAAATATTTTAAAAGGGACAACTGTATATTTTCACAAATTTTGGAAATTTGGCTACTAATAATTTTAAATTTGTGGAAACCTAACATATAGTGAGTGAGAAAGATGTGGGGTACAATATCCGACAATGGGGTTCACTACTGTACTATGTGATCAAAACATCTCACATTTGTAAGGAACGTTTTGGAAAACAATATAATAATTTAAAAAATTCATGAACTGCATCATTTTTACAGGAAAATGTTTTCTAATATTATTCGATTGGAAATAAGTGTTCCGCACAAAGATTAGAAGTATCATGTGATAGAGCCGCGGACCCCATTCTCTCATTATAGGTGAAAAAAATGTGGTATCATTTATTATAATGATTTTGTTCATGGTGCATTGATCTCAAAGTATTATTATTCAATAAGTAATGATTAATAACCAAGTCACACATTTCAACTCAATAACAGAATACATTGTAAGTATTAAGAAACAAAAAAATCACAAAATCATCAGTAATTCATACCCCACCCCCTGGATATATATATAATGACATATGCTATGTCTTGAATTTTGGACCATACCAAAATTTTACAGGGACGGTAGGTGTAATCAAATTTAAATTAAAAAATATATGATATTCAACAACATGCAAATAAATATAAACAACATTCATGTAATTATATTCATTAACAATCTTTTAAACAAGATTAAAAAATTAAGACCATTACACTGTATGATTAAATTTTCTCACACCTGTGATACTGATACATATGGGATTTCCTTGTCTCACCTTAGGGTTGAAAAAGGCTACATGCTATGCCTGAATAGACAGCTGTTTTCTGTGACCCTAGAAGCTTTTAAAAGAATAAGGTGTGAGAAAAAGAATCAATCCCTTCAGGTCACATGAGATAGGGAAATCTCAATCCTCGGTAAGCCTCGTTCTGGACCAAATATATAAAACTTTGGGCTGAGATGTCCCTATCTCATATGACCAGTAGCGATAGATTCTATTAATCGTCAATGGGATATACAAGCCTCATCCAAACTTACTACCGCAGTTCCCAGGTACAGAAGAAAACTATTACCCAATATGAAGAACATATACCTGTATTTAAGGGGCCATAAAGAATACATATTAGAAATGAATGGACAACATGAATACCATATTTTCATACATATGAAATTGCATGTTGAAATTTATATGCAAGTGTTTGACATGTGGAAAACATACTTTTTGATTTCCAGATGGCGCTTAAAATTGTTTTGCATGGGAATTATAAACCTCTAGCTCTAGTTATAAAATTACCCCTAGCTCAAATTATAACATTTACACTTACAGACCTTATATTAATCAATTAACTTTTTTCCTTATATAATTTTTTGGATTTTTGGTATAGACAATCCTATACAACTATTATAGAAGATGTTATAATTCATTTGTAGCAAAAAATAATTTTAGTTTACCTACCGGTATACAGTAGAACTCTTAAAATCTTAAATATAAAGACCAATCAGGGGACATAAATACAGTTAAACTTTTAAAGACCATCTGGGGGGAAATGGATATTATAGACAGGTGGTCACTATAGTAGGCTTTACTGTATCCTTGACCGTCCGTGATTCGAGACTATAATAGAAAACGAACTAAATTTGCTAACGCAACAAGAATTTGAGAGCTGAAAATAGATAACTGATTTTTCTGGATAGTTTCACAGTAAATACCTAAATTTTGTCTTTAATGCATGAAATCGTCACTGCAGAGACGATACTCGCGTATAATAACTGAAAACAAAAATGGCCTCGAATCTTAGGACGCTCTCGATTTTAGGACGGTCGACGATACAGATACATAGATGGTCTTTATATAGAGGTGGTCACTATACATGTTTTGATTTTTACAAATGGCGTCTTTGGGTCAAAGGTCAAAAGGGAAAAAACGCGGAAATGAAACCAAGGTAAACAACATGACGGCAATCGACGGCACATTTTTTGGTTTATTGTATTTGCTCTTGCATTGCTGTATTTTATGCAATGGAAAGTACGATGCACTCGGGGAATTACCTATCAATTTGGAAACACGAGATATGACAATAAAGGTAAACTTAACGCGATGTTTTGCAGTCAACACAAGAGATATGACGTACGCTCGTCAAATCAGTCTATGTCATAGACTACGGATTTTTTTGTTGATAGCGCAATATTCCCTATGCTTCAAGTTTGTTAGTTAGCTGACTGGATTAGAAAATGTGGTCTCAGATAGTGGCCATTCATCTTAATCGCGGATATAATCATTTTATGGCCAGTACATGATAGGGACGCAAGAACACTAGTTTGTATAAATTTGATTTTACAATTTACTTCAGTATTTTAAATACACTTTAGAAATGTGTGAAATTCCAAAATAAAATCATCAACATATTACATCATCAGTTTTTTTCTTCTTATTTTTTATTTATTCATTCAGTTTATTTATTTATATTTATTTATTTAAATAAAAATTTATTTATTAAATAAAAATTTATTTATTTAAATAAAAATTATTTATTTATTTATTTATTATTATTTTGCCTATATGACTACAGAATCAGATGGATTTACAAAATAAAAAATACATTTATTGCTATAATTAAAGTAATTTTTTTGAATATTGGGAATAATAAGTATATTTTAATTTTTAGCTTGCTTGCATGTCTTGGATTTTATATTTTCGAATATATTTGTAACATACATTTTGTTATTAAAAACATGGATTTGGATAACTAATGCATTGTATATTTGATTTCCATTAACATTTAAAGAAAAATTGAAAACTGACTATTTTACATTTTCATAATTCAATAGCTATACAAGTGATATTTCAGTTATAGATGCAGAAAGAATTATCATCACTTAATATCTCTTAAGTCCTTATATCAACTGTTTGAGTTTTATAATTGGTGGTCTAAAATGTTAAAATATTATGTAGACTAATATTGGTCTGTCATATCCTCTGTCCCCATCAAACCAGCCTATTCTGGCCTGGTAGTATCTATGTAGCCTTATACTAGCTGCTAATAACTGTTTATCATACTTCCACTGCCCCCATCCCCCAAGATCTGTTAAAACTACCACCAGCCTGACAGTATCTATATAATATTAAACTAACATGCAAAGAGCTTAACCATACTTACAGTCTAGTGTAGTTTACACTGGCCTGTCAACATCAATGAACAATTGCACTGGCCCATTACAGCTATGCTGTATACAAACTGGCCTGTCAAAGCTATACTGTAAACAAACTGGCCCATCAAAGCTATACTGTATACAAACTGGCCTGTCAAAGTATTCTGTATACATACTGGCCCATCAAAGATAGTGTATACAAACTGGCCTGTCAAAGCTATACTGTATACATACTGGCCCATCAAAGCTATACTGTATACAAACTGGCCTGTCAAAGCTATACTGTATACATACTGGCCAATCAAAGCTATACTGTATACATACTGGCCCATCAAAGCTATACTGTAGACATACAGGGCTGTCAAAGCTATACTGTATACATACTGACCCATCCGTATTTATTTATTTATATATGATATATTTATTTTTTTCCAATGACTCTGATTTTGGTATTTTGGCATTGACCTGTAAATTTAAATATGGTAAACTTTGATTATATTTTATGGTACTAGTGAGTAGTGTCATGTGCCGATCTTGAATGCATTATTTTAATAAAAATTCAAAATTAGCACATGACACTACTAATAAAATATTTAAAGTTAAACCAAATCATAATATAAATGCAATAAGCTCAGAGTTTTCTTCAAATTGACACCTTAAATTTATGAATATCTTGAAAACTAACAAAATCATACAGATTTAAAAGTCCCCACATTTAAGTTAAAAAAATCAGATTAAAAAAAATATTGGGAAACTGGGTCCATAAAAAGTCTCAATAGTTTCATGATCATTGGTCTCAATGTTTTTAATATGATGTTGCTTTTCTGGTATATTTTAATTATTTTATCATGCTCTCTAAATAAGAGAAAAGTGAACTTAATTGTGAATCATGGCATTGATCTTTGAAGATCAAAGCTTTTGTACTAGCAAGTTTCTCTTGTCTGGCAGGTGACAGCTGCCAAATATTAACAGAAACATATACCATTTTATTAAATATATGTTTCTGATTTTAAACATTACAAACTAATAATTGGAAATTATGCTGCACACTGAATTGGACAGAAAATTCCCTAAATTTATCAGTTGATATGTTCCCTCCATGTTTTAATAAGGGTAACCCAAACATGAGCCAGTTGAGTATGGGAATGGTTATTTTCTGATTGGTTGCTTTAAATACATGTTGGTGTTGATCTCAATGAAGCTACAACAACAGTTCCCATGAAAAAGAAAGAAGAGTGATATTAAATGATCATTCCAAATATGCCAATCACTTGACAAGCTTACACATAAATCCAAAGTGTTTCATCTAGAAAATACCATAAAATACTAGTAGTGATGTTGACAATTTTCAGTTTATTTTATTAAAATTTCTTAGATAAACATCACCAAATCCACAGATCAAAGTACTTAACACAGTACCAAGCTCACCACCAACACATATGCCACCTGACTCTAAACTTCTGTTGATTAAATATCAGTAGCACACTGCTCTTGTATATCCAGAAAACCAGAATGCAAAGTGACATTGTATCCAGTATCTCCCATCAAAACTGACACAAAATAAATTTGACATGATAAATTAACACTCGGATGACTTTTATAGTTGCTACAGGTGTTTCATCAGCAGAGTGACATAAATCAAATCACCTTTTGTTTCTGATATATTTTTGATTGATCACATAAAACCTTTTCAGATGCTGATCTTGTATACTATAAATTCTAGATTGATTTTTTTAATGTTCGAGAGGATGGCAAACCAATAAAAAACAACTGTTAAATTTAGATAACAATAAAGCAATCAAAGTACCCGACCATTCAAAAGCAATTGTGATTTATAGGCACTGTAAGATATGTTATTACAGGTATTTGCTGACTTAGTACTTTAGACAAAGGTACATGTAATAATATATGTACTGATGTTTATAAAATGTTTATTATGAAGTCCATAAATGCAAAAAATTATATATTATTGCTATTATTTATGTGGTTTTCAAAATTTAAACACCTAGATAATGGACTTCCTATATTAAAGACAAATGGCAACAAATTTAATAATTTATTTTATATACTTCAGACTATAAAGTCTTCAGTAGATCAAAGATTCAGTAACCTGGTAACACTAAAAATGTATTTTTCAAGTTGGACACTTTTCTATATATCCGTGTGGACAAACAAATACCACTATAATACAAGCAGGCCAGTTTCAAAATTATTCCTTACTGTAGTTAAGATTTTCCTTAACCTAAATTTAGCAAAATTTGGTAATACTTTTTTTTAATCACTGATAAATATTTTAATCCAAATTAAATGTAAATGTTGTTATCTAGAGGTGATATTTAAAATGAAATTCCTTCATATCTTGAAAAATAAAAAAAATCTAAAGATTTTAAATTTTGAAAGATTTAATTTTAGATAAACAATAGCCAAGGAATGATTGTGAAACTGGGGTCTGGATTCCAGTGTTTATAGAGTAGAATGCTGTCTAGTCAAGATTGGGCCTGGATTCAAGTGTTTATAGAGTAGAATGTTGTCTAGTCAAGATTGGGCCTGGATTCAAGTGTTTATAGAGTAGAATGTTGTCTAGTCAAGATTGGGCCTGGATTCAAGTGTTTATAGAGTAGAATGCTGTCTAGTCAAGATTGGGCCTGGATTCAAGTGTTTATAGAGTAGAATGTTGTCTAGTCAAGATTGGGCCTGGATTCAAGTGTTATAGAGTAGAATGTGTCTAGTCAAGATTGGGCCTGGATTCAAGTGTTTATAGAGTAGAATGCTGTCTAGTCAAGATTGGGCCTGGATTCCAGTGTTTATAGAGTAGAATGCTGTCTAGTCAAGATTGGGCCTGGATTCAAGTGTTTATAGAGTAGAATGCTGTCTAGTCAAGATTGGGCCTGGATTCAAGTGTTTATAGAGTAGAATGTTGTCTAGACAAGATTGGGCCTGGATTCAAGTGTTTATAGAGTAGAATGCTGTCTAGTCAAGATTGGGCTGGATTCAAGTGTTTATAGAGTAGAATGTTGTCTAGTCAAGATTGGGCCTGGATTCAAGTGTTTATAGAGTAGAATGCTGTCTAGTCAAGATTGGGCCTGGATTCCAGTGTTTATAGAGTAGAATGTTGTCTAGTCAAGATTGGGCCTGGATTCAAGTGTTTATAGAGTAGAATGCTGTCTAGTCAAGATTGGGCCTGGATTCAAATGTTTATAGAGTAGAATGTTGTCTAGTCAAGATTGGGCCTGGATTCAAGTGTTTATAGAGTAGAATGCTGTCTAGTCAAGATTGGGCCTGGATTCAGTGTTTATAGAGTAGAATGTGTCTAGTCAAGATTGGGCCTGGATTCAAGTGTTTATAGAGTAGAATGCTGTCTAGTCAAGATTGGGCCTGGATTCAGTGTTTATAGAGTAGAATGTTGTCTAGTCAAGATTGGGCCTGGATTCAAGTGTTTATAGAGTAGAATGCTGTCTAGTCAAGATTGGGCCTGGATTCAGTGTTTATAGAGTAGAATGCTGTCTAGTCAAGATTGGGCCTGGATTCAAGTGTTTATAGAGTAGAATGCTGTCTAGTCAAGATTGGGCCTGGATTCAAGTGTTTATAGAGTAGAATGTGTCTAGTCAAGATTGGGCCTGGATTCAAGTGTTTATAGAGTAGAATGTGTCTAGTCAAGATTGGGCCTGGATTCAAGTGTTTATAGAGTAGAATGCTGTTTAGTCAAGATTGGGCCTGGATTCAAGTGTTTATAGAGTAGAATGTTGTCTAGTCAAGATTGGGCCTGGATTCAAGTGTTTATAGAGTAGAATGCTGTCTAGTCAAGATTGTTTCCACTATAATTGAATGGAATCAGTTTTTGAAAAAAGTGGATGGAGCCACAGTACCAGAAAAAACATCTACTTAACTTCACATTGAAGAGACCAAAACGTTATGTAGTAAAACTGTTAAGTGCGAATGCATGCACGGCCCGGGTTTGTCATAATTTTGACGGTGATAAATTGCAATAAACAGGAGATTAAACCTACTTAATATTACTCTTTGTAAAATTTAGATGTAGACCGAGTTCCGTAAACTTGTTAAAGTCTTATAAAAATGATTGCTAATTGTAGTATAAACATAAATTTTACACGTGTTAATCGAATCCCGTCTGTCTCGATGTCTGACATGTGTTGATTTCTGAGGCGATTGGCATGGATTAGAGTCACTGATTTATATGGGAGTTAACAAAATGAACATGTCTAAAGCCTAGGTTTAACTCTTATTTATAATAGATGCGCCAAGATTCGTTGAAACTTGCAGCTAGCGATAGTAAATACAATTTGTGTAACGTAGGTCGGATCAACTTCGTTGTTTTTGCTTGTCAAAATGATATAAGCGACATTGTTTTTTTCCCTTATGACCTTTGACCTAGCAGGCGAAACCGCTTATAACATTCACGTGTCAAATCATGTATAGCTGGTTTTACTAAACACAACAACAGTTTTAATTCACAGAGGTGGTCTTTCTAGCATTGTAATAATATTTGAATACTCTAATAAAAAATAATATTTTTAGTAATTGGGGGAGTGTAACTTGGTAAGGTAGATAAATAAAGAGAATCCATTATGAGTTTCAAATCAAGATAAGGAAATTCCTATCAAGTGGTCAAATGAGGCTGTCAAGTTTGAACTGAAAACATCTGACCATGAGATAGGTATTATATAAGATATATAAATATTTTTATATTTGAATTAATTTTTTTCTCCTTTCTATTATGTTCTGAGATAGCCTACACATGCTCATGTGGGGTGTAATATGAACAAAAATATTGTATCAACTTCTAGTACATTTGTATCCCATGAGATTTATCTGTGTACATAACATTAAGTTCAGACCACAGGTGCTTGGGGTAAGGTATTTTTTTTTCTTTTCGATTTATTGTTTTATCGACCAAGCAATTTTTATCATATCTGACAACGTTCTGAACTAAATGCACCAGAAATAAACTGATTTTATTGCACTTTAAAATTTTCTTGATTTTCTCTATATAAAAGTTCTTTTTTATATAGAGAAAATCAAGAAAATTTTAAAGTGCAATAAAGTCTGTTTATTTCTGGTGCATTTAGTTCAGAACGTTGTCAGATATGATAAAATAGCAAAATATATCATTGCTTGGTCCATAAAATAATAAATTGGAAAAAAAAAAACTGACCCTAAGTGCCTGTGGTTCAGACTTCAGATCTTATTTTGGAATAGCAATATCAAAAACAGCCTAAGAAGAAATAGTTAAGAGAAAAATTTACAACAAAATAACCAAGAAACATGAGATGTCAGAAGAACAACAAAGATGGTCTCCCACATCTAATCCATATAACTTTGTTGAACATTGGGCACAGACAGAGACTGAAGATTAATCCCATCAGATTATCATATACCTAAGCTACTCTTTTATACTTTGTAGTCAAAAGTAAAATTGTTTATCACTAACAGTCCGTAAAATCTTAACAACATTACATCATCATCATCATCAACACAAATATAATAAACAAAATATAAACATAAACAGTTATAGGACAAACAATATTGACCTGTCTGCTTGACCTTTAATTTTCAATATTCAGTATTTCTAATTAACTAGTGCCATGATGTATATGGAACACAAGGAACAATAAAACACAATTATAATAATGAACACGCTTAAACTGAATACATGGATAGTGCGAAGTCAAATATTGTGCCCAGACCGTTTCTCCATATAAGTCTATATATAACTATATTATCAAGTCGCTTTATAACAAAGTTGAAAATAGAGTCCAAGGGCTTCGCTTTATAACGAAGTTAAAAATAGAGTCCCAGGGCTTCGTTATAAATGTGTTTTACTGTAGTAATTATTTTGTCAAGAAAAACACTAATTTTAATATATTCATCTGTAGTAGGGTTTAAGACAGTAAAATAAATTATCATTATAAAGTTATGTGAAACTGGTGTGAAAGTTTGCGCACTGTGTATGTAGTAAATGCAAATTCTAACACTACACATGTATTGAGTGGACTAACCCTCCTAGATGTTAATGAAAGGTCATGCAGACAGGTCAATGTTGTTTGCCTATACAATGTACCTCAATGAACAAACAAAACATAAACATAAATAATTATAATGTTTTGCCAAACGACTTTGACCTGTCCGCTTGCCTTTTAATTTAAATATTTATGGTAGACCAGAACATATATGTATAAGGAAAACAGATGTTTAATTCCTATGCATATATCACGGTAAACATGGATTGTTTATGTATTCACTCCCTGGGATCATCATACATGCATATTCCTAATGAAAGTTCAAGTACACAGGTCAATATTGTTTTCCTTTACAATGTATCTCAATGTACAAACAAAACAAACATAAATAATTATGGGCAAACAGCATTGACTTGTTTGCTTGACCTTTAATTTAAATGATTGATATATAGGAAACACAGGTGCTTATTTCATCTTATCATAGAAGACATGCATTGTTTATGTATTATCTGCGAATCCTAACACCAAGTACTGGGTGGATCATTGTATATGAATACTCCTAATGAAAGGTCAAGCTGACAGGTCAATGTTACTCACCTATACAATGTATCTCAATGTACAAACAAAATTTTGACATTTTGAGAATGTATTTCAATGTACATACAAACAATTCTCAATATGAGCATGTCGTAAATATCACAGATCTATGAACAAGTTTTAATTTTCACTTTTTTGAGTTATTCCCCTTTTGATGTCTGCGTAATTGACCTATTAAACACAAATGAATCAGAATTGAGACAGAATTGTGGGTACACTTTGGTTAAGATGGAAAGCTTAAGTAACAAAACAATGAAATGAATTTTTTTGTTGATGTCCTATGCTGCATATGGATCATACAGATCTATCATGATGTGAAAATGGCAAAATCAAGACATATGTCTGAAAAATCTACATGTAAAAGGATGAAAGTTACATACTGTAAACCAATTTTATTTGTGTTTCATTAAGTTTTGTGTATTTCGAGAGGACAAAAAATTGCAAAAGTTAATTTCGCGAATTTGTTTCTGAAAATGGTTATATTTATACCTGAATATTTAGTCTATATTGCAAAAGTTAACAGTCGCGAAATGGTTTTGGTAAGAGAATCGCGGAAGTTTATATCGGCAAATAAAAGTTGGTTTACAGTACATGGATAGAGGAATAACTCCAAAAAAAATGAGAATTTTTTGTTCAAAATATGATTACGGTAAGTAAACCTTCGTTAAACAAGTCAACATTTGTCTTTGTTTCCAATATAATGAAATCTTAATTATATTCTGACATTACATAGTAATGATTGATCTGTATAAAAATGAATTTGAAATGTTCAAACAAAAAAACTTGGCATTGACAATAATAAACAACTGGAACAAAATATACAGACAGGCTGGACCCTCAACGTTTCAAAAATCAAATCAATGAACTCATTAAAATGAAAATAATAAATTTTTAATTGAAGAAACTTTTTTGTCAAGATTCCTGACTGATTTCAGTCAGAAGAGAAAAACGCAAATTCAGTGAATTGAATTAGGATTATCCCTTATCAGAAGGTACTTTTTTGTGATTTGCACTTATGTTCAAAGGGCCATATCTTCAAAAAAAAAATTGGCAAACCAACTCGGGTTAATGATATGTGCATCTCCTATCAATGTAGATGCTTTGCACAAAGTTTCGTAAAATAGTGCAAAATGGTTTTGGAGAATTTCTTAAGGCAAGACGTGTCTGGACAGAAGTTCAAATTTAATTACCCTCTTTTTTGAAAGGTTGGGGGTAAAAAAAATCCAGAAGTATACAACTTCATATTAAGCTTATAGGCTAGTTATAAACAAAATTTTGACAAGAATCACAAATAATTATAGCAACAGATTTCAAGATTTCAAGAATCCAAGATGAACAATATAAAATGATATACATTAAGTTTACTTGGCTTGATGACGTTATTAACATGGGACTTTTATACAATATTAAAAATAATTTGTTCAAGTATTGAACCTTGTTTCTTTTATCAACAAGAGGCCCAGTGGGTCTCAACAGTCACCTGAGTGCAAGGAATGTACATTTTATATTTCAAATGTAAATGTAAAGTGTATATATGCCCATACAAAAGTTTATAAATAGTTGTAGAATGTTTTACTGTTGCTAGTTATATAATAACCGATGAGTAATTGAAGTTTGCCAACATTTAACACTTAACCGTTTTAGTATTACCGGTACATCTGTGACCTTGACCTTTGAATCCATGACTGACATATGGAACAAAATTGTTTCATTTATCCTTATAATAATCTAATACATTGTATATATGCATATTATACATTTTTTTTATAGTTTACTGATAATTAACCATTCTGGTATTCTTATTTAACTATGACCTTGACCTTTGAACCCATGACCAATATATCAAACAAAACTTTCATCTATCCCTACAATATTCTGTATATAAATTTGTTTTATAGTTTTATAATTTCCTGCTAATTAACCATTTCAGTATTCTTATGCATATGTGACAGGTTTATACTATACCTGACAGTGTCTATATAACACCTTCATCTATAAATCAAAATGATTGCTGTATGAATACCTGAAATAAGGAAACTCCCTTGCCACTTCCCCATTTTGGGTCCAACGTTCAGGATTTGTGCAAGTTTCAAAGAACATGCAATAAGGATGCAAGATAAAAAATATCTTATGTCTGACACTACATGTAATATTTTTACAAAAAGATTTTTTAAAAATTCCATTCTTATACCTATTCTGGGGCCACAAGCTGACACAAACCCCTTTCTTGTGCAAATTTAAAGGGTTTTCAATCAGACATGATGAATAACAAGTATTATCAAATTTGGCCACACAGTTTTTGAGAAGATTAATATGTGAATAGTTAATGCATGGCAAATGATGCACAATGGAGGATACACAACAACAGACAAAAGGGGTTGGCTACAGACTGCCATGACCCTTTGTCTTATTCTCAAGTCAAGTGATACTACATAAGATAACTTAATATTGGTAGATGTGATCTAAAAATATCATTAAATATACAAATGTACATGTATATTGCAATTAAAATTAAAATTATTGACATATAAAATAAAAAGGCACAACATGCTATCAATTCTGACATATATGTAAATGGGAGTATGATGACACTGATATTAGGCCTTGTTTGTATTACAAATTAATGGTCTTGGCTTCTTGATATATCTCATGTGAATACAGTAAAACTACAAGTATATGTAAAATGTTTTGATACAGAGGACTGATCCCTAAAATTTAAGCATACAAATGACAACTGGTGTTTTTAAGTTTTGCTGCAGGGGCCTGATCCCCAAAATTCAAACATTCAAGTGAAAGCTGCCATGCATAAATTCTGATACAGGGCCTGGTACCCAATATATACATATCAAGATGACAAATGGTATTTGTAAGTTTTGATACAGGGGCTTGATCCCCAAAATTCAAACATTCAAATGACAACTGGTGTAAGTTAGTTCTGATACAGGGACCTGTTCCCCAAATTTCAAACATTAATAAGTTCTGATGCAGGGGTCTGATCCCCAAATTTCAAACATAAGTTCTGATGCAGGGACCTGTTCCCCAAATTTCGAACATTAATAAGTTCTGATGCAGGGGTCTGGTCCCCAAATTTCAATCATAAGTTCTGATGCAGGGGACTGGTCCCCAAATTTTAAACATTCATAAGTTCTGATGCAGGGGCCTGTTCCCCAAATTTCGAACATTAATAAGTTCTGATGCAGGGGTCTGGTCCCCAAATTTCAAACATAAGTTCTGATGCAGAAGTCTGGACCCTCAATTTCAAACATTCAAAAGTACAAATGACTAATGATGTCTATCTGTTCAGAAAATTGAACTCTATTAAAATTGAACTTCCAAATAGTGATAAACTGAATAAAATGATGATTCCCAGTCTGTTTTTGTGATTAATCAAAAAACGGCACTTGCTAACAATAATAAACATTTTAAGATGATATATCAACAACCAACACTGCTCATTCACAACTTATTAATGACTATCAAAAGCTTGTTAAATATTATGAAAAATTATGAAAAGTAATACGCTTAATCTAAACATTAAACTTGGCAAGTTATCAACTAGAGTTTTACAAAAAACTATAAAAAAGAGTAAGAAAGCAGGATAATGTGGTACATATTGACATAGATAATAATAAGGTGTATTACATATATATATATGATGTTCAGTAAGCGAAAAGGATCCTTAGAACAATGCATTGTAATAATAAAAAAAAAAAAACAGATTTTAAATGCAATAAATATAATCTGTAATGAAATCAAGACATTGTGGTTTTTTTTATCATTTCTCCACAATGACTGGGGTGATTTCACTTTTAGTACTATGTTTGTAAAACCCAATGTTAGTGCTTCAAAATTACTTGTATAACATAAAGTTTTTACAATTTTTACCTAAAGACCCTTTTTGCATATAGATGGTCATATATAACAAGAGTACATAGATATTCGTGAAACAATTCCCGGTAGACCCTTAATTCTGATAAAGCAAACCAATGAAATTTTTTTTTTCAAGCTATGTAATTTAAAGTTATGACAGTTTTATGACATCTGAATAAAACTTAAAATCACAAATCTTTAAAATGCTTTTTTAAAATCCCAAGAAAATCCTCCACACAGCTAAATATTTATATATTTGATTCCAAATGCTATCGAATACCCTGGAATAATTTAATGAGATTATCAAGTCCAAATATATATCCATGATCAGGTCCACTATGCGTTGTCAGGTCGCCTTGGAAACCATCATGAGTGCTGTGTGCAAAATCTATCATTCTTACATCAACAATATTAGACCTTTTCCAATGACTATTCCTTGATGCAGATGCAGAGTTAATATTTTTGCTATCATCATCAGATGACGTTGCACTAGCATTACTTTCATTACTCTCGTCACTATGTAAAACGCCGCGACTTTCCGACTTAGGTAAAACACTACTGAATCCCGACTTAGAACTGCCATCATACATTATTAACAGTGAACTAGAATAAAACCGGAATGTGTCTTGTTTTGATATTGCCGCTCGTAATTCTTCTAATCTGCTAACTATTGAAGCCAGTAAATCTGTTCTAAGTTCACAACCATTGTTTAAGAATGACCTTAATGAGTCTTTAAATCCATCAACAGTCAAACTTCGTCCATAATATTTATTATGGCAAACATAGTTGTCTGTCAAAACTTGATATACCTAGAAATAAATATCAAAGAATGCATCTTAATGAAATGTACATGAATAAGTTCATGAAAATTAATGTCCTGAAAAATCCAATTATCTATGGAAGAAGGGAAAGAACTGTTCGGGTTCACCTACCAGTATTATAATCGAAGGGAGGGGACTGTTGGTATTCACTTATTTTAGTAGAAGAAGTTTAATTAAAAAATTTCAGAAGTGTGAGAAGAATATAGGGACCCAGCAGTGATGTGTTAATAAATGATGGCCAAACGACAGCTTTCAAGCTTGAGTAATGAAATATAAAGGGAGATAATTCCTGATAACTAGTGTAGAAATAAATATGGTGTTTGGAATTTTTACTTTTTCCAACTTTATGCTTGGGCTTTAAGCTTTCATATTATGAAATCATGGTCTTTGAAGATTTACAGTGACCATAGTCAGTTTACACATGTGAGAAAATAACACTCCCCCTTTCTGAATGGATGAATGGATAAAATGGTGCTGTACATCCAAGCAAAGATTTTTTTTTCATTATAATTGAGGTAGTCAGCTCTAAGATGGTGGAGGAAACTGGAGTGCCCAGAGAAAACAACAAACATTTGGCAAACAAACTGACAAACTTTTTTTTCTCACACTAGTATTGGAATTTTGTCAGTGAGAGGAAGATGTTGTCTAATAATATAAACAAATACAATTACTGGTTTAGGGGCGACATTATGATATAACACCAATCCCCCAACTCAACCCCCACACTGTATATCATTACAAACCTGCATTCCACAAACCCGTACACCAATTTGACTTGAGGTAGTTGTTTCACATTTTTTCATGTGACGTTGCTTCTTTGCTTCCGAAACATCATCTCCGTGTTGTCGCGTGCCCATTTTTAAATCAAGTATACATGGATTATTAAACTGTGCAGCTACATTTTCTAATAAAATAAATTCTGATGTCTTGTTAAAGAAAATAATATTGTTGTGCCAGTTATACAGGATTAGCTAAATTTTTATTTGTTTAAAAAAAACAACATTAAAACACATGAGGAGATTTGGCTCAAGGTAAGCAAAATATTTGAGAGATTATCTCAAGTTGAGAAATCAAACTGTAACATGGTCAAAACGCTAAACAGTCCAGATATTTTATATGAAAGTTAACATAAAAGTATCATCCCGCCATACTATAAAACCCAAGTATTTTGGTGGAATTTCTCTTTGCGTCTTTTCTTTTAATTTCTAAGTTTGACAAACTAAAATACCCTATAACATTTTTTCTCAAAAGCTTAAAGTTTATCATGAGAACCATTCCCAATTCATAAGCTCTCTTTCCACTCATATACATATCAAAGGATACCACTAATATCAGAATCAGTTCCGTGTGAAGCTTTACGGAGTTTAGACAGTAATCGCTTATGACATTTAATACTCCATGGGTTCATTCCCTTGGTTTTTTCATGTTTTCCGGACTTTGGATCAGCATATTTAAACACAGTGTCTGTATGTGCACTAACCTCTATACTGCCACTTCTTAACAAACGTATACTGCAAAATAGAAATAAAAAAATGAAGGATTTTAGTGAGCAAGAGCACATACCCCATGTGCCTACATAGTGGACCCTATTTGAAGAAATGGCTAATGCTGCAACTGTTTAAGATAAAAGTGCAGAAAACAAAAATCAACAAGCAAATTCAGTGAATTTAAATCCTCTACCAGTAAGTACTTTTTTGTTATTTTCACTTACTGGTTTGTTCAAAGAGACATAACTCCCAGAAAAAGGAGGAACTCACTTTAATGATATGTCCAATTCCCTTCAATGTTGATGCTTTGCTTCAAGTTACTCATAGTGCTTCAGTTTTGGAGAATTACCCCAGACATGAAGTGTCAGGATGGATGGAAGGACAGAAAGATTGATGGGAGGTCAAATTAATACCCCCTCTTTCTTTAAAGGGTGAAAGGATAGAAATGGTCTTACCGCTGAGGTTTAGATTCCTCTGTATCTGAGCGAGCTACTTCAGATTCACTACTAGAAGCTGATGAACTTTGATTATTTGGTGATTTACTGCCTTTACCTCCAGAGTAAGCTACAAACGTAACATAGCCATCACTGTCTTCTTGTAGTTTTACCTGTATCATACCTGTCAAATAAAATGTTTAAAAAAATAATTATCACTGGGTACCATCAGAAATCTATTAATATTTAAGTTTGGTAAGCAAAGATATGCACTGCTATAGAGATAGATGTGTGTTAGAAATCAAAACATAAGTTACATTTCTGAAACATAAAGGGCAACCATCAAGAAATTTGTAACTGAAAACCATCTGTTTGAAAACAGCCAATGCAATCAAAAGCACAAAACAAATACTTGTACACTAAATACTGTAATAAACATACATGATGTACCCGGTACTAATTTTTTTTTTTTTTTTTTTAAATTAATACCAATTGAAAATTATATTATGCGTATTGTATTATAGTGCATATTCAAAAATACAAAAATAAAACTACCATATACGTCTAAAGTCCATATACAGTTGACTCTCGTTATCTCGAACTCGACGGGGAAATGCAAAAAGTTCGACTTATCCGGAGTTCGAGATAACTGATGTTAAAAACGGCAACAAAAGGGAAGTAACTCGTACACGCCTACCGGAAGTCGCTTCCGGTTTTATCTTGTCAAACTGTATATTGCCGTTTTCTCCTATATCGTATGTATTCAAACATGATATATAACAAGAGGCCCATGGGCCTTAACGCTCACCTGAAGAAGAGTACATATCTTATGCAGAGGTTCAATGGTCAATGACATTAATAAAAGAGAATATCAAAATTTTCAGCAGTAAGGGCCAATAATATGCAAGTATTTTTGCAAATTAATTATAATAATTATTATATAAGTATGCTATATATAACATATTTAAAGTCTAGCTACAATATATTATTTATAAACAGCTAAAACGTCTGTATATTAAAATGTGCATTAGGCCAATACCTACAATATTCCAATATACATGCCTATACAAAGAGTTTATAGTTTTTGAGATAATTAACCATTTAAGTATTCGTTTGCATCTATGACCTTGACCTTTGAACCTATGACCTTCATTCATATATCAAAATGATTGTTGTGCAAATGCCTACAATATTCTAATATACATGCCTATACAAAAAGTTTATAGTTTTTGAGATAATTAACCATTTAAATATTCGTTCGCAGCTATGACCTTGACCTTTAAACCTCTGACCTTCATTCATATATCAAAATGATCGTTAGGCCAATACCTACAATATTCCAATATACATGCCTATACAAAAAGTTTATAGTTTTTGAGATAATTAACTATTTTGGTATTCTTGGTCATCTGTGACCTTGACCTTTGAACCCATGACCCTGATCTATGTATCAAAATGATCGTCATGTCAATACCTACAAATAACTGAAAATCCTATGCCATTTTCACGAGAAATGTTAAAAAAATAGCATTTTTTATCAAAGGTCAAAAACTGGGACATGACCTTGACCTTCGACCTTGACATCAATTGGAAGAAAATTGCAAGACAAGATCAACAGTGAAAACTCCATACAATTATCTTCAGCCGTTATGAAGTTATAACAATAAATGTCTCATTTTAAAAATTACGTAATTTTACCCAAAAAACGCGTAACCTATTTTTCTTCTAATTTTCATGAAAAACACAATTTTAATGTTCCCAGGTATGCTGAATCCAAATATCCAATCAAAATTTGCCTGCACCTTTTGGTTTCAGAGAAGAAGATTTTTTTTGTCTTTTTGCTTTTTTTAGTAACAGCGGCCATCTTGTTGGGCGTGGCCAAACCCCGAACACAATTTTGAAAGGCTGTTACCCAGGCATGATAATCACTAAGTTTCATCAAATATGGCCCAGTAGTTTTTGAGGAGAAAATTAAAATGTAAAGTTTACACACGACGGACGACGCACGACGGACGACGGACGGTGATAGATTGCAATAGCTCATCTGAGCCTTTGGCTCAGGTGAGCTAAAAACTGCATTATTTATTATTTGTATTTATAATTGAGAATGAAGTATATAAAAAATCGGGAGATTATCTGTTACTTGTTATTAGCCGACAAATAGTGGAGTCAGCTTTGGGGTCCATACCAGTTTCGCTTTGTGTACTTTAATCACCCCAAGCTTCCGGTTGTATTGAGTAATGTTCACATCACACGCTTTCGGAAGCCATGTTCAGCTTGGCAGTAATTATAACACCTGATAATCACCTGGATGGTTTAATTGCTTATGCAAGGGATAATAATTAAGGGCTTAAGGAAATTGGGAGGTCAGTGCAATGTTGTAATTTTAAAATCAACACGAGGCCGACAGTCAAATATTTTATTTGTGTCGGAATGTGTTTTTTCTACCAAAAAAATCTGTAGGTGCTGACAAATTTGATTTCTCAAAATTTTTTGTTCGAGTTAACAAATTTAATTTTCCTAAATTTTTTGTTCGAGTTAACGAGTGTAATTTTCCTAGGATTTTCATTCAAGGGGACAAAAATATTGTTCGACATATCCGATAATTCGAGATATCCGAGTTCGAGATAACCAGAGTTATTTTGGTTTAATAAAGAACAACTCTGTTCGGACTTTTTAAAAAAGTTCGAGATATCCGGTAGTTCGAGATATCCGAGTTCGAGATAACGAGATTCAACTGTACCTTAAATATAAATAACGTTAATAAAACATGTTTACAGCATACAATGGAAACGTAGTGGTTTTAACACTTTGTACATCACTATCTAAAGTACAAAGGATCCTTAGTAAGGTCCTGATATAATTCTTGCAATCTATAAATAATTATTTTTATGCATCCCGTCGCGACATGTTAAAAGATTCCAAAAATTCATTCCTGATGTCCATATGTCAGCAAATGCATTATATATCTCACGGATATATTCCTTGCGGGTTCATTTACAAGGCTCACTATTTCTCTGATGCATACAATTTCATAGTAAAGAAACCTGATTTTAGCAGAAAGCCATAGCATTTTATGCTTTCACTGACGTAGACGCCATTCAAAAACACTTACCTTTATACTCCGGGACAAATTCTTTTAAATCCTCAGGTAAGTTTTCATAAAATACTTGTTCTCTAGTAATTAGAGGTTTACACAATGTATCATCGTTAAATCTTAGCATAATAGTGTGTCCACTGACTTGATGCATAAAGGGCTGTAACAAGATCCTTTCTGAATCTGTGGTTTCAGAATCCATTATGTCTCCTGCTTCAGGCATTTTACGCTGCAGAAAAAAATCAGCCGTCGACGTTGTTTATAAAGATTTACCTGTAAGTAATGAAAATAGAAACAATATCATAATATCAGACAAAGAAAATGTTTCAATTTTTCATTTTAAAATTTTCGTTTTTAAAAATTATACATTATTTTTTGTGAACCTATAACTTTTGCAGGTGTTAATAAAAAAAAAAATATGGAAATTTTTTTAAAGATTTAACAAATAAGGATGTGATACACAGTAGTCTAGGTTTCCACAAATTTAACATTATTGGTAGCCAAATTTCAAAATTATGTGAAAATATACTCTTTTCTCAGATACTTTTTTTATAAAACTTGCTAAAATTTTGTGAAAATATACTCCTTTTTAAAATTATTTTTTCTAAAATTTGCTAAAATTTTGTATAAAAAAAAAATATACTCCTTTTTGAAATATTTTTTTTCTAAAATTTGCTAAAATTGGTTTACTTTTTAAAAGGATTGCTCAGAAATTAGAAGTCAATGGTGATTTTGGCTACCATGAATGGAAAAATACCATTAATGGAATGTACTAGTCAACATGAAAAAAAAAAACAACTGTGTATAAGTCAAACAACACTGACCTGACTGGTTGACCTTTTATAAGGAATATTCATATAGAAGGATACACCAAATATATAGGTAGTGTTAGGATTCGCAGTTAATGCATTAACAATATAGGTGTGTCTCATAAAACAGTTATATGTTGTTGCCCGATAATGTACTTGTGTTCCCATTCATAGTAAATATTTGAATTATAGGTCAAGTGGACAGGTCAATGTTGTTTGCCTATATAATGACATGTGCGTACATATACATGTGTTAACTGTCTGTTCATTAGGAGTGTAAACAACAAAATTATGCATTAATCATTTAATCAGGTAAATTCTGACAATCTTAAAATTACTATAGAAAAACAACACTGACCTGTCCCTTGACCTTTTTAATTTAAATATTTCTTGTGGATGATTACATTCACACCTTTTTTATTACGTCTACACAAGAGAACACTAATTATGTAGTGTGTATATATTATTTTAACTGAAGATCCTACCCATGTATTGGGTGGATCCTTCTATATGAATACCGGAATTCCTAATGAAAGGTCTGGTCAAGCAGACAGGTCAAACTTTACACACTACACCATACAGGTGATAGTTAGGTAACAAGCTTACTTTCATAATTACCAGCATGTCAAAATAACAATAAGGACTCAGTAGGTTATAAACCAGCTAACAACAATTTTGATTTCACAGAACATTGTAGCTGTTACCACAGTAAGCTTGTGTATTCAAAATCACAAATTAAACCCTAATCAGGGTCGTAATGAAGAAATGATTCCAGAGAAAAGATTATTTTTTGTTGTATTGTCCATGCGAGATAAAGAGAATCAACCTGTGTTATATTGTATTGGGGACATGGCAATCACAACCTAAAAGAGAGATTCTTTATTTTCCAGACTAAGGCTTGCTAAAGTTTGAAAAAAAGAATCCCATCACAACAGTTGAGATTTCTATGCCTTCACTATCAAACAGGGGGTTGATTGTTGATTCTTTTCCTCCCATATCCAATATATTCCTGTTTTGTAAAGCTTTTATCATAAAAATACCCCAAAACTATGTAAAATATTAAAAATTTTGCATTTTCTACTAATGACATCACAATCTGAATTGCATGTACATGTGTAGCTTGTCTTTATACTGCAGTAAGACCTGGTAAATCACAAGATTTTCTTGTCTGTTGTGGGAGAATGGGTTTAGACCTCTAGTGAAGTCATAATCAAAAGACAATCACATGAGGTCATCCTGTGGGAAAATTACGCCCCAGGCTCCAAAATTTAGAAATATTCAATGTGTTTCATATGTTAATTCTGAGAGTTAAAAATGAATTATTTCATTTTTCAAGTTTATACATTTTTTTACAATCATTCTATTAATTGTCAGTTACCTTGTTTATGACACAAGAAACAAATATGTTTGGAAAGAATTAAGTTTCTTTAAATTATACAATGTTGTTTCAATGATGTTGCAAGAGACAGAAATTTCCGCTTACAAATAGATGTTTACATGAAATTGATTTTACATGGATGTAGCTTCATGACATCATTTTAAGGTGAAATGAACAATGTTTATCTAGAGTAGTCTCCCTTTCACTGTACATTAACACATGAATCAGTCATGTTTTTGCATTTTTCATTAAAGTTGCAGTGAGAAAAAGAATATTACACTGCTATTGGTTTGAGATTGATTTTCTAAAAACTTTGATTTTGACAAAATGATCAAAAAGATTATGGTATGCAAATCTTGTCGGGGGGGGGGGGGGGGGGGGGGTGTCATTTTGTCAACACTTGTGTTCAGAAAAGTTGATTTCACACTCAAAGTCTCAATATTTGCCAAACAAAAGGTATCATTTACTTTAATATTCAATATCCAAACACCTGAAAACATACCTTTCTTGTCTAATAGTATCTTGTGAAATGAATTGCATTTCCCTGACAAATGGCAACAGTGAAAGTTAAAAGTACAGTAAAACCTTGTTATAATGCACCTCAATAACTTTGTCACTTTCCACATATGAACTCCCGCCAATGTATTATTCTTTGATAAATGTTGATTATTTCTTAAATAATATACGGGCCTACATTTTCATGTGGCAAATATATTACTCTGTGAATTCGTCACCTAGTAATATACTTCCGTATATGAACTTCTACCTGTGTATTTTTCTAGGATATACCACAGGTAAATGTTGATTATTTCTTAAATAATACATGGACAGCCATCCACATGTAGAAAATGTATCACTCAGTGGCTATGCCACCTCGTGATATACTCTTCTGCATATGAACTCTTTTGTTTTATTGGACGATGTACCGCAGGTAAATTTTGATTATTTCTTAAATAATACACAGACCTAAACCAACATGCTGCAAATATAACCACTATGGTAGCTCAGCTGATAGAGAGCTTGTTCCATAAATGGAAGGTCATGGGTTCAAACCCTGACCGGGTCTGACCCAAGTCTTGAAAGTGGGTAGGGACTGTTCTTTCACAAAGCACTTAGCATTATGAAATGAAAGTCACTGTTCTTTCGGATGGGAACTTGAAATAAACCAGCTACCATGGCACGATAAAGAACCCTGCTATATAATGCCATTAGCATGATTAGCGCAATATATAGGCAAAATTTATGCACCTTCAACTATAGCTGGCGGCATTTCAATATAAGTGAAATATTCTTAAATGGGATGTTTAACACTATTACCTCAACTCATGCTGCAAATACATTCACTTGGTTGTTTTATCACCTCGTAATATATTCTTCCACTTATGAATTCCAGCCGTTGTGTTATTAGACAATATATCATGGGTAAATGTTGATTATTTCCCCAAGTACAAATACTCTAAATTGATTTTCATATTTAAAAATTTCTTCATTCAAATAATGTTTAAGTCTACCATAAATATAATATTGACTTTTAAACTGCTTATATTCACAGCATTGTCAGCATATCTTACTTTGTTAAAAAGGTTTCTTTTTAATATGACACTTTGACAAAAAGAAACCCTCTCAGTAACCTAATGCAAAAACAATGATTAAAATTTTGAAAAATAAAAATCTTAAGATGTGCTTGAAAATTTTATGTTTATGATTTAAATTTAAGTATAATAAAATAAACTTTAAACATTGCAAAGGTGTATTTAAAATTTTATTACAACAAAATTATCTACATCAAATTAACCTAAATCTACTTTAAGTTTACAGGTGAGGACAATTTTGATAAAATAGGAAATTTTCAGAAAAAATTAGCCACTTTGTCATTCTAAATTCTACAAGCTGTTTTAGTTTTCACATAAAGTCATTTGATAGATATATTTATGGAATTTTTTTTAAAAATTTCAAATAAATAACATTTTTAAACAAGATGTCAACTTTTACTTACCAATCAAAATTTTCTTTTAGATTATTTTTATCAACATAAATTACCGGTATATATATCACCACTCCAGTACATGTATTCAGAAAACAGGTGATTTCTTCATGACACAATCAGTTTTATCTCTTCATGACACAATCAGCTAAATATTACGTTTTCCAAAAATCAAACTGTTCCAGAGTTGAACAACTACAAACTAATCAATTTTATGGATGAATTAACCATGTATATAAATACACCTACTATAAATGACAGGAAAACAGGATATATATCATAACTACCTTCTATAAAGGGCCTTCATGCTCACCTGCGCGTTACACTAACAAGAGGCCCATGGGCCTGATACGCTCACCTGATAACTAATGGCTAGCTGATAGATTTATAGAAAACATAAATACTAAACCGCAATGACTTTTTTCTTTACATCATGATAACCGTTGTATCAATACCTACAACATTCTAGTATACATGCCTATACAAAAAGTTTATAGTTTTCAAGATAATTAACCATTTCAGTATTGTTTCACATCTGTGACCTTGACCTTTGAACCCATGACCTTTTTCTTTATATCAAAATGAGCGTTGTATCAATACCTACAACATTCTAATATACATGCCTATACAAAAAGTTTATAGTTTTTGAGATAATTAAACATTTTGGTATTGTTTCGCATATGTGACCTTGACCTTTAAATCCATAACCTTTTTCTATACATCAAAATGATTGTTGTATCTGTATCTACAACATTCTAATATACATGCCTATACAAAAAGTTTATAGTTTTCAAGATAATTAACCATTTCAGTATTGTTTTGCATCTGTGACCTTCACTTTTGAACCCATGACCTTTTTCTATACATCAGAATGATTGTTGTATCTATACCTACAACATTCTAATATACATGCCTATACAAAATGTTTATAGTTTTCGAGATAATTAACCATTTCGGCATTGTTTCGCATCTGTGACCTTGACCTTTGAACCCATGACTTTTTTCTATACATCAAAATGATTGTTGTATTAATACCTACAACATTCTAATATACATGCCTATACAAAAAGTTTATAGTTTTCGAGATAATTAACCATTTCAGTATTGTTTCACATCTGTGACCTTGACCTTTGAACCCATGACCTTTTTCTATACATCAAAATGATTGTTGTATCAATACCTACAACATTCTAATATACATGCCTATACAAAATGTTTATAGTTTTCGAGATAATTAACCATTTCGGTATTGTTTCACATCTGTGACCTTGACCTTTGAACCCATGACCTTTTTCTATACATCAAAATGATCGTTGTAGCAATACCTACAACATTCTAATATACATGCCTATACAAAAAGTTTATAGTTTTCGAGATAATTAACAATTTCAGTATTGTTTCACATCTGTGACCTTGACCTTTGAACCCATGACCTTTTTCTATACATCAAAATGATCGTTGTATCAATACCTACAACATTCTAATATACATGCCTATACAAAATGTTTATAGTTTTCGAGATAATAAACCATTTTGGTATTGTTTCGCATCTGTGACCTTGACCTTTAAACCCATGACCTTTTTCTATACATCAAAATGATTGTTGTATTAATACCTACAACATTTTAATTTACATGCCTATACAAAATGTTTATAGTTTTCGAGATAATTAACCATTTCGGTATTGTTTCGCATCTGTGACCTTGACCTTCGAACCCATGACCTTTTTCTATATATCAAAATGATGGATGTATCAATACCTACAACATTCTAATATACATGCCTATACAAAAAGTTTATAGTTTTCGAGATAATTAACAATTTCGTTATTGTTTTGCATCTGTGACCTTGACCTTTGAACCTATGACCTTTTTCTATACATCAAAATGATCATTGTATCAATACCTACAACATTCTAATATACATGCCTATACAAAAAGTTTATAGTTTTCGAGATAATAATTATAATCAGAGGTAAAAAAAATTAGGTCACGACCTTCACAATTGACCTTGACCTCATTTTGAAGATACTAACAAGAAGATGTCAAAACTGAAAACCCCATGTCATTATCTGGTCAAATAGTCAAGTTATAACAATTTGAAGCTATTTTACGATTTTTTCAAAATTAAACGCAAAAACGCGTAACCTATTTTTTATCCGAATTTCATAAAATGAACAAACTATAGGCTTAAGACCCTAGAGAAGCCAAATATCACATCAGATTTTTTCTCCAATCAGTACTTTCGGAGAAGAAGATTTTTTAAGATTTTTGCACCCCTAGGTCACCTTGACCTAGTTATGGTAGCCATGGCAACGCCACGAACAAATCTGAATTGCACCGGCCCATATATACTTCTGACAAAGTTTCATTAAAAACTGTCCAGTAGTTTCAGAGGAGAAGTCGAAAATAGGTGTTAACGACGCACACACGCACACACGCACACACGCACACACGCACAAACACACGCTGCGCTATGCCATAAGCTCACATGACCTTCGGTCAGGTGAGCTAAAAACATTAATCATTAGTGGAGCAGACTAAAGGTTTTAAACCCTGTCAAAATTTGTTCATTTATATTGAAGTGGTCAGTTCTGGAATAGAAGAATAAACCTGAGTGCCTGTTGAAAACAAATGACCTTCATCTAGTGAAATGACAAGTTTTCTTACACTTATCTACCAAGTCAATTTCATTATTTTTATTCACACATGAGGTACGATATAAGCTATTCTATGCATTAAACAGAGCTATTCACCCCTAGGTACAATATAAGGTATTCTGAACACCATACAGGGGTCAATATTCTTATTCCAGGTGAGCTACAGTTGAACATGAATTTAAAATTTACATCACTCAATTTATGCAGCAAGAATTATGCAAAAATTAAAAGATGATTCATCTGCCTTAAAGTTACAGACCACAATGCATAAATAATGACACGATATGTCACCCACCTGTCTGCAGTCATCCATTTCACCAAGTGAGCTACATTAAACAATTTAGTAAGAATTAATGGATGAATGATTTGTATAAGTTGAGTAACAGTTACAGAACATTAAGTGCATTAAATGACACAATTATACATGCTGATTTGCAAGTCTTCTATTTGGCCAGGTGGGTGGGTGACAGTGAAAATTTTTAATTTTATATGCAGCAAGAATTATGTAAGAGTTAAAGACTGATGAATGATTCATGAAAAGGAACTAAATGTCATAAACCAGCACGTGTAATCAATGACACAATGTATACATGTCTTCCATTTGGTCAGGTGCCCTACGGTTAACAAACAGCATGCGTAATCAATGACACAATGTATACATGTCTTTCATTTGGTCAAGTGCCCTACAGTTTAACAAACCAGGGGTTCAAAATTATGTTTTACAATGGAAGGTCCAGGACCTTTAGTCTACAATTTTTGGCAGGTCTCACATAAAGTTTTTGAAAGTCCAATATTTCCAGTGAAAGGTCCAAGTGCATATTTGTTATCTTATAGAAAATGTACCAGTAGTATTATGCTGGTCAAAAAACAACAGGTCCATCAGACTTTTACAGTTTAAATATAAAGGGTCCAAATGTAAAATCAAATAGGTCCCAAAACTCGGACCCTGGGAATTTGAACCCCTGCAAACATGTAAGATATTGAAGAGGATGACTGAAACTGCTAACTATCATGTGTAATTATCGACACAATACTATTATACTATGGCTTCCATGTGGTCAGGTGCCCATGTAATGAACTGCCAACCATAATGTGTAATCGATGACATTACTTCAATGACCTGTTACAATGAGATACATTTGGCGGGAAACAGTATCAGGACCGCATCTTGTGTGCAGGACAGTGAATTACCACACACTGTTCACATTTCTATGTTGATTACGTCACTGATAACACCATTTATGTCACAATGTCTTCGGTTTTCGGGAAGCATATTTCTTAAAAATTCATGCGTAAACAGTAAAAATTTATTTAGATCTTATAATTTAAGATTAAAATTATAAGATCTAGATACATCTTTTGATTGGTGTTATCGGTGACGTAATCAACAATAAAATGTGAACAGTCTGTGGCAATTCGCTGCCCCGCAGACGCGAAGCGGTCCTGATACTGTTTCCCGCCATAGGTATCTCATTGTCCCATATAAACTGACCATCGATCCTACATTAGTTAATTTCATTACTGATATTCATGAATTCTACATGTATAGAAAGTGGAAGCAGATAATTGGAAATAACCTGTCCAAAACCATCAAAAACAGATCATAACAAATCAAATGAAACATGAGGCAGATGGGCCTTAGAATGCTCACCTGGCAAAATCAGAATTGTAATAAATCTGGTTTAATAACATTTGAAGGTCATGGTCGACCACTTTCTCTGAAGGTCAATGTCAACCACTTTCTTTATTGTACTGATGCAATAAATGAAGTTGGCAAAACAATTTGAAAAAAAAATTTGCTGTGTAAATTCCAAATGGGAAATTATTATTTAAATTTAGTTGTACATACTATTATTTTTACAAAATATTATTTACAGAATAACTTCTTGATGATTAAGGAATGATAAGGCTAGCACTGCCAATTTCCAATTTAGCTACTGTTTAATTCATGTCCGGCAGAGCACATGTTTTTCAAGCTTTTAGATATGAAAATCAGTAAATTTTCTATCATGTCATATACCGTTGTGAAGTATGCATTTTGTCTAATAAATGAGCACCAAGGTACATACCATCTCATTCAGAAAACAAGAGGCCCAATAGGGCCTGTCAAGCTCAACTGGCAGTTAATTACATATTTGAGAAATAACCTGTTACAAATTTGGCTTCATTTGGCTTTGTAGTTTCAAAGAAGATGATTTTCAAAGAATCGCTTAAATTTAGCATCTAATTTGCATATTCGGCTAATTACAAGCAAACAGAAAAAGTTACAGAAAAATCTGTTACATATATTAAATAACTAGACATCTACTTTCTAATTCTCAAATTTGAACTAAATCGATCCATAACTAAACATGTAATGACCATTTATAGGTTTTTGCTATTTATAGCAATGGTGGCCATCTTGGATGAAGCAGGAAGTTGATTTGTACAAACTTTAATCTACTCACCTAGGGACTTTCCACACCAAATTTGGCATCATTTGGGTATGTGGTTTCAGAGAAGAAGATTGTCAAAGAATTGCCTAAATTTAGCATCTAATTTGCATATTCCGCTAATTACGAGCAAACAGAAAAATTAACAGAAAAATCCGTTGCATATATTAAATGCCTAGACATCTACTTTCTAAATCTCAAATTTGAACTGAATCGGTCCAAAAATAAAAATATGTAACGACCATTTATAGGTTTTTGCTATTTATAGCAATGGCTGCCATCTTGGATGCCCCATGAAGTTGATTTGTACAAACTTTAATCTACTCCACCTAGGTACTTTCCACACCAAATTTGGCATCATTTGGGTATGTGGTTTCAGAGAAGAAGATTTTCAAAGAATTGCCTAAATTTAGCATCTAATTTGCATATTCCGCTAATTACGAGCAAACAGAAAAAGTTACAAAAAAACCCGTTACATATATTAAATGGCTAGACATCTACTTTCTAAATCTCAAATTTGAACTAAATCGGTCCATAAATAAACATGTAATGACCATTTATAGGTTTTTGCTATTTATAGCAATGGCGGCCATCTTGGATGCCGCACGAGGTTGATTTGTACAAACTTTAATCTACTCCACCTAGGGACTTTCCACACCAAATTTGGTTACAATTGGCCAAGTGGTTTCAGAGGAGAAGATTAAAGTTTATGCACGGACACACGCACGCTTCACCATGGCATAAGCTCAGCTGGCTATAGCCAGTTGAGCTAATAAAACGCAAAACTGTTTCAAATTCTTGCGGGGATCTACACTATGCATTGGAGCCATACAGACGACAGGAAATATAAAACATATGGCTCAGAAGAATTCAACTGCGCATGTACGACGATTCCATTTTTTCACTCCGGTAAGATCGTCTGACTAAAGGGAGACTACCCAAAGAAAAAAACAGTAACTGTAAACAACCAAATTGTTGGAGTTGTTTCCCCTTGTTACGCGATCATACCAACGATGAATAGGCAAATCCAGGATAAACTTGAAATTGCCCGGATGATTGCAACTTCCGTTTGTCTGTTCCAAAAGTAAACTGACAAATTCCCCGCAAGGATTTTAAAAAGTTTTGCATTTTATTTTCTGTGGGAGATGGTATGTACCTTGGTGCTCATTTATTACGACAAAATGCATACTTTACAACGGTACATGATATGATAGAAAATTTATTGATTTTCATATCTAAAACCTTGAAAAACATGTGCTCTGCTGGACATGAATTAAACAGTTATTGTTAATTTTTATAATTTCTGGGTCGAGAAAATTACTTTTGGCTAATGTATTTTCTTAAAAAATTTCATCAATTTCATTATAACTTTATTATAATTTTACAACTTGCACAATTTTTATTTTCAAAGAAAAATTAAAAATATAAAGTACAATAAAATAAAACCAACAACTTCAAACAGGGAAATAAACACATTATTAAAAGTCAATAAACAAAACTGGAAAATTAACCAGCTGTCGGACATACATGTGGTTATGTATTTTATTCCTGTATTTCAGTTTTATAAGCAAATATCAATTGTTTGAAAGGTAATGTACCCCATACATGCCTGCATTCTCAAGGTCAATAATTGTGCAAATTCAATATAATTAGTCTATGATATAAGTACATGACAAGCAGCTTTCCCGAATCTTCTAGCCCTTCAAGATGTTAAATGATTTTACTGTTTAAGTGAACTAGCTTTGTAAACTTGGTGGGCTTTGTGTACAAAAGCTATCATGATGGTATGTACATCATCTGTAACTGCTAATGCTTTGCATCAAGTGTCTTAAAATTGTGATTTTTGTGTCCATAATTATTATTTAACTTAAAGGTCAAGCAGACAGGTAAAATTTATTTACCTAAAAAGTAAAATCTGTGTTAAATGCCACCTCGATATAAGAGCCACCTGTTCATAAAGGCCAGTAAAATTTTATCCTAACTGCTCTTTCTTCATGTTATTTTGACCTCTATATAGGCGCCACCTGCCTGTAAAGGCCACATTTACTGGTTCCCTTGGGTAGTCTTTATAGACATGTTTGACTGTACAGTACATGTTTTTATTGTATATCAATATGTTATATATTGGAAAATACATTTTATATCATACGTTAACCTTTGTTGAGAAAAACCTGTAGGGTATAACAATCTACTGTCAATTTTTAATGTTGCTTCTAACCTGAGATACAGATAGCAATTCATTCCATCATATGTGCAAATTAAATGTGTTAAGGTGCTATGAGATTAATATATTTAAGCAGTATTTTTGACATTAGATCAATTTATTTTACATTTGAACTTCAAGTTATAGTGTGTCAACTGTCAAAGGTATTCCTTATATCTAATATGGACACTAAACTAATGTATTAGTGCAATAAGGTAACGTGCAGGCTGATGGTAGACATCATGCAATAACTATAGCCATGTTAAAAATACAAGAATTTGTTTGGTATCAAATTCTGAAACATTACGCAACAAGATGCCCTAGGGCTTTAACGTTCACCTGAGAGTATGCCATATATCATGCAGAAGTTCAATGAACAATTACATTAATTTCAGGGACCGTTTTCAGCAGTTAGGGCCTTATGCAAGGATATTTGGAAATTATTATAACTTGTTCTAAAGATGCTACGATACATCTAAATATCTAAAACCTAGCTAAAGTATATATGGACAGCTAGTTAAAGATATAAAGGCAAAAAACTAGGTCCTGTCAGTATTTTTTCCCCCTAAAAGACCATATCATCAATATGTTTTGCATTCATGTAACACCATGTCATCCGTATTTTTACATTCAAGTAATGTTACATATGATTCACTAAGGCCTTAAAAATGGAGTCATTTGACAAAATAGAGGGTCAATGGTCCCAGGGTCCCTTCTGAATATTTTAATTTGTTAAGCTCAAATTGCAGAAACAATTGCTGTTTTTCTAAAACAAATACTATAAGTTCTGTTACAACTTACAGCCATGTTTAACACACAGTTCTTCAGAAAGGGCCATTTTCTAAACTTTTGTCTTAATCACTATATCATCACTATTTTTGCATTCATGTAACACCATATCATCAGTAGTTTTGCATTCAAGTAATGTTACATATGCCTGACCAAAGCCATAAAAATGGAGTCATTTGACAAAATAGAGGGTCAATGGTCACATGACCCCTTCTAGAATGGCCACTGAACATCCAAGAATTTAGTTGGTGCCAAATTCAAGATTCTGTTAAGATAAGCATAAGCATAAAGATAAGATTCAAAAACAGTTTTTTTTCCAAAAAAAATAATATATATATATATATATATATATATATACTATGTAAGATGTTCCTACAAGCATGTACCCTTTATATTAAGTAAGTAATAGATCAGATAAAAAATGGATGAATTAATTCAAACCATCTTGTATACCAAATTATGTAGAGGACCAAATAACGATGAAGTATTTATGACCAACTGGTTTCCATCCAGTTAATTGTAAAATCTACTGGTCCAAAACAAATCCCCAATTTCCTAAGACAAGTACATATCTAAACTTTCAAATATTGGCAATTTGCACAATATATTAACCAGTTGGCCACAAAAGCCTTTTAAACAAAATGCATGTTTAGTTTTAAACTGAAGACATAGGTCTTTACCACTTGATCAATGTCCTCGCTATCCTTTTTTTTCAGATATTGGCAATTTGCACAAAATGTTAACCACTTGGTCACAACAGCCTTTTAAACACAATGCAACTTTACTTTTAAACTGAAGATATATTTGGTCAATGTCCTAATTTTCCCCCAATGGCTAGCATTATACAGTCAGCTTTTTTTTTTTTAAATTCTTACCATATTGCTTAGGTTGCTTCGCTGTGATGGATTTTAAATCTCAGTTCAAATCACTTACAGAATATGCACATGAACAATATAATTACGGTATATATACATGTACTGTCTATACGACATCCAGTACCGGTACTTAACGTCACTTTACTTAAAATACTCTTGTTACATCTACATTATATCTACATATATACTGGTACTTTTATTTGTATATGTGGAATAATATTGATGCATAGTTAGTAAGAATTAAGCATGTTGGTATTAAACAAATTACTAGCCCATACCTACATATAAATATATGACATATGACTATTGATTGAATATTGGGTCATTACACAATGTCTTACTTACTCTTCAATTAATCCATATGTATAGGCAAACAACTTTAACCTGTCCATTTGACCCTTAATTTAAATTATTATGGAACAACACATTTTTATATAGAACACACAAGTGTTTATTTCATATACATCATTATAAACATGCATTGTTTATTTTTTAATTGCCAATCCTATAGCTACCTATGTATTGGATGGATCATCACATTGTGACATATGAATATTCCTATTGAAAGGTCACACGGACAGGTCCATGTTGTTTACCTAAACTAATATCAGATCAATATTAATGACATACACACATGTCTGAAAATTATTTTTATATCCAAACCAATCCTATCTTAGGGAATAATAAAGTCAGAATAATATGCAAATTACTTTCTGAATCTCTGTTCATTTCATCAATATTCCAGAATATCTAAATGGCTAAATGTTTCTATTTTAAACTAAAGGAAAATTAACTTGTACTACCCTTGCTGCCAAATATACATATATGTCTCACACCTGTGACATGGAAATCCCTTGTTGTTACCCATGTGGGATTTCCTTGTCTCATCCTAGGGTTGAGACGGGCTTCATGTTACGCCTGAATAAACAGCTGTTTTCTGTGACCCTAGAAGCTTTAAATGAATTTTAAAGGAATAGGTGTAAGAAAAAGAATCAATTACAAGCCTCATTCTGGACCAAATACATAAGACCTTGGGTTGAGATTTCCCTATTTCATATGACCACTAGTGATTGATTCGATTGCGGTAGTTATCTACCGATAGACTGCCACACAGACATATGTGTGTTCTACTGGCAGCCTACCACTGGGACAAATAAGTTCTTTTGATGGAACTGACAACTCTTGCCAAAAATATTTTAGAAGATCAAAACTGCGAAAAACGTTTCCTACTGCTAATGTTTCTTCTTACACAGATATTTTTTTTGTAAAATGCAATTGAGAACAAAAAGTACTATTAACTTATAATGTCATATCATACAAAACGCGTGTGACATCATTACTAAATTGTTGACATCATTTTCATTTACATTATGAATTTCAATTTGGCACCGACAACATTGCATTGAAATTCAATATTAAGTAGAACTTTACCCATTTCCGCTAAATAGAAAGTTACTGGGTACTGGCATATTTTCACGTCCAGGTAAACTATGTTTATTTTCACTAAATGGAGTTAAATGTCAAATCAATGCAGGAAAAGGTTAAAATCTTTTCAATGAGTAGATCAAAGGTCAAACATGTTGATTTTCACCGAATGAAGGTGAAGGTCAAATATATTTACTTAAAAAAAAAACAAACATCAAGTTCAAACACTTATGTTTATTTTCATTCATGTTCATTGCCCTGTTTCCACTCCTGGTTGCTAAAATCACCATTGGTTAGTAATTTCTGACAAATTCTTTTAAAAAGTAACCTATTTCAGCAAATTTGTAAAAAACAAAATTAATACTTTAAAAAGGACTACAGTCAAACCTGCCTTAAAGGCCACCTCTATAACAAGGGCCAGTGCTTTTAAAGGACAATAAAATTTTATCCCAATTACTCATGTAATTTGAACCTCTATATAAGGACCACCTGCCAATAAAGGCCACTTTTACTGGTTCCATTGGGTGGCCTTTAAAGATAGGTTTGACTGTATATTTTCACAAATTTTGAAAAGGACTTTGGCTAATTATTATTTTAAAATTGTGAAAACTTAGATTGCCTATCCATCCTGAGTTTTCAAAAATAAATCATTACTATCCAAATTACACTTCTGAAACTTGTAAAACTGAAAAATGTAGCTAAACAAATTCCACAATAAGTACTTACCTTGCCCTTTTTCCTGCGCAGTGTTTGTTTTTGTACATCTTCTTATCACATATATTTACTGTTATACATCTACCTACAATACATAAACATGGATGACACTTATACAATCACATACATGTACCCGGCAAGCACCAGCTTTATATTTACACAAAGGATATATGAATTAATTTTTAATTTTTAATGGACTATAGAAGTTGAACTTTACTCAAAAGTACAATGTACTATATTTTGTATTACAGTAACACATATAGCTTCTTAAAGACTCATTGCATGTTGTTGACTTTCAAGGTGGTTAGGGTTGTGGGTTCAAAAACCATGATATGACTGGAGGCAATTTTCATGCAATTAAAATCTAAGGTCCTGTGAAAGGCTAAAGTCCTAGATCTCTCATGTTCAATAAAGAAAAGGATGGCCACCTGTGCCACTACAACAGAAGGAATTAAACACTTATCCTTACTCATAACTAAAAAAGTTTTTCATGGTTCAACACTAACACTGGTTCGTTAGAACATGGCCAGTAAAATTTTGGTCCAGTAAAACATCACCAGTAGCTGGTCTAACAGACCAATAGAAATTCAGTGCCAACCTGAAAAAATTTAAATGTTAGGGAATGAATGCCTCTGGAATCATCATCATGTGTAATACTGAATATTAACATGTGAGATGTGAGACAAAATCCACTGTCCTAATGCTGTAAATTGTGCTCTAGGGAGCTCCAGATAGGCTTCTTAGGCATTCTAATTAGAAATTTTCTCCATGGAGGCCTCCCTAATTCCCATCAACAGAAGGGCTTGGACACCCTTCTGTACTATCCCTAGTGAGACAAAGGCCATGCAATCACCACTTTTTGGTGCTCATCTAGAATTCATTTAGGAAGGACCAGTACATACATTAAAATCCTTACTTTCCTTTTGGCTATTTATGAATATTTTTAAGAGTCTGTCTCTGTTTTTGATAAAACAACATATTTGTTGTTTTTGGTAATATAATTTTCCAACAAACAATTAGTATATGGTACTAATAGACCCAAACTTTGCAACATTGCCTGCTGGTTTGTTTCTTTATTGGTATGAAGAAGAATTTTTGCAGTTTGTTAAATCTGGAGAGAAGACTGTCGCCAAATTATTCAACTCCAGATACAGATATTACATATAAACAGATGACATTCTATCTCTAAATAATAATTTGGAGACAATGTGTATTGTCATCTATCTTAGTAAGCTTGAGATAAAAGATAATACTGATTCGTCAAATTCTGCTTCATATTTAAACCTCAATTATGACACCAGCTACATTTGAGGCTATATGACAAATATGATGACTTCAATTTTTCTATTGTCAACATTTTTTTCTATGCAGCAATATACCTGCTTCCCATGCTTATATGTTACACAAGGCTCCATTGGCATCTAATCTTTATGTAGGGCCCCAGCTGTAAGTAGCTGCCAGTGGCAGTACCAGTCGTGACCATTCGTAGCTGAGTAGGAGTGGGTTAAAACACAGCTAGTATATCTCTTTTTATCTGTATCTGTAAAACCTGCTTTTAATTTTACTAGTTTCTCTTTCTTACATGATCATCCATAACTAGGGAGGCATGGGTTGAGGGGGGGGTGTGAAATCTCTTTTGTCTGTATCTGTTTTTCTCTAATCCATTTTTCTAACTATCCTATTTTTCTCTCTTACTCTCACGAGCAGCACCACATGCCACATAAATGTTAAGTGTGATAGAGTCAATGAAAATGTAGAAGTGTAGAATTGAAGAATTCAAGTCACTGATCCTGAATCACTGGGTTTTGGTGTTGGACTACAAGGTTTTAAAAGCTACTGGTTCTGGATCTCTGGATTTTGGACTAAAAGATTTTAAAAGCACTGGTTCTGGATCAATTGGTGTTGGACTAAAAGGTTTCAAAAGTTACTGGTTCTGGATCTCTGGATTTTGGACTAAGTGGTTTTAAAAGCTACTGGTTCTGGATCTCTGGATTTTGGATTGAAAGGTTTTAAAAGCACTGGTTCTGGATCAATTGGTGTTGGACTAAAAGGTTTCAAAAGTTACTGGTTCCTGAGCACTGGGTTTTGATGGTGGACTAAAACGTTTCAAAAGCTACTGGTAATGGATCAGTGGGTTTTGGTGTTGGACTAAAAGGTTTCAAAAGCTATTTGTTCTGGAACACTGGGTTTTGGAATAAAAGTTTTTAATAGCTACTGGTTCTTGAGCACTGGGTGTTGGACTAAAAGGTTTCAAAAGCTTCTTGTTTTGGATATCTGGGTGTTAAAAGTTTTAAAAACTACTGGTCCTGGATCACTAGGTTTTGGTTATGGGCTTAAAGGTTTCAAAGTTTTGGTTTGGACTTGTGGATTTGAGAAGTAGTTAATGGTCCTTGATAACTTGATTTTGGTTATGGACTAGAGATGTTATTATATCGCCATCGCGATTATCATTACAGAGGATTTGCCGATGGCGATATCATGGAAGAAATGATGTATCACGATATCGTAGAACCTTATTTTTTGGAACAAAATTTTTTGAAATCATTGCATCACTTGTGTATTGATCATGATTAAGCAAAAAAAACATGTGGTTTTGCAATTTTATATCTTATTATTCTTTTATTATGTTTAACTTTATTGCAGTCCAGTGAAAACTCATCTTTTCAGCATATTTATCTGTTAATATTCAGGGATCGATTTTCCCATTTTTTATCACTTGCTAAAAACAGCAAGTGCTGATTTTTTCTACTCGCTAAAATAAATTTTTACTTGCTAAATTTTTTGATCTGTAATTAACAATTTGCATATATTCATTAACTACGTATGATACCGATGCTTAACTCATGGCGTACTTAGCTCCTGTCCGTTTATTGATACTTTTAAAATGATCACGACAACCTGTTCTTTTTATAATCAGTTAAATGCCAAAGCTTTTATTCTTTATTCTTGGAACTCTACACCATTTATAATTTTGCCCCGATTTCAATCACACTGCGATATCTAGTCAACAGTCTCAGAGGATAGATGGGATTTTCCCATATTCAAAATTATCATATTTTCATTTTCATAACAAAATCGTCCGTGAAAATTAAAACTGCTTTTAACACTGATAGCTGTGAATATATTTGTGTTGGTTATAAACTATATTCAACATAAAAAGCTGTATAATGAGCATATTTTGTGTTTATTTATCGATATCACTTTGTGTAAATTTAAAATTCCAATATGGCGGCGACTGTAAACAACCACATGTAGGTCAAAAAGAAGAACGTCGGTGCGAAACTGACAAGATCGTCTTTTTTATTGGGTTTTCCGAGGGGCTAATACTTAATGAATTTTTATGATTTTTATCTTAAAATAATCATACAAAAGTGAAACTTGGCATAAAAAAAAACACTTGCTAAAATTTGCCGACATGATGTAGCTTCAACTCGCTAAATTGAAATTCCACTCGCATTTAGCGAGTATTTCCACTAAAATTCAATCCCTGATATTGTGATATTATCGTGATGATATCTTAAATTGTTGGCAATATCACAATGCTATTTATGTCCACAATAACATCTCTATTATTGACTAGAAGATTCTGAAAGTAACTGGTTCTTGACAACCAGGCCTTGGTTTTGGACTAGTCACTGGTCCTGGATCAATATGTTTTTTTATGGATTTAAAACATCTCTAGTTCTGGATAACTCAGTTATGGCCAGAAGATTTCAAAAAGTTTCTGCTTCTGTACAATTGGGTTTTGGTTTGGGACTAGCACGGTATATCAGGGCTGCAATAATACACTCAAGTCATGATATGATACCCATGATGTTTGTTTTAAGATATGTATCATGATAACACATTTTTCTTCTATACAGCAAACTACATGTACTGGCAATTTTAACTAAAAGTGATATATAATTGTTTAAAACAATTGCTTCTCAAATTAAATATAGTAATTGTAATATCTGTATGCCATATTGAGTTCATATTTTGGACATAGACCCATGAAGTTGATCTTTTCACTTTAAAGTTTCACTCATGCTGTTGGTGCTTTTTATGTTACCATAAATGGATAGTAAATTTTATGATGGTGTAATGTGAACCAAACCGTCTAAAAATTGGTGGTGATATACCTTAAGTTAAAGAAATACATTGTTGTAGTCAAAAGTTCTACAGAATGTTATAAGTTTTCACAAGACAGGAGTTGAGCTAAGTAATGGTGTTTAACATCCCAGTCAATAATATTTCACTTATATCAAGACATTGCCAGCTATAGGCAAAAGTGCAGAAAATTTGCCAGTGTGTTGTGCTGATGGCATTATACAGCAGGGTTCTTATTGTGCCAAGCCTACCGTGACATGGGACCTTGTTTATTATAAGTTCCCATCCGAAAGAATGTGACTTTCATTTCCCAATGCTGAGTGCTTGGCGAAAGAACAGTTCACTACCCACTTTCAAGTCTTGGGGGTCTGACCCAGTCAGGGTTCGAACACAGGACCTCCCACTTACGGAGTGAGAACTGAGCTACTGCAAGATTCACAAGACAGGGACAAAATTCAGGAATTTTGTATATTTCAGTGGAGTAGGTTTCAGTGTTTTGTATAATCTGGGATGTCCCAGACCATAACATTATTGTATGAGATCATGTACGGGGATGGGCGTGATTAATTACTGGCAACAGTAATCGATTATTATTAACAGATTGATTACATGGCATGTTGTCATGTAATGGATTACAATCAATTACAATTTACAATTACCCAAACCCTGATCATATAGTACACACATAATCACATCAATTATGGCCTTAGAATTATAACCAGTTGTCCTACATAGTAAATTATTTGTTTGGCTTTTCTAGTGGAATACTAGTCAACTTGTTCCAATTCCAACTTGTTCCAACTGATTTTTGCCGACTCGTTCCACTTTTGACTACCAACTCGTTCCAACTGAATTACCAACTCGTTCCAACTTTTTTGCCAACTCGTTCTAACTACCAACCCTTTACTTGTTTTGTAAACATTAGTGTGCGATTGAAAAATTAGGTTGTTTTTCCTCTTTTTACCGACAAATGTGCATGAAAAATACACGAAAATGGTTTAAAACACAAAATATTCCTAAACAAGATCAAACGAATCTACGACAACTAGGCTACTCACGATAACAGTCAAAAATAACAACGAACCAATCGGGATGAATAAAATAAAAAACACAATAAGAAAAGAAATATAAAGAGAAAAGAAAAGATACCAAAGAAATAAAAAAGAAAAGAAAAATAGAAAATATAAAAAAATATATCTAACATTAAAAAAAGAAATCTCTGCAATATATATCTTTTGGAACTTTGGACTATTATGGCTCTTGAAGAGGATACCTCCACGTGGTTAGACCTGGGCAACGTTGTGATTAATTAAAAATTAGGAGATCCTTGATTTTTAAACCATCTCATATTAAATTAAGGTCGTTAAATTAATTATTTAATTATATTTAAACTTGGAACGAGTTGGTAACGGCTAAAATCATTAAAAATTCTTAAATTTGGAATGAGTTGGCGAAAATCAGTTGGAACGAGTTGGTATTTGGAACGAGTTGACCAGCTACCTTCTAGTGTATTGTCAATCTGCTTCTTTTCATTTGTACTGTTTCGTACTCTTTGTTATATTGACACACATTTGACACTCAATACATTTTATCGAGTAAGGAGCGAGTAGAACAAAATTACTCTTTAACCTGACGTAAATGCATTATTTCACGTTAGTCGATAGGACAAAAATCTGACTAGCTGACCGACTTACTAAGGAGATGCGTTTTTTTTTCTGAAATCACAAAATTCAGGGGTCCGTTTACTGGTAGTAAAATACGCTATAAAAATTAACGTTTAAAGATATTATTTCTATAACTTATAGCAATCTTACCATTTCAAAATAATTATTTTTTTCTGTTTTTTCACCAACTTCAATTTACAGCGGAAGTGTTACTTACACGAAAATGAATTTGTACAAAGCGGAACTGAAACGGAAACGACAAACCTAAATTCCGGATATGTTGATCTGACCCTAATGAATAGCCAAACCGACTGGCCAAATGCAAGTACTTGACAATTAGCCAACCGCAACGGAATAAGGAAGCTGAAAACCGACATGTACTTGACAAATAGCCAAACCATAAAGGATCAAGGTAGCTGAAAACAGGCATGTACTTGACAAATAGCCAAACCACCAAGAATTATGGAAGCTGAAAACCGACATGTACTTGACAAAAAGCCAACCACAAAGGATAAAGGTAGCTGAAAACCGGCATGTACTTGACAAATAGCCAAACCACAAAGGATCAAGGTAGCTGAAAACAGGCATGTACTTGACAATTGCAAATAGCCAGACAAACCGCCAAGAATTATGGAAGCTGAAAACCGGCATGTACTTGACAAATACCCAAACCACAAAGGATCAAGGTAGCTGAAAACCGACATGTACTTGACAAATAGCCAAACCACAAAGGATCAAGGTAGCTGAAAACCGGCATGTACTTGACAAATAGCCAAACCACAAAGGATCAAGGTAGCTGAAAACCGGCATGTACTTGACAAATAGCCAACCTAGCAAGAATCGTCGATACTGAAAAAATGACATTTACTTGACGCTTGGGCGATATGACACGATAGTGGATGGTTTTTATTCAAAAACCTCTGCAGGACTCAAACCACTTACTTTACAATCAGTGTTCGCCATATAATAAGTACTATAATGAATATACAGACAATACGTGTATACATAAATTTAGTGCACATGGTTTTTATAACTTTTTTATTTTAATTGAAAATGTTTCCATTAAACTATCAATAAAATGCATTTAAAATGCATTGACCTAACCAGATTATATTTTTAATTAAAAACATCTTTATTCAGTTTTCCTGTTCATAGAGAAATTTTGCGAAATTTTTGGAAATTTGGTAAGTTTATACACCAATTGGGCCTCATTTAAAATTACATCAGGGCATTTAGGATCAGGTAGGTCATTGTTGTTCGGGTTTTTTCTAGGTATGATCTTCATGAATATTCCAATTATGACACAACGTTTATAGGTGTCAAAAGTAAGAAGGTACAGAAGGGATAATTTTGACATAGCCATATTTGTTGTTTTGTTAAAAAGTTCAAAAATTGCTCTATGTACAGAATTAAGTTCACTTTTTCATGAATGAAAAATATTTTTCCTATTAGGTCAGTGTATTTTGTATAAAGTTTTGACAAAAATTTTGTGAGTTTGTTGGAAAATACGATTTTATTCTTGCATTTTCCATGTGCACTGAATGTGTGGAAGTACTCGGAGTAATAAAATCGCTCCAAGGAAGGTAACTCCTGTATCCTTTTCAAAATATGTATACCGTTTACAAACCACCTGTATATCGACCCATGAGAGTTTTGGGTGAATTAATGGACATGCCGCTTTTGGTGGCGCCACCATCCTTGTCCTTATATGTTTTAAGTGACTAAATGGTTTTCTCAAGTTCTGGATGGCGAATAAAAGCTTGGCTAAATGGACACCTCACGTTCGGGTGATTAATTGAACATTTGGCTTCTGGATGGGTTTCAATGGCTAAAGGGGTGTCTCATTTCTAAATGCGTAACAACCCTTGTAGGTTTTGAATGACTAAATGAACATTTCGCTTCTGGAGGCAAACAATCCCTGTATGTTTTGAATGACTAAATTGAAATCTCACGTTTGGAGGCGTAACAATCCTTGTAGGATTTGAATGACTAAATTGACATGTCACTTTGGGAGGCGTAACAACCGTTGTAGGTTTTTGAATGACAAAATAGACATCTCACGTTTGGAGGTGCAACAACCCTTGTAGGTTTTGAATGAAAAATTACATCTCACTTCTGGAGGCATAACATCCCTTGTATGTTTTGAATGACTAAATTGGCATCTCACTTCTGGAGGCATAACAACCCTTGTAGGTTATGAATGACTATATGGACATCTTATTTCTGGGGCGTAGCAACCCTTGTATGAATTTAATGACGAAATAGACATCATCCTTTTGGAGACAAAACAACCCTGGTAGGTTTTGAATGACTTAATTGGCATCTCACTTATGGGGGTGTAACAACCCTCGTGTGTTTTGAATGATTACATAGACATCTCATTTCTGGAGTGTTACAACCCTTGTAGGTTTTGAATGACTATATATCTTACTTCTGGGGCGTAGCAACCCTTGTATAATTGAATCACGAAATAGACATCTCCCTTCTAGAGGCGTACGTAACAACCCTTGTAGGTTTTGAATGACTAAATTGGCATCTCACTTCTGGAGACATAACAACCCTTGTGTGTTTTGAGTGACATCTCGCTTCTAGAGGCGTAACAACCCTTGTAGGTTTTGAATGCCTAAAAATACATCTCCCTTCTGGAGGCGTAACAACCATTGTAGGTTTTGAATGACAAAATGGACATCTACCTTCTGGTGGCGTAACAACCCTTGTAGGTTTTGAATGACTATTTGGTGGAGTAACAACCCTTGTAAGTTTTGAATAACAACATAGACATTTCACTTCTGGAGGCGTAACAACTCTTGTAGGTTTTGAATGACAAAATAGACATCTCCCTTCTGGTGGCGTAACAACCATTGTGGGTTTTGAATGACAAAATAGACACTTCACTTCTGGAGGCGTCGCAACCCTTGTAGATTTTGAATGACTCAAAAGACATCTACCTTCTGGAGGCGTAACAACCCATTTAGGTTTTAAATGACAACATAGACATCTCCCTTCTGGTGGAGTAACAACCCTTGTAAGTTTTGAATGACAAAATAGACATTTCACTTCTGGAGGCGTAACAACCCTTGTAGGTTTTGAATGACAAAATAGACATCTCCCTTCTGGTGGCGTAACAACCCTTGCAGGTTTTGAAAGACTAAATGGACATCTCACTTCTGGTGGAGTAACAACCCTTGTAAGTTTTGAATGACAAAATAGACATCTCCCTTCTGGAGGCGTAACAACCCTTGTAGGTTTTGAATGACAAAATAGACATCTCCCTTCTGGAGACGTCGCAACCCTTTTAGATTTTGAAAGACTAAATGCACATCTCCCTTCTGGAGGCGTAACAGCCCTTGTAGATTTTTTAAGACTAAATGCACATCACACTTCTGGAGGCGTAACAACCCTTGTATGTTTTGAATGATTAAATTGACTTCTCACTTCTGGAGGCGAAACAACCTTTGTAGTTTTTGAATGACAAAATAGACATCTTCCTTCTGGAGGCGTAACAACCCTTGTAGATTTTGAAAGACTAAATGAACATCACACTTCTGGAGGCATAACAACCCTTGTATGTTTTGAATGATTAAATTGACTTCTCACTTCTGAAGGCAAACAATCCCTGTTTTGAATGTCTAAATGGACAGCTCACTTTGGAAGGCGTAACAACCGGTGTAGGTTTTTGAATGACTAAATAGACATCTCACGTTTGGAGGTGCAACAACCTTGTAGGTTTTGAATGAAAAATTCACATCTCACTTCTGGAGGCATAACAAACCTTGAATGTTTTGAATGATTAAATTGACATCTCACTTCTGGAGGCTAACAATCCCTGTATGTTTTGAATGACTAAATTGACATCTCACTTCTAGAGGCATAACAGCCCTTGTAGATTTTGAATGATTATATAGACATCTTACTTCTGGGGCGTAGCAACCCTTGTATGATTTGAATGACGAAATAGACATATCCTTTTGAAGGCGTAACAACCCTGGTAGGTTTGAATGACTAAATTGGCATCTCACTTCTGGAGGCATAACAACCCTTATGTGTTTTAAATGACTAAATTGACATTTCGCTTCTGAAGGCATAACAACCATTGTAGGTTTTGAATGACAAAATAGACAATGCATTTCTGGAGGCATAACAACCGTTGTATGTCTTTAATGACTAAATTGACATCTCACTTATGGGGGTGCAACAACCCTTGTAGGTTTTGAATTGGCATATACCTTTTTTGAATTTAATCATAAAAAACTTTCAAAAAATGGTCCATTTTTTTAATTGTATTTTATGATTAAATTCAAAAAATGGTATATGACAGAATGATTAAATAGACATCTCATTTCTGGAGTGTTACAACCTTTGTAGGTTATGAATGACTATATGGACATCTTTATTTCTGGGGCGTAACAACCCTTGTATGATTGACGAAATAGACATCTCCCTTCTGGAGGCGTAACAATCCATTTGGGTTTTGAATGACAAAATAGACATCTCCCTTCTGGTGGAGTAACAGCCCTTGTAAGTTTTGAATGACAAAATAGACATTTCACTTCTGGGGCGTAGCAACCCTTGTAGGTTTTGAATGACAAAATAGACATCTCCCTTCTGGAGGCGTCGCAACCCTTTTAGATTTTGAAAGACTAAATGCACATCTCATTTCTGGAGGCGTAACAACCCTTGTAGATTTTAAAAGACTAAATGCACATCTCACTTCTGGAGGCGTAACAACCATTGTAGGTTTTGAATGACAAAATAGACATCTCACTTCTGGTGGTGTCGCAACCCTTGTAGATTTTGAAAGACTAAATGGACATCTCACGTCTGGAGGCGTAACAACCCTTTTAGGTTTTGAATGATAAAATAGACATCTCCCTTCTGGTGGCGTAACAACCCTTGTAGGTTTTGAATGATAAAATGGGCATCTCACTTCTGGGGGCGTAACAACCCTTGTAGGTTGTGAATGACAAAAAAGAAATCTCGCTTCGGGAGGGGTAACTACACTTGTAGGTTTTGAACGACCAAATGGACGTCTCACTTCTGGGTTTTGAATGACCAAATCGACATTTCATTTCTGGAGGCGTAACAACCCCTGTAGGTTTTAGATGACCAAATTGATATCTCATTTCTGGAGGCTTAAATTAACAATGCTTGTATGTTTTGGATAACTAAATGAACATTCGATTTTGAGGGGGTAAAAGCCCTTGTAGGTTTTGGATAACTTAAATGAGCATTTCGCTTCTGTAACAACCCTTGTAGGTTTTGAATGACTAAATGGACATTTCGCCTCTGGTGGCGTAACAGTTAACCCTTGGAAGTTTCTGATGGTACCTAAATCCAAATATATTGATTGAATGGATATCTCACTTCTGGAGGAAACAAACCTTGTAGGTCTGGTTGACTAAGTTGAAATCTAACTTGAAATCAACCCTTGTACGTTTTTTGGGTGATCTAATGAACATTTCGTTCTGAAGGCGTTATTTTTAAACAGTGTCGCATTAAGAGGCGTAACAACCCATATGACTAAATGGACATTCACACTTCTATAGTGCCTTCCGTAGTACCCAGTCTCACTTCCCTTGTGGAAGTTCGCGTGTTTAACCTCTGAATTTGCCTGCTACAAAGTTTTTTCTTTGCTTTGGGATTGTGTTTTGGAGATGGATTGGTATATTTGTTTTTGGGTTAATTATTAGAAATAAATGAACTTCCGCTCTTCGTGAAAAGCTGAAAAATTGCTCAGGACGTAACAACCAACAAACTTGTAGATGCGGGTGACTAAATGGACATTCACTCTGACGTTATAGGTAACAGTTCCTTTGACGATTTCACTTCTCAACTTAATTATATTTAAAAAAAAGTGTAATGTAAATTTTGTAAACAACGCGGCGTAACGCCCAATTTGTAGTTACTGTCTATAGTATTATTTAAAATATCAAAATTATTATTACACCAGAGTCTAATTTGTTATCACGGTAAATGGCTTTATACTTGAAGCGCTGATTTTGTTCCGGACAGAAATTTTATTTCTTAAATTCACTTTAAATATTCTAATTTGAACCCGTCTGCTTTTACACTAAAACTTTTTCTGTAGTGTTTTATTATGGACAGAGTTTTAGCTTAATAAAATGCATATATATATTGTTTATTCATAAAGTATCTAGGGTTACAAGCCCATATTACAACCAGAGTGTACTTGTGTTTGTATAACATTACAACGTTATTAAAGTCCGTCATATTTATACATTGTATAAACATAATCATAACCAGTTTCTTCCGTAGTATAATTATATAATAATATAACAAAAGGTGGAAATACATTTCAATGTACATACATTAGGCCTATATAAATTTATAATTAGTGGTTTGCAATAACTTTGTATTATCTGTATGCGAGACAAATTAATTAAAAACTTATAAGAGTTTATATGCCCACGAAGAAAACATACCTCCCCAAATTACACAAAACATCCTTATTAGTGGATTGAAAAATATTTGCTAGTGTATGGTGTTGTTGCAACATCTGACCAATATGACATTCATTCCTACGTGAAGTATTAAGTTTGCATATAAACATAAAATGGTTTTCATCTTCTATAGTATGGCAAACCCTGAGATAAACAATATTTACACACCCTATCTTCCCTGATGAAAAATGACTCCATAAGCCGCAATGACTTGATACTAGGAAACAGCATGGTTTTTACAATATATAACAGACAAGTAGCTTTCTGTTTCAAACATAGATTTGAAACTTCTATAAAAGTCTAAGTTACTATAGTCTCTTATGAATTATCCCACTCTTGAAACATAATTGTCTTTTACTCTCTGAATAAGTTTACACATTCAAAAACAATTCCACATTACCTACACCTTGAAAAAACCACACATATTGAAACCAATAATAATCATACGTTTTTTAACATTAGATGCCCAATTAAAACAGAGGGTTTTATATGTCTCTGAATAAACACATTCAAAAACAATTCCACATTACCTACACCTTGAAAAAAACCCCGCACATATTAAAACCAATAATAATCATACGTTTTTTAACATTAGATGCCCAATTAAAACAGAGGGTTTTATATGTCTCTGATTAAAAGTACATTTTGTAGTAAAATACACTATGTCAAAGAAGATATTTGAAAATTTTGAGAATCTAAACACTGATATGGATTCAACGTTTGTTTGTTTGTTTTTTTTTTAATTATACTATATTATACTATGGTCACATTACATGCGGCAAAATGGCCATGAGAAGAAATCAATCATATTTAAACTTGAATGAAAAGTGAATAAACATCACTTAAATGAGCGAGACCTCTATAAAAAAATGTAAGTTTAAATTTTCGATTTTAGACAAATTTATAGCCTATACCAATTTTTATTTTCCGTGTTTAAATCATGAATGTGCTACCGATTTTTATTTTGATAGTATGAAAATAAAATGGATTGGTGCAACCTGCTTCAAATATTGATGCTAATTGGACGCATTCAATCAAGGTGTACAGCAAGTGAAAAAAATAAAGTTCACAAGTTATTATGTCAATGGAAATTTTACCTTACACATTCTTAAAATTTTAATTTTCAGGCGATTTTTATTTTTCTACGACTGTTAAATTGATACCATTATTTTTTCAATAATTAAGTTATACTTTCGCGTTTAAATTCGAAAAAATGTTCCACATTTATTATTCTAATAGCCGATTATCGATACAAGACTTTATTTTTCTTTAAATTCTTGCCCCCTTGTTGTGCCCCAACGAGCATGTGCACATTGACCTGTGAAGCCAATATCGCTTCGAAAATTATGTTACTTATTCGCCTTGTATTTACCTATAGATAAGCCTTTCTGTTACTATGATATATTGTGACGCTGAGGTATTCATTGTTTATTTTATAAAAATTGCAGTCTCTTTGATAACGAAACGCATGCCGCAGTTGTCAAGACGCTATCTCTATCGCATGATTGTCCGCCATTTTGTCTTTCATGTTCGTAATTGAGGCCATGCCTGTTTACTCCTTAACGGAAATACAACCAAACTAAATAGTACCAATAGGTTTCCTTTGTTTTCGCAAAATATTTCGTGCAATGGCTTCACAAATAGCTCATAATGTTTTTAACAACATGTTGATATTCTTTTTTAGCAAAATAACATTTGTTTATTGTATTTTACTGCATAAACATAAGTAGTTCCGTTAAAAATATGCGCATTTATCCACCTTCTTGCTGACGCGAAGAGTCTGGCAACAGTTGCCGTAGGAATAAACGCCATAGCCACCGTAGCTGTGACGACTGTTACCCACCAACAAGACTAAGGTGATTTTTCTTTTACATATGGTCATTAGTTGATAGTCACATCTTAACATGCTGATGATACATGTTTCAGTTTCATTAACTCTATAATTTCGATTTTAAATGTTATTTTGTTTGTCATTTACAGTAGATTTATCAAATATGTTTGGATAAAAAATGGCGAATGTTAGAATGTGTCGTAATCTTGCTGTAAATTCGTATAAATATTTTCATTTGAGGCGCCAGTTTTAAAAAGTCATCGTAAAAATAAAAGTAACATTGATTTTATTCATTAGATAATGCATCGTGATTGATTTTTGCATCAATGTTGAAGTAATTTATGAACATGTTTTCGAATTAATATCGTTAGAAACGGCCATTGTGTATGGCAAATACCATGGTCGCCAGATGAAACCATGGGATATAGTTTTGGGTTGCTAGGTAACGTTAAAGAAAGCGATAACCATGCTTGTAATGTGAAGATTTGAGTTGTCATCAGACAGACAGTTGTTTGGTGAATATTTTGGCTTTATTTATGCGTTATTTATTGCGATTCAGGTCTTGTTAGAATTAAATGTGTTCATTCATGATCCAACATGTCTTCCCTCCTTAGTTACAGATACCAGATTCCATGGTTTTAATTTGAATTTTAGTATATTTTTAAATGCTTATTACAAATTTATTACTAAAGTTTTGATTTGTTTGAACTTTGTAAAACATTAATTCTTAGTTATTTTATTTTTTCCTAAAGTATCATTTCTTGGTTAAAAATGAAGTTGTCATGGTTACATGAAAACAAAACAAAAAATTGAAAATTGTCACTTCGATTGAAGTTTTTACTTATTTTGTTTATGATAAAAATGATTTCATGCATGGAATACTGAAAATTTGGTTAATGTTGGTCATAGAAAATGTTGGGGTACTTTGAAGGGAACCTGTTGTTGTAAAATGATAATTATTTTAATGACTAGCTGTTATTTGAATGAAGTTTTTATTGGTGTTAGTGGAAACACCAATTAAATTAATTGTTAATTGAATTGTTTTGTTTTACCTTACAAATTAAAAATGATTTGTTCATAATTATACTTTTAGCAATATCACATATATGTTTTATCAATAACTTCCATTTCATGACACTGAAAAAAAATCATTGGGTTATGCAGTGTGCTGTGTGACACTGTAAAATTTTAATACACACTGAGTTTCTACAAATTTAAAGATATAAGTAACTTAATTTCCAAAATTTGAAATATTTTGATTTTTTTCCATAATTTTACAAAGAAAAAAAATTATGTTTTGAAACAATTTCTCAGAAATTGGTAAACAATAATTTTGTCTACCAGGAATGGAAACAAAGAACATGTTGAACTACTGTAGGAACCACTCTGTTTGTGACAGTGAAATAATCTTCATATCCATAGAAAATCAAATAAATTTGAATAAATATTCAGTGATCAATCTAGAGGGCTCCATTGCAGCATTCCCGCGATTTTCGTCAGTTTGACACGCTGGGAACGATCCCCTGGGCAAAAACCGGCACATTGAATTTTTATCTTCCGATATCATCCCAAATTATGTATGGTAATACAATTGTAATCACACAAAAATATATGACGTCTTAGTTTTCTGTGGTGGTCTTTGTCAGTAGTGCGTTTTATGTAAGCAAGCCATAGAAACTTGTTTTCAAGCGCCAAAGTAATGTTGGTTATTTAGTCATTAAAGTGATTGGAAGCATGACATGTAGTTCTGCATGAGCGAAAAACAAGCGAAAATCACAGCTGAAAATCACTAATTAAAAACCATACCACAAAATGACGATGAAACTCAGAATGATCAGCAATCATCTGCATCGTCTTGCAGGTGTTGCCTTTGTACGTAAATTTCAACAGGGTTGGTTAGCGGCCCAAAGTACAAGGAGTGGCTAAATTATGACGAAAATAAATATCGCATGACTACTGCTTTGTGTTTTTCATTGCCTGATTATCATTACAATACTTACTGTCATCTTATTTACCATATTAAAGATGTGAAATTGTTGTCTTTCAATTATCATAATTTTGTGTCCATCGTCATTAGCCATTGACCCCTTACCTTCAGAATTGACACCCTGTTAAAAGTTGCCTGGGCCAGCATGACCCCTTGTGTCTAATTTCTAGATTGAACACTGAATTCTGATATTTTATACTTACTTGTACCTACCGGTAGTTGTAACAGGAAATCTGTATGCACATCCGCGATTAGCCCAGAATATATCTATACAGCGTAAAACATTGACAATATGGGTATTTAACATGTTGAAAATCCGGGCAAATGGTGGATTCTGTTGTGCATATGACGTAAAAGGTCACCCTGAGGACATAACTTCCAGTGTAAACTTCGCCATTTTCGCCATGTAAAATCCCCATAACGCCAACATTTTCCTTTCTACAGACATACTTTATGGCAATCATGGATGCGCATGTAGATTTCCTGTTCCGACTAGGTACAAGTAATTGAATAATATCTTTCTTTATTCAATTTCATTTGATTTTCTATGAATATAATGAGTATTTCACTGTCACAAACAGAATGGTTTCAACAAATAATTGCAGACTGCTGGAAAGGGGTTCGGTTAGTTTTGTCCATACAGTGACCAGGTAGTATTGTGGTCTCCTGATTTTTTGGTTTAGATCACTGTTGACCCTTTTCTGATACATTTCAATCTTGCCTGGTCCTGGGAAGTGGCTTGCCAATAGATTGGTCACAGTGTGAAACCTGACAAATTTATGGTTTCAATTCCAAGGTAGAAAAGAATGAAAAAGTTGGTACATCGTCAGACTAGTATCGTTACCAGTGTTCAGTCTAGATGTTCTCATTGTACCATTAGTCCAAAATTGGTATTGACAAAACGGTCTGATTTGAATAAATTATTTCTACCTTCCCCATTTTAGGCATTTATATTTTCTTTAGTCCTATCTTGAAATGCAACCAAATTTTTGAAACATTTCACAATTTGTTTTTTCGAGGCCTGGGTCAGGATGACAACGCCGACTGCATTCTGGATGGAAAATTTGTCCCGTATCCTACGCAGTGTTTCCTCTGGGTCTCAAAAATAAATCGCCAGGGGTTTCGCCACTTTTAATTTTTTTCGCCACTTCAAGTATTTTTTTCGCCACTATCAGACATGCTTTTGTCAACGTGTTTACTATATTATTTCTAATTTTTTATTCAATGTTCGTGTTAATATAATTGCAATAAGAACATATTTTTGCCCATTTTACAGAACAACTGGCAAAAGTGACTTTTTCCGCTCGGCCAGGATGAGAGAACCTGGAGTAGTAGGCTACATTATATGATGGTCTCTACAGTAATACTGTAGAAATTAAGAATATGGGATTCATTTCTACTAATGGGGTCTTGGTGGTTGAGTTGTGTCAAGTGTGTTTACAGATCACAGTACCTCTCAATGCCTAGTTGGAATTCTACTCTGGCATATCCTATTGAGTGAAAATTTTTTAGTTCACCACCATCCCAGAACTGACTGCCTCGAATAAAACATTACTCCATACTACTAATTAGTCTAATGGAAAGTATCCTAAAACTCTGTATGTTAATTTATTCAGAACTTAAAAAAACAGTAATGGTGAAAAAATATGAAATGACTTCAAATGTGTCAATAATGGAGTTTGTCGCTGTACCACATGATAAATACCCATTAACGTTTGTGTGGGACATTTTGGAAAATTATAATGTCATATTTACAGGAAAACATCATCTTATGTGATTCCATATCCATTGGAAATAAGTGATCCATACATACGTTAGAGGGTATCACATGGTACAGTGGCGAACCCCATTGGTCATAAATTATAAAAGTACAAATTCAATACAGAGACCTATATACAGATCTACAATAATGTCTGTTTACATTTGAACTTCATTCATTCAGTTGATGTTTTGGACTCGTATACAATTAGTGTCACTTGTTTTTGTTATTTACTCTCCTAGCTGCTGATAATGTGTACTATTGCTTTTCTTCATACAATATTTGCTAGATTTAACTTAGTGGAGTTAATGCTAATAATTAGTTTTTTTTTCCATTTGAATATTTCAGACTCTTATACATATAAAAGCCAGATGACATAATGGCGACACAGACATATGTCACTGATTTACAGGCTATGAATCCAACAGTTGTTCAGGTTCAACAAGTGAGTACCATAATAATGCCACATTGTCAATTATCACCTCATTCACCTTTTAGTACCACCAACCCTTGGTAGAGTGGTCATTGTATGTTGGAGGTTGTGGGTTCCAAACCCTGACCAGGTCCGACCAAGACTTGAAAATAAATTTGCCAAGCACTCGACATTTAGAAATGAAAGTCACAAGGTCTTTTGAAAGAGCCCTTAAAAGCTGAGGCCCATTGTCACGGCAGGCATGGCACGTCAAAGAACTCTCCCTGCAGATTGTCATGCATTTACTTTAAAGGTAAAAATTTCTGCCACGTCACTAGCTGGTGATGTCTCAATATAACTAAAATGTTCTTGACATGAACATTAAACTCTATTCAACTAATCGGTCTAGTTAACACTATCGAAAGTACTTGGTAGAATGGAAGTATAATAATTCTGATAACAATATGATTAAATATTAGTTTGCATTATTATTTTATCTAATTGCAGTACATGTCCGTCACATGAGAATTGTGAGCAAGCTCAAAATTCTAGAGCACTTTTCCTAACCTTACTTCCTCTTAAAATTATTAAACTGGTTCTGAGAAGCTGTTACATTACTATGCACTTCATTTACATACAGTTTGAGCCCATTTAACAGGTACTTTCAAAGTGAAGTAAGAACTTAATTTAGCAGGGTTACATGTAGCTTTGCCTCCCAAAAAGTTGAAGCCAAATCAATAGTCAATTTTAAAATTTCGGAGCAAAAAGAAAGAAAAAAAATCATTAATATTCATCTTTCTCATAATGAGATCGATAAAACTTTTGGAGCAAAAATATTATTATTAGCCAAAAGCTATTGGAGCTTGAAATTACCGTAAACAAAATAACAATCAGCTAAACTTAAAAAAAAATTTTGAGAGATTTGGATCGGAAATTTTATTGAATGACAACATAGTAATTTTTGGGGGAAATTGGTTTATTGCTCATTATCTATATCATAATTTCAGACTAACAGTGATACACAGGCCAATAATCAGCAGCAGGCAGGACAGACAGTTTTACAGCAGCAAGGACAAGGTCAGAAATCGCAGACTACCACCATAATTCAACCAGCACAATCAGCTCATTCAGCACAGCAGTTCATAGTTACCAGTAAATATCTCTGATTATCAGTACATTTAATGACATTTGTACTAGATAATTGCATGTTAATGTTGTGTTAAGATGAGTAGGATGATAATGTCATTATCTTGAATTTTATCCATATCTTAAAAGTATTTTTCAAATTTCAATCTCAATCTTTTATTTTTGCATGAAATAAGTCGCTCTTTAGAAGACTTTAAGTGTGCCGCGTACTTAACACCAGACATAGCTTGATAAATATACAATTATGTTTGATTTTACCTGAATAAAATTTATCAATTATATTTTATCTAAGTTTTAAAATTTTTGTCAAACATGTTAATTACTTATTTGCTGTGTTGATTTAGTGACAATTTGCTTATTGCTGTAGCTGAATTCTGATTTTATTACTGTAAAATTTTGATAGGTGTTTGTAATTGTAATTTGAGTCTTGTGGTTGAAGTAGCTTAAAAATTATATATATTATCACCTGTTTGAATAAGATTTTTATCTAGGTATCAACCTGTGGTATGAAATTGGTCTAAAGAATTTTATATTAGGAAGAAACATTGATAAAACTTGGAATGGTTTGGTTTTTACAAAGCTGTCTCTCACCCATTTGTGAATGGAGCCAAAGACTTTGCAATTGTGAAAATAGCCAAAATTGTGAAAAAGAAAAATTACCATTAAAAAAATAGAAAACTCCTAAATAATTATTTTTTAAGTTCAATTTTCCAAATTTGTGAAAATAGTAGTGATTGGTAAAAAAAAAAAAACCATAAGATTTTGAATAGTAAATAGAGCAGAATTTTTGTCTCAAAAATGACTTGGTGACAGCTTTATTAGTTTATACTGTAGGTCAGGGTGAAGGAGCTATCCTTGATAATGATTGAAAATTACACTGTGACTAAGATTAGAATAACAAATGAGTAATACAAAACATGCTGTCATACCACAAGACGAAATTACATTCTGAGAGCTTTAAAATATATTTGGATTTGTCTTGTCTTAAAAATAATAATTTTATGTTTTTAACAGCTGCTGCAGTTGCTGATCAAATGGGAGATCAAAGACAGAACCAGGAGGCAGTGTCTATACAAGGTGGACAAACAGTATATCCAGCACATGTTCAGTACGTAGATGGCAACGACCCTGGTCTCTACGCAACTACAAATGGGCAAATGTACGATTGTTAACAATACTCATGTATAGATGTGCCTCGTTGTGCAGTGAATTTCTGCGTGTCGTGCACACTTTTTTGGAGTGAATTTGCTTTTTATTTACACTGAAAAAAGTTTGGAGTCCAGTTTTCAAATACAAAAAAAAGAAAAGAAAAAAAAAAGAAGAAATAAACTGCTTGCATGTATTCAATTAGTATTTGAGACCAAACTCACATTGCATGTTTACTCTTTATAAACACATAAATTGCTTCATATTATAACTCAATATTCATTATCAGAGCTGTAGTAAATGAACTACATGTCGGAAAAAAAAACCAATATACCATGTCAAATTAAAAAAAAATAATAACCCATGAGTACATTTGCCATTGCTTATACTAGTTTTTCATTTCAATATTTAAATTTTATAGAAATATTGGGAATATGGGAATAATGACTTTTTGACTATATATATACATACAGGTAGATAATGCTTAATGCAAATAGATAGATGATCAAAGCTTTATTAAATCTCTTAGTGAATATATAATGGCTTTCATATTTGCATGTTAGTAATTCAGCATGAATTTATTCTAGTTTTTTTTTTATAGACTAGTCATTCTATCATAGATGTTAGGAATTGACTTCCTATATTATAATTTGTTATCTAGGTTAATTTTGAAATGCTTTGTTCTGACAGAAAACTCTAAGTATTATTCTGATATCTAAAAAATTAAATATCCTGGTTGTCTACAGCTAAATAGACATCGGTACACCAAAATATAAGATAACATCTGATTTTATTAAAAATCCTCTTGTTTTATTTGTGTGTGGAATTTAGTGTGACTTTACATGAGAAATTTGTTTGCAGAATTTACATGCCCATATCGTATAACTTACCTTTTTTCCAAATGATAATTCAGCTTATTGCTACTCCCATTTCTCTGCTTCGATTTAAAACATTGAAAACTTTCTGATTATTATATCATTTCCCCTCCCCTGTTGCAGGTCAGGTCTGAGTTGAGACAAAAGTTGTATCAATCCTTTATGAATTACACATTTAAGAGAAGTAAATGGAACATCTTTTACATGAAGTCTTAAGAAATAAATTCTTTCGATATGATTATCTGCATAATAAGAATCCCTTATTATACCTGCATTCATTGTCCTGCAAAATGTGACCGACTACCGGTATAATGTAAAATCCTTATTTCATATTAAATTGAATTTATCAAGGGGTCATTTTCTCAGTATATTAACATTATTTCACTATTTTGCATTTAGGTTCATCTTCTCAGCCTTTAGCCTTTTGTTTTAGTTTCTTTTTTTTCACCTGCTTGTATATTTGATATTGCTTTGTAAAGTATGTATTGTGTTACATGTTGTTCTCTTTGCTTTTGAAATCACAACTTCTTGCTTTCAGAGTCCAAATGATTAATCATCCATGGTAACTGATAGTTAGACAGTTAGAATTTTGGAATTTTTAGCTCAACTGGCTAAAGCCGCCAGCTGGGCTTATGGCATGGTGAAGCATGCATGCATAAATTTTGATTTTTCCTCTGAAATCACTGGACCAATTTGTACCAAATTTAATGTGAAAAAGTTTGGCTGCTGTTGATTAGAAATTATATCTGATATGTCATCCGGAATCCACTATTTGAAATGAACGGAATTTAGAAAGGAAAATCTTTGATTAATGCAGATAAATTTATTTGTCTGATTTAGCTTTGGATATCCATGGGGATCCTCATTACTATCAATAGCTTTTAATAGAAAAAAATGGATAAAAAATTAGTTTTGTTTATGGATTATTTACCTCCAAATATTAATATGTATATAGATGTAAAGCCATTTAACAAATTTAACAGGTTTTATGAGAAATATTTGGTTGACCCAGTTCTCAAGAATTATGCAAATGAACTGGGTTTTTTTAAGCTGATCACTTGGCCAGTTGAGCAGTAACAGGCTATGTTGAGCCTCTTATCAAATTATGTTGAAATTATGTTCATGTTTTGTTATTGAGTTACCATAAGATCAGTTATACAAGTCTTTTGACTTTTAAGTTATTTCACTTATTTTAATTTAAATAATCAGAAAGTTATTTTATTAGTTGATAATCTTCATTTTGTACATGTATTTTGTAATGAAACATGTTTGTGTTATCTTAATTGTTGTGTTTTAAGATTTGCTTGTTCACTCGAATTTGTGATGTTATTTTTTTCCACAGAAAGGTTGTTTCTATGATTGAAACACAGGTTTAATTTGTTTATTACTACAAGTTGATGTAGTGGTTGAGTGCTTTAATGTTTCTAAATTTAGAGTGCTTAGCAAACCCTTCTGTAATGTGCTCTACTGTAGTATAGGTTACAGAAGTCAATGTTCTAGATGGCTGACTTAAATGTTCTTCCTGTTTCGTCTTCATTATGTTTATATCTCAGAATAATTTGTCACATTATATGATATAGTAGAGTATTAATAATTAGTTTGTCCTCTGTCAGCTTTTCCTTTGTTTTTAAAAAAGTTTACATCAGTAGTTGATTTTACTTAGTAGAATTTAGGTTTCATTCACATAAATAAAATTTCCATTTTAATTTTTTTTCGGTTTGGTAGTAATAAGTATATATAAATATGCATCATTTGATTTGAATTTTTTTTGCATGTTTTTCATTGCTTAGCATATTTTATTAAATATGTTAATTGCAATATAGCTTTGAACTGACTGAAATAGTAAAAGCTGTGTTGTATATCATGTTAACTGTAGTGTGAAATGTTTATTATTGTTTCTGTTTAGGCAAGGGACCTATCAGACAGATTACGGTCAAACTATGTATACACCTGTAACGACATATTATCAAACCAGTGGTGGAACACAGGTAAGCTATTTGTTAAGAACAGTGTATCAGTCACTGATAATGTAAAATTAATTTGTTTGTAGATAGTAATACATGGGTTGCTTCCCTTTAGTCAGATGATCATTGCAAGGTGTGTCAAATAACTTCATGTAGTCATTTCACATGGTTTTTAAATGCTCATTTTTTATTTCTGAGAATTGCAAATTTTTGTTGATCACACGACATTGGAAGTTCAATTATCCCCACCTTTCAAAATAGGAGGGGATATTAAATTCAAGTTTCAGTCCTTCCTTCTGTCTGTCCGTCCAAAATTCTTGTTTTGATTTCTTTCGTGTAATAGCTTTTATTTTGTGAGTAAACCACTACATTGGTTACAGCAATATAATTGTTAAAATGTGTCTAATGAGTCTTATCTATAAAAATTTAAACATTTAATTGATATTACATTGTAAATTGTTAATTCAATGTTCTTGAAAAAATTGTCCCAAGCTACATAAACTGCCTTGAAGGTGGCTTACAAAGAATATGGATAGGAATGAAATGCAATGGGGTAAAGTGTATAAAAGATTGAGATTGAATTTTGTATTTTGATTATATTCTAGGTTGCTGCAGGACTAACACAGCTGGGTACAGTTCAAGCTGTCCAAGGACAAATACTTCAACATCAGAGTGGCACCTATCTTATACAAGGTGGTACAATGGATGGAGAGGGTACCCCACTAACACATACAACAAGAGCTTCACCAGTCACGGTAAATATCATTAGTTCATATCACTTATCTATGTGGTGTGTGTGAGATTTTGTGCTATTTAACCACAGCAAAGCATTAGTCTATTTTCCTACAGAGTAAACCTAATTTCTTTTTAATGTAGAAGAGTTCTCTCAATGTATTAAGTAGATAGTTTTTTTCTGTTAAAAAGAGAGTAAAGATTTAATAGATTTAGAATGAGTACATGGTCAATAGCATCTGTTGTTCCAAGTTTTTAAGCTCACCTGATCAGATACACATAGTTACGTGTACATATGTCCAGTCTTACTTTATATTGTAAGGAGGGACTCTTCACGCAGTTGATTCTGTATCTGTGAAGTAGTCTTATAGCTGAAATTTAAATATGACAACATTGGTCAATTTTGAACATTTTCGAAGCACTATCCTTGTATCCTTTCCTTAAATTTACTGTGTCTATAAAATTACAACAAAATTTTTTTTTATAAAATTCTCTTCAAAATTGTGAGAGACAGGTGAGCAAAACACATATTCTTCAGAACTACCTGACAAGTATCCTAGACAACCCATCTGAAAAAAAATTTCCTTGAATTTCTTTTCTTTGTGTTTTGAGCTTTAAAAGTGATTCCCGTTTTTGTTCTCTCTTTCCGATTTTATTTAGGATAATTCCCAAGCTGGTGATGCTATGTTAGGCTATTCAAGTGATGTAATGCAGGGAAACGTGCAGTTGGTACCAAACTAGTTTCTTTTTTCTTTACCATACTCAAACTATCAGTGTTCAGGCTATGTGTGTAAAAAACAGGGTCCACCTTAATCTAAACAGATTTTGTTTATCAAATCAAGGCTAGCAACATTTGATATGGCTGTTTAATTTAAAAATGTTAAAAAATATTTAGATTTAATAATTAAAACTTGTTTGTTGTACCAACTTTAAAAGTTGCTTTTTGCTTTTCTTTTTACTTCTCTTGTAAGTTAGGTGTTCAGGCTAGGAAGAATGAATAAATCTTAGAAGATAAAAAGTTTTGAATTTAGTAGTTTTCTGATTTATACTGTATATAACTAAGATAAACATGGCCCTATCAATCTGTCTATGATCTATCTAGCCTGAACACTGTTTACAGAGTGATGGATAAATGTTGTAAATAATCTGTGTTGTTTGTAGAATAGCTTGCTTCATTTATTATACTTTATTTTCCCCACCTTTCAAAAAAAGAGAGAATATTAAATTCGAGTTTCAGTCCTTCTGTCCATTCGAAATTCTTGTCTGTGCTAATTCTCCAAAACTACGAAGCACTGTTTTACAAAACTTGGTGCATCAACATAGATAGGAGATGTGCATATTGTTAAACTGAGTTGGTTTGCTCATTTTCCTCAGAGTTTTGGCCCTTTGAACACAAAAAATGAACCTGCTGGCTGGGGATCCTGATTCACTAAATTTGCTTGTTTGATCATCATGAAACATACTGGAAATCAAAACAGTTCTGGACTGAATTTTTTTTAGTTTTACATGAAATGGTTCTTGTAATAGTAATGCAATAACAAAGCATTTATAAATTTTAAGTTAAAAACTTCATATTCTGAAACTGAACCAATTTTGATGATGGAAGTTTATATTTGCAAGTTTAAAAATCTACCAAAATTTTAATATTCAGTGTTATACTTTGTCATAAAATTTAGTGCTAGTTTAAAATGCAATTTGGTATGTACATGTATTTCCAAAACCCTGGTCCTTTTATGGAAATATATTTTATTATAAAAGATGATTTTACATGCATGCCTTTTCTCCTTGTTGTGGGTTTTAAATTATTGCTGAGGAATATTATTGGTAGAATGCATCTTTCAAAATGATAGTTTTAACACATCATTCCCATTTATTGTTTTGGTTTGGACAAGCAGCATTTGTTAAAGTAATGTTGACCGTGAAAGTTGGGATTCATTAATATTAGTCAGAAATATGTCTTGTGCTTGCTAGACATTAGAAATACATACACATATTTAATTATATTTGTTTTTTTTCAATCATTGAGCATGTTCTTAATACATGTAGTTTTATTTTAATTTTGGAATTAGAACTAGAATAAAGTAAGCATGCTTTGTTCTTAAAATGTGGAGTAAACCAGAAGAATTGATTTTTGTACACAATTAAAGTGAATTTTTTTAAAGTTTGAAATTGGTTCTTTTGAACCAAACCTGCCATTGATTAGCTCTTCTTACAAGATCAGTGTAAAATCTGGAGAAGAAATTGTAAGCATGATTTTGAAGGTTTTTAAGATATAGATGAAGACTTTGCTTTCCAAATGCTTAATTGCAGGAAACATCCAAAACTTCTATATATGTATTTATGTGTACAATGCAGATGCAGATACCTGTCCAAAGTCAGTTTATGGGGTGAAAAATCTATTTTTGTTGGTTTTTCTTGCTTTGCTTTTTGCATTAGATTATCTATAATTTATTTTATTACAACAGGTACAATGGTTAATAGATAATTATGAGACAGCAGAAGGAGTTAGCTTGCCTAGAAGTACACTGTATAATCATTATCTTCGTCATTGTCATGAACAAAATCTGGACCCCATGAACCCAGCGTCGTTCGGAAAGCTAATAAGATCTGTATTTCTAGGATTAAGAACAAGGAGACTTGGTACTAGGTAAGTGATTAAATGTTTGAAAATCATAACCAAATATTGCTTTATTCATATATTTTATTTACATGAACTTTATTTACAGGGAAATTAAGTACAGGCAAACAACTTTGTCTGCTTGACCTTTATGTATTTATTTATAGACGAGCACAATTATGTTTAAGGAAGACACATATTTCCTCTACATAAAAGGAAACCGTAAACACATGCATTGTGCTGTTTCCATTCCTGGTAGCCAAAATCGCCATTGGCTACTAATTTCTGAGGAATTCTTTCAAAAAGTAACTTATTTTAGCAAATTTGTGGAAAAATTCTTTAAAAAGGACTATATTTTCACAAATTTTGGAAATTTGGCTACTAACTATTTTAAATTTATGGAAACCTTGCATTGTGTATGTTTAAACTGGATATCATTACACTACCCATATATTTGTTGGATTTTCCTGTATGAATATTCTTAATATTAGGTTATGTTGACAGGTCAATTGATTGATTGAATGGGTTTTTACGTCCCAGTGAATATTTCACTAATATTAAAATGACACCAGAGCTACAGGGTCAGAATTTTTTTACTTTTGCAGTGTGCTTAGGGATGATTTGCAGGGCATAAGTTTTTAGGATTTAAAAAGTTTTATTGCTAAATTTGTAGTGCTTTCTTGAATGAACAGTTGGCCACCTATTTTCAAGTGTTGGTCAGACCCTGCTGAGGTTCGAATCCATATATGGCGGACAGGTCAGTATGGTCTTCTTCCTATTCTGTGTGATCGGTTCTAATCATTCTCCAGTGGTTAGTTCTTGTTTATAGCCAAACAACATTGATCTGGCCAGGTGACCTTTGATTTAAATATTTGTTGTAGACCAGTACATTTATGTGTAGGGAACACGGGTGTATATTCCATCTACCTCATGGAAAACATGCACTGCTTATATATTAACCTGAAATCCTAACACTACCCATGCATTGGGTGGATCATTATATATCAATATTCCTAATGAAGGTCAAGGGGACAGGTGAATGCTGTTTGACTATACTTGTTCTATGGTATCTTTTATTATACTGAAAATGTTGTAATCTGTACATCATATATTTACAGGGGTAATTCTAAGTATCATTACTATGGTATCAGAATAAAGGCTAACTCTCCACTGAATCAGTTTACAGATGATCAGACAATGGCTATGAGACAACAGCCAATGTATCAAGGCAAAAAGTAAGTACAACTTTTAAATACCAGTATGTAAAGTACTCGACTAGCTTTCCATTCCTGGTAACCAAAATTGCCATTTGACTTCTAATATCTGAAAATTCTTTCAAAACATCTATTTTACCACATTTGTGGGGAAATACTTTAAAAATGACTATATTTTCACACAAATTGTGGAAATTTAGCAACTAATAATAGGAAGCTTAGTATGCAAATATGGTTACATGGCTAATCTAAGAAGTAAATACTCTTGGTTTGTGGTTAAATAATATACACGTTAAAACTTTGTCTGCAGTTGTCTCTACAGTTGAAACTACATTGATTTTAAGATGTATCTGGGTTTTATACTGTTTGTGAAGTTTTCTTAAATATTGGAGGATAGCAACTGCATATTATTCAGTTCCAAATTCAGTATAATGTCATATTATACCAAAATACAATGTTCACATATACAAAACAACAAAGCTTTCAAAATTTCAATATAAATTTTCATTTTATGTCAAATGTTAAATGTTATTGTAATAATTCTTGTAAAATTTTCTAAACTAGGTTCCGTCCACCAAATTGTAAAATGGAAAATGATGGCTCTGACAGTCAAGGTCAGTATGGTGCAGCAGTGGATGCAGCTACCACACAACAGCAACAACATCAACAGTTTTTAGGTGACGCATCTGGTGCCTTGCCAAACTTTGGCGACATCGACATGACTGGACCTTTACCTGAAGGTGTTACTGCAGATCATATCAGATCATTTGAGAAAATGTACAGAGAACATTGTGAGGTAAATAGCATTGGTATCAATAAAGGCAGCAGGGCGACAAATGTTGTCTGCTAATTGATTGGATTTGGATTAAGTTTATCGCCTTCCACTAATTTTACATGTACATATTCTGAGTACGAGTACTGGTATGTTTTGCAATACATATTACTTGCTGTCTAATATAAGAAATTTGTCTTCCACTTGAAAATTTACTGATAGGGCCGATATACATGTATTAACACTTGTAATATAAAAAATGGTAAAGTAAAGAAAATCTGCATTAAAATTAAATCTGTTAAATCTGAATGATTTTATGAAAGAAAAGTCTATGTTTATCATTTTTTCATTGTCTTGATCCTTCTTTGAAATTAACGTTTACTGACATAAATGATTATGAACATGTTAACATAAGGAAGGTTGTCTTTCAAGTTTTAGATTTCCTATATGTATGTAAGACAGTAAGGTTTTATCTGTTATTGTATCAATTTCAGGCTATCGTCGATGTAGTTGTTAATCTTCAGTTTTCTCTCATCGAAGCCTTATGGCAGGGATTTTGGAGAAATCAGCCCGTAGATCTCATTACGTAAGTATTCCTTTAGAGATAGTATATCTTCAACCATTTGCCAATCTCTTTAATAATGGGTACAATAAAACCTTGATTCATTCCTCCATTTGTGCTTCCAAATACTGTGGCAATAATTGAGGTGGCAAAGTTGTCAAGGAACAGTATAATTAGGCCTTGCTGTATTAATTTCAATGTGTTCTGTTTTTCTTTAAGATATTGTTTATTTCAGTTTTTTGTTTGTTTTTTTTTTTTTGAGGGAAACAACTTTTGTTTATATGACATGTAATTTTTTAGTTGCCTTAAGTCGAAAGAGTTTTTACCAAAATACAAGTATTATAAATACATGTATATAATTGTTGGTAATTTTGTCTTCTATTTTTAGGGCAGATAATGATTATGAAAAGAGACTGCCAAGAGAAAAACTGTACACATTAGTTAAGCATGATGGTGTAGTTAAATATGTAAAACGAGCTGACTATGCATTTTATCAAGCACTTGTAGAAGTTTTAATTCCCGATGTCCTTCGTCCAATCCCAAGTAAGTTTACAAAACTTCAGTTATTTCTGTCAAAATGTGATCAGTTTTTACTATTTAAATTTAATAGTTATTTGTTCTGAATTTTTTTGAGATTGAAAGACTGATTTGATCTGGAATGCAGGTGCATTGTTAAGTTTGGTTAATAATTTGATACTTTATAAGGTTTAAGCCATGATTGATATGATACTGTCTCATAGAGACAGTTTGGAAGGGAAGAGAATCACCGTTATAACTTTCCATCGTTGCTGTTGTTTATTTATGTTAAGTTACATATCCTTACAATCAAGTTTGGGATGACAAGAGAGCATATGATTACAAGTACAGAGAATCCATCCTTCTTCTTGAAGTCATCAGACTTTTTAGCTATACATTAGTTATTTGATTTTGATTGACAACAAAATTATGCAGTTTTTTTCAAGAAGTTTGAAGAAATAAATTTTTCAGCAAAATATTAGTTTATTAAAAATATTCTTGCTCAACAAAGTTTACTTTGTCACATGTATAAATTTAAATTAATTCATTATTAATAGGTTCCCTTACTCAAGCTATTAGGAATTTTGCAAAGAGTTTAGAAAACTGGCTGAAAGGTGCCATGACTGGTGTTCCAGATGATATGATAAAAACAAAAGTAAGTCTATTTATTGTATAGTCTACTTGTTTCAAAGATGCTGCAATTAAATGTCTCCAAAGTGAAGTGAAGCTTAGGGTCCAGTTTCTACATAGGCCCACAAGTCTGTTTTTGTTTTTATTTGCAGATACATTTTAACACAACTGCATGTAATAGTGAAGCTTTTGATTCATTTTCTACATAGGGCTACAAGTATTTTATATATGCATTTCTATTTCAAGAAACATTTTAACAAGCCAACAATTGCATGAAATATGAAATTGAATTTCTATGTTTAAAAAGAATTAAACAAGCTGAAAACTGACATTATACATGTATGTATATGATTGTTAGCGTTAAATTTCTTCTGGCTTTTAAAGTATATTTGGACTTTCAGGACAAAAGTTATTGATATAGATATGTATTAAGAAATCTTTAAAATGTTTTGTTTCTTGTATTGTAGGTCAGTGCAGTTAGTGCTTTTGCTCAGACACTTAGAAGATACACATCATTAAATCATTTAGCTCAAGCAGCTCGGGCTGTTTTACAGAACACATCACAAATTAACCAAATGTTAACTGATCTAAACAGGGTAGATTTTGCCAATGTACAGGTAATACCACTTTATACAAACTAAATACTTAATTACCGGCAATATGGTAAAAAAAATTAACAAATTGATTTCCATATACATGTATCTAGTGTGAAGGGTATAGCTAGCTAGCTAGACAGGAGTTGCTTACACTTTTTGGAGCACTCGGCCATGCTTCCTTGGTGGAAGTTCATGTTACTTAATTTGCCAGTTTCCAAAGTGTTTTCTTTGTTTTTGGGATTGTGGTTTGGATATGGACTGGTATGTTTGTGTTTGATTCTGTAATAATAATTCTGATTTTATTTGCCAATTTTCAGTTAAATCAGAATTTAGCTGAATTCAATCATGTATGAAGGAGATGTACTTGTAATATGTGAAATTGAAGTCACTATATATTGAAGGATGATGAGGATAAAGTTTATCATTGCAGGATCTAATTTCATGAAATTAAATTGGTTTTTTTGGCAGAAATAGAGGTGATTGAAACTGCAAAGGAGATGAAACCCTAAATTGTATAGTAGACAAAATAATGCTGGAACTTGTATAGCTGTGTACACTATTGCCTACTAATTTTTAAGAAATTCTTTTTAAAAAGCAAAAAATTGTGAAAAAATGCTATTTCACAAATTTTCGAAATTTGTCTACTAATAATTAATTTTTTTGGAAACCTAGATACAGTAACGAGGTAATTAAATTCATGAAGTGGTGTTTAATTGTTAACTATTACATGTTTTACAGGAACAAGCATCTTGGGTATGTCAGTGTGAAGATAATGTAGTACAACAATTACAAGAAGACTTTAAGAAAACTCTACAGCAACAGAATTCATTAGAACAATGGGCAATTTGGTTAGAGGGAGTCGTTAATCAAGTGCTAAAAACTCATGAAGGGAATAGTAGTTTTCCAAAGGCAGCAAGACAGTTCTTATTGAAGTGGTCATTTTATAGGTAATAAAAAATAAATAAAACTTTTCTAAATTTAATCTATATAAGAAATGTACAGAATTTAAAGGGTTTATGAACACTCACTAGCCTCCTGACAATATGTTTAATGTCTATCACAAAACTTAAAATGTTTTGTACAAGATAAAATTTGAATTTAATGAAAAATATTTACAGTGATGAATTGATTATTGTGACAATTGAAAATCATTGATAAAGGTACAATGATTTCGATCATCGATTTAAAGTCGGTTGATTATTAGCAAACATGCTGCACTGCTGAAAAAGATGGTCTGATTGAGGAAGAAAATACAGATCATCACTAAGAAACTACTAAAAGCAATTATACAAAATTTAAATGGCAGCACTCGTATCCAACTATGATTTCAATGATTGATTCTGAAAATATTCCAATCATTCAATACTTGGTATTTATGGAATATCTCACTTTAACCAATAAGAAAATAATTGGTGGTATTATACATGTATTTGAAATCAGTAGTGTGCACTGAATGGAGTACATCATATTATATCTGATAAAAAGGAATAGAGATCTCTGCAGTCCAATATAAATTCTTCCTCTGTTATGTCTTACGGCATGGGGTTCTTATATGATTCCGATTTACAATTGAGTCTTATTCAGTCATTTATCGTCTTTTATTTTGTTTTTCAAATATCTTTTATCTAAACTTACCTTTAACATACATGTGTATGTTCATTGTTCATTCTAGAGTGGGGAATGAGACAATTGATCCTTTATTTGCCAAATGACTTCATTGTTGAAGCCCTAGTGGGTCATATTTAACTCAATGATATATATTATATTATAGCTCAATGGTGATCCGTGATTTGACATTGAGAAGTGCTGCTAGTTTTGGTTCATTCCATTTAATCAGGTTGTTGTATGACGAATACATGTTTTATTTAATTGAACATAAAGTAGCAGCAGCAACTGGAGAAACGCCAATAGCAGTAATGGGAGAAGTTAGACAGGTAGGCTCAAATATATAATATATTGGGGTCGGGGTTAGGGTAGTCTCAATTGTAAAATATTGGAGGTTGGTGGCAAGTTGGTACAGGAATTCAAATGATGTATTCTTTGCACTTATTGAATATTTACTTGGATTGAGATTTTATATTAAAAATTGATATTGTTAAGACCCTCTGAAAAAAACTACATGAATATGCATAGACTTGTATAAATGATTGATTTCAGAACTAAAGTGTGGCAATAAACATTTAGTATACATGTTTACAATATAATAACCCTGCCTTGTTATAGAACATACAATAATAGTTTATTTATATATATTGGCAATTATCATTTATTTTAATATATCTGTTCTTCTCATTTAATTGATATAACTGACAAACAAATCTTTTGATTTCTTTTCAGTTTATTGATTTAAATAGTGCTATAATGATGAGTAATCTTGATGCAGAGACAAAATGTTCTACACCTGTGATAAATAAAGCATCTAGTGCCTCTGCAGCTGGAGGAGGAGGAGGGAGACGAAATATAATACACCTGTGATTAATAAGGCATCTACTGGTGCTACTGTCAACTCCTCAGGGGGAGGGGCTAGTACACCAGTCAATGCAAAAAAACTACTACCTTAATGGTGATCTCCTCTAATGCCGGATCTGTCAACCCACAGAATGTAAATGGAAATATTAATGTTGTCACCACAGCCACAAGTAATCCCACCACTGTGGCAGTCCGAGCAAATGCTACAACGATTCCTGGTGCAAAGACTATTGTAGTTATGCCAGTCTCCAATGCGATCGGCTCAGGAGACGCTCAGAGTGCAAAAAGATTAAAAGTAGAACAAACTAGTCATGTTTTGTAAACAGAGAATTGTAACAAAATTCCGGGAGTGTTCAAATTTCATTAAATCCATGTTTTACGAGTTTGTTTCCTTGTTGCAAGTTTCTAGTTGAACAAATATAATGTTTGTATTTTAATATACAGTCTCCTTGTTATTATTCCATCCTATTTCATGTGAATTTCTCACTGAGTCTTCACGCTCATGTACATTTTTTAAAATTTAATTTATATAGTAACATTAATATAAATGGCACATTTTTAGCCCCATTACACATGTTTTCATTATATCTAGAATTCCAATTCATGTGAAGAGGCTCTGTGAGAAATCCATTAATTAATGTAATGCATTAATTCATGATTTATGTACATAGTAAATTCATTATATACAACTGTATATAGAAGAAGAGACATTTTAACGTTTTATCGCATGTTATAGTGAAGAAACATTTTAATGTTATATCGCATGTTATCGTTTTAAGCATATGTTTTCATTTGATTTGATGTTTAGATTGTTCCATTTTGTACATTTCATTCATGCTGGCATTTTGGATTTTCAAAAAACATGCATGTAAATTATTTAATTAAAGTTTGATGCCATTGTTGTTATTGTTATTCAATTTGTTTTTGTAATTTGATAAAAAAAAAAGAATACATGTAATTTATTCATTTATCTTCGCATACAGTGTCGGTGCTTACTGTGTGTTTGAATTTATGGCTCAACTGATTCTGTTTGCTCGGAGAACTGATTTTGTTTGCTGGGAGATAGGGTGGGGGTACTAATGTTGCAGATAAAACTAAACATAAAAGATTGGTTATATTCCAGTTTTCTCGGTTTGGGGTTTCTTAATGAGTGGTATTTTTTCAACAATGACCTGATGGCCAACTTGTTTTGAAGTCTTTCTTTACATTATTGAAGAAAATTTTCTACACATGCTTGATTTTTTATTTGATTTAAAATTATTAAATGCTATATACATGTGAACAGTATAATATTATATATAATGTGTATATATACATTTGTTCAAATTATATTTAATTAAGAAATATCTCTTGTCTGTTAGGATTTCTTCTATAACTATTTATTTTCATTTCCTTCATACTAGTTCTGGTATTGATTTGTTCTTTAGTTGGGTATTTCTGCAAAGTTTTGGGTAAAATCTTTTTCAATAAATGGAATGGAGACCATTATGTTATTATAGTTTAATGGTGGAGAGAGGCATCATGTTTGATGTTTGTGTGCCTGACAGACATTGTACATTTAAATGCACTACAAATTACTCAGGGTAACATACATGTAGCACTATTTTCATTTAGAATTTGAGCGAGTTGAAATTCATGTTTTTAAGAAAGAAGCTCCTTGCTAATGTTCCCCCATGGAAAAAAGAAAATGTACAGGTACATTTTTGAAATGCACCATTGCTAATTGAATTCTTAAGTTCAAATATTAAATTATTTTGTGTAAAAAGTATCCCAATATTAAACATGCATTGCCCAAAAATTTGATGTGGTTTGACTTTAAAGCATCTCATTTCCAATGGTAAATTTTTGTATTGATTTCATTTGCAATGTTTAAATAATTTTCCGTATGAAAACGCTTTAGAATTTGTTAAGTTGTTTGTTTTGAGGAGCTGCTGATCTCGTTTCTATATATTGGTTTTATATACATGTATTTTTGCATTCCGCTAGTTGTTCATTATTAGATCTTGCAGTTATATTATTGTTCAATTGCTGATTTAAATGGAATGTGCTAGATAACGGGTTCGAATCAAATGAGAGGGCTTTAGGACTTTCATCTTTTGATTTGATTGGTTTTAATTTTAACATATCAATTCAGACTCGTTACAATGGAATGCATTTTTGCTTTAGTTTATATTGTTTGGCTATGCATATATTTAAACGCTATTGTCTAAATATTGAAGTGTTCAGATTTTGATCATAACAATGGAGTTATTGTAAAACTTTTAGTCAGTTGGTGAAATCCCTTTGTTCAAGAAATTTTAGAAATAGTTATTTTGGCTTCATAGTAAAAATGTTATTTTGGTTGTTTTGTGTTATTGTATCTTGTTTGTATAAAATTTAAGAAGAATGTGTATGTTTTCTATTGTAAAGTGAACAACTTGAGCAAGTGCCTTTCAATGTTGTTTTGGATTGTTTTGACGAAAAAAATCTCACACTGTTTTAAATCACTGGTTATTATTATGAAATAATGATATATCCATGATCACTTATTTGCAAATATAGAATTTTTACTTTTTTATATTTTTTGCAAAGAAAAATTTTTTTTATTATATTCAAAAACATTTGATCTGTGATGGTACTAAAACTTATTGAAAATATTTATGGCGATTTTATCTAGGTCACAGCTGGAATTGAGTACCATGGGATTTTCTTGTGGGTGTTTTCTTGCTAACATTTGAGTTTAAATCGTGACTTTTTTCAGTATATAAGATATATTTTTTTCTTAGAGATCAGAAAATGCACAAGATGCAAAGAGAAGGAATCTTAAAAACAACATCCCCCCCCCCCCATTTTCTTTTAACCTAATTATTTCTTCATACTTGAAAGATGCAAGTCTTCTGTGGTGACGAAAAGTCAAGAAAAAAATTTTCTTTTGAAAATTGGTCTGATTTATTTATCAATTAAAGTATACTTTTTTCTCCATTTCATTTTGACTTAAGAGATGCAAGCAAACTCCTGTGATTTATAAATGTTTTACTTGCTGTAGATAGATATAGAAATTTTGGGCATTATGTAATTATATAATCATATTTATTATTTATGAATAAATGATTTTAGAAAAGAATTTCAGAATTCCCTTCTGTCTCTTAAAATTTCACCTGCTTTAAAAAATAGTTTGCAACAGTCCGTAATGCAAAAGACAGTTGTGGGTCCCCATGTAAAGGATTTTATTTTGAGAAAGCATTGGTGCTCAGGGTTAAAGAATTTAAGATATTAAATATCCTTGAAGGACGAATGTTAAAATTTTCAGATAGACTGATTGTGAGACAAGCTACGTGTTTTTCTAGCAGTAAAAGATTCAGATGGACTTTAGTTGGAGAGAATTTATGTATTTTTCTAGCAGGTTAAAAGTTTCAGATATACTGATTTTGAGACAAGTTACATGTTTTTCTAGCAGGTTAAAGTTTAAAGTGTTACAACATTTAAGTTACATGTAAGTTTGTTGAGGATTATGTTGCTTTTCTTTTCATATAATGATTGAAGCTTTACCTTTGTTATCTGTGTGTAAATCATTTAATATCTAAAAAAGTGGTTTAATATATACTGACAAAATTAATGAATTTTAACTTGGTGAAAAAGGAATTTTAAGAGTAGTTTGCATAAAAATGTGTACCTATTGACTGGATAAAATATATATGTGACAAGTCAGTCTGAAACCATGTACATGTATATAGGTCATTTTATAAATTTAGAATTTTGGTACCTAATAAAACTATAATTTTCAGATTTCTGTAGAATCTTGAGATTTAAATGTATTGTGCACCAAAGACTGCTCTGATAACAGATTTTAAAGTGATGGATGAGTAGTGCTACGTCTTCATTTTTCTGACGCCAGTTTTCCAAAATGTACCAAACACAAATATGTATAGTTTTGCTTTTGACATGTCACATATCTGTTTTATCATAGCTATGACAAGATTCAAAAGATCTAGATTCCTATTATCATTCTTATTCATAGTTGGATTTATGGTGGTTATGATATGACATCATTTGTAGTTGTTAAATTAGAATTTAAGTATCAAATACCAAGTTCATCTGTATATTGAGAGAGTTTTCACTATGCACAGAATTGGAACAATTCAAAGAATAATTTGAACTAAGTGGCTAGTCTCTATTTTGATGATATAGTTGTCTATCTCAATGACAAATATACCATAGTAATGTTAAAATATCACTTTGCACATAAGAAGCATAAATTTTGTAATACTTTTCAATTTTGCACATGGGTTAATTAATTCTTTTTCTTAAAAAAAAAATTTGAGTGATTCAAGTCCTTTATTAACTGAAACTCTTATTTAATGTATAAAGAATTTCTATCAATAGTCATCCAAGTAGTAAATTTCATTTTTCCTGATTGAGTGGAAATGAGATCTGAATGCCAGCAAGCCTGACTGGCTTTTAACAAAATCCCATCAGATATCATTTGAAAATAAAATGCTAGTTTGTCTGAAATCTGATTTGGGCCTGTAAAACAAGCTCTGTTTCTAGCTCGATTAGCTTGCAACTTTTAAAACGTAAAAATTCTTTGACTGCTGCAGTTGACTCTTAATACTTACAACAGATTATTGGTTAGGAGGTTTGTGATAAAAATGACTCAATTTTGGTTAGGGGGTTTGTGATAAAAATGACTCAAATTGTATCCATTTTCATAAGAATTCATAACTCATGATTTTTCATGGATGACTAGTCCTCGCCAGAAAATTATTTGTAAATCCACAAAGTAAAGCATTTTAGATTCATATGATCCATGACAAATTTAGATGTGCAGTGGAGTTTGTTAATAAAGAAGTAATCTAGTAACATATATGTGAAAGTGAAAAAAGTGTTTATTCTATAACTACAATAGAATTTGTCTGCAAGAAACAAAGGGGATGTGTGATACTGGAGTTTAAGAAGTGCTCCGGTATACAGGTCTCAATATAATATAAATAGAAGCTGTCCGTCTCTTAAAACTGCCTGTTTGAGTGGCGTTCCTATATGAGTGGGAAGTTCCTATTTAACTGAGAGGGGAGTTCCTATTTATCTGAGAGGAGAGTTCATATTAATCTGTTAGGGGAGTTAGGGGAGTTTATATTTATCTTAAGGGAGTTCCTATTGATAGGAGAGGGGATAGGAGATGCTATATGGTTTACGAAAGTTCTTAATATACAAAAGCTAAGATACAGTTGGTACTGATTTGACTTGTTTATAAACAGACTCCACTACATTTATTGTTTACTTGCTGCATTATTTATTAGAGAATTGTCCCATCATCATTGTATGATAAATGTGTTCACTTTGTGTGACTGCTTTACAGAAACTGCTGCAGCTGTCAGTCACAGGAATTAAACATTGTCTTTGTTAGAATATGAAAATTTATTTTTGTGATTTGAAAAGTAACATAAAATCAAATTGAATTTTAATTAAAAGTATTTTAACTGCAGTTAGAAGTATTGTTTTTGTCTTTTAAGTGAAGATATTCTCCCAAGTCTTATAAAGCCTACATAAAAATGTGAAGCCACAAGTGAAACAGTTATAACTTGTGTAAATTTCAAATAAATCATGCTTGCCAGGACAACTCATTTGAAACCCAATTCTGTAATTCATTTGGTAGATTAATTGACTCATTGAATAGAATATTTGACTTACATGGAGATTTCACCAGCTGTATTTGAAGTGGCAGAGATTTTAACCTTGCGGTGCGTTAGGATTCTTTAATGTGGCACACCTGCTGCGACAGGGGGCATTGGTTTTAAGGTCTCTTTCGAAGGACCCTGGGACTTCTATTTCTAAATGCCAAGTGCCTGGCAAAAGAACAGTCGCTAGCTATTTCAAGTCTTGGTCAGACTCGGCTGGGGTTTGAACCCATGTCCTCTCGTATACAGAGTAGTACTCTACCAACTGAGCTATCATAGTGGTTCAAATTGGTATTGCTCACTCAATAAGTGGGGGATCATTACAATTCATGAGGAAACCAGTTGGACTTGAGACTTCAGATTGAGTATCAGTTGTCCTTCCCAATTAAGTCAGTCAGACAGACCCAAGCCTTAAGGGGACCAGGTGTTCTTTTGTCAAGTGCCCTGCATTCAGAAAATAAAGCTGCAGGGTCCTTGTTAGGATGGGATGACAGTAGGTGGGGTTTGATGAGGAACCCCAATACTCATTGCCATAACTTGAGCACAAGAAAATTGTAAAGGTAAATAACAAGGGTCACATTTAGCCTTAAACATATAAATTTACTGACAAGCAACTTTTATTCGCATGGGACTAACTTTCTCGTGGACAAAACAATCACCACAAACTTGTAATGCTAAAAAATGGTATTATTAAAACCAAATATTCAGTTATAGTCAATATCGTCAAAGTTTTTGGCAAGAAAATCACGAAAGTTTATATCTGCGAATAAAGTTGGTACAGTATATGCTTCCAAGTCATAAATATGATGGGTCAATGACAAACTAGTATGTTGAAAATTCAATTTTATAGTGACTTTTTGATAAAAATAAAAAAAAACAAACATACCAATCCATGTCCAAACCAAAATCAAAAGCAATGTAAAAACTTTTGAAAAACAATGTCAAATGAAGTTAAACGTGTGATCTTTCACCAGGGAAGTGAGACTGGGTGCTCTAAAAGGATAAACAGCTCTTTTGGCTAGCTACACCTGCCACATGTGTTGTCAAAATTGAGAATGAATAAAACTGATCTACACATGTATTTAACATGTCTAACATGGCCTGCGTTTTTCTTCATATGAAACATGAAGAAGCCAGCCGTGGTATAACAAACGATATACCCATCGCTGCTCCGTTTTAATAACATACGCCCTTGTCTATCTTATGACGTCATGCCATGTGTCGCGAACAATGGTTGTGACGTAATTTTCATTCATATAATCATTTTTTTTCAATGGAGGTAATCTTAACAGCCGAATTGTTTCAATGGACCTTTTTGCAAATAGATAGTAAAATATACTTCCAAAGAAAGAGTTCGCAATGTTTTGTTCATTCCTTTTTATCTAAGCCATGTTCGAATTGAAATGATCAACATATACTGGTGCCACCTCGTGATATATTCTTCCGCATGTGAACTCCAGCCTGTGTATTATTTGACGATATACCACCGGTAAATGTTGATTATTTCTTAAATTTAACTAAAATTTGAATTTTCATATTGCTATGCATTTTGAGGTCATATAAGGGTTTTATCATGTCTTCCCATTTATGCAACTTCACAAAACAATGGACACACTATTCAGGGTAGTAGTGCTGAAAACAATTCAGCAGAAGGGTTAATGTAGCACGTGCACACCCTGAATAGTGTGTCAAATGTTTAGTGAAGTTTTACTGTTGTAATTGACCAAATGAACACTTCCAATAAACTGGAGAAAGCAATGGCAAGCGAGGAAAATGTTAAAAGACTATAATATAGAACCATTCACTGGTTATGGCAGGACATTTATAATGTGTGATGCATCAAGGAAAACTATGTTGGCATATTTCGAAAATAATTAATGATAAACAAAATGCAGAGATTAGTGGAGATAACAGTACACATCAATATTCCTATTCAGTGCTTGATTTTTAAGTTGTATGTGTATTTTTCAGAAATTGATCAACAAAAAATCCAAATGGTTTTGCCTGATGCACCATATCATATTTAAATCAAAATACAAATGCAAGTTTTTTTTAGTTTTTTTAATGTTTATTTATTTTTTATTTTTGTTTTTTTTATTTCATATCACAGATAATCACCAAATTAAATTATAATGTATGCTGTGAATATACCAATATGGCAACCAAACCTGTCAATAAAGGACAATTTTACAGAGGGACCTAATCACCTGTCTATCAATAAAGTACAGGCTAGTTTCACAATCATTCCTTAATCAAGATTTTAAAATTTTGACAATCTCTTTCGTTTAAGAATTAATTATATATGAATTAACATTTTTGTCAAAATTAAATACAGATCTTAAAGCTTGAAGTAATCTTAATTTCCTGAATATGCATGTATTAACAAATAATTAATTTATAAAGTTTTCTAATTTGCCAGATTTTAGTTTTAAGGGAAATCTTAGTTAAGGAATGATTGTGAAACTGGAACCAGAACATTTGATCCATGTAAGTTGCCACAAACTACTGTTACAAAAGTTACTGCCACTCTTCCATAGATTAGCATTGTTTTAACTCTGTATAGTCAACCTTGCAATAAAAGACACCTTTACAGAAGTGAATAATTAAGAACAGAGAATCTAAACAAAAACAATTAGCAACAGACACAAAATGCTTCCTAAGAGCATTCAATGTTTCAGTCGGTCCTCCTTGTTTTAAGGTTTGCATTTTCAAGACGTCAAGTACAAAAAGGTTAAATAAAATTAGGAAAATAGGTCCTGAATTTTATTTAATTGCTTAACAGTGCTGAATTCACTTATAAAGTCACACAAAATGAATAATGTTTGAAAAATAAAATGAATGCAACATTTTCAATAACAAATTACATGTATCTTAACGAAACCATCTTAACATATACATGTAGCCAACACAAAAAATTGATTAATAACAATAAACTTTATTTTATTATTATTTTTAGTCAAACATGAATTTATAGCATTGATTTATCTGAAATTAAACTTTTTCATTTTTCAAATGCAGTTAGGTCTGTCCAAAATTTGGTCATTTGTGGAAGAAAATATTATTACATGTAGAGAGCCAATTTATATCCAATAAATTGAAACAATGATATATAAATATATAGTAGTGACATATCTGAAAATACACATTTAATTAAATATAATTGAACAAATTGTGCATTTTTGGCAAAAGTTTAAAAAAAAAAAATAACAATAGTATTAAATGAGCCATCCCTACATAATATTGACAATCTGTATTGAAACCTTTTATAAATGAATAGGTCGTCAAAATTTGATGGCAAAGTGTTTATAAACAAGGGTGATTCCATCCACCTAAATAGGTATAGCTTGTCAAGTTTTATCCTGTTTATAAACAAGGGTGAGTCCATCCACCTAAATAGGTATAGCTTGTCAAGTTTTATCCTGTTTATAAACAAGGGTGATTCCATCCACCTAAATAGGTATAGCTTGTCAAGTTTTATCCTGTTTATAAACAAGGGTGAGTCCATCCACCTAAATAGGTATAGCTTGTCAAGTTTTATCCTGTTTATAAACAAGGGTGAGTCCATCCACCTAAATAGGTATAGCATGTCAAGTTTTATCCTGTTTATAAACAAGGGTGAGTCCATCCACCTAAATAGGTATAGCTTGTCAAGTTTTATCCTGTTTATAAACAAGGGTGAGTCCATCCACCTAAATAGGTATAGCTTGTCAAGTTTTATCCTGTTGCTTGACCTTTAATTTAAATATTTATTAAGAATGATCAATTATGAAGTACTGGGTATACTTGATTAAAATAAGACGTTTACCTTTGAACTCTTTTTTCAAAAGTACACAAATATACTTTTTTAAATTCATGGTATATACAAATGTATATAAAATGAATTGAGAAAAATATAAATAAATAAGTGTATCAATAATGCTTAAATACAACGATACGATTCATAGATTTTTTTGCAACCACATTCAAAGACAATAGCCTGTTTGGCTGAGCATGTTAATGTGTTGTCAACAAAATTATTAAGTTAGTTAATGGGCCAACCGTTCAAATCTTGCTAAATCTGTGTTTTTTTCTTTCAATTTTATTAAAAAACTTACTTGATTATCTTGTGGCACTTTCACGCATGAAAAATCTGTGCGTTGTTCTATCTTTTACAGTTCTGTATAAAATTCTAATAATTGGAAATATGTCCAGGAGAATACACAATTAAATATCTATATGGTCAAATAATGCTAGAAACATTATTCATAATATTGCTAATTATTTTGAAAATATATATTTAATTCAGTAAATAAAACCCAAAATAAATGCACAATATTCAATTTAAAATACAAAGTAATACTGAAAACGTGTAAAGTATAAGTACTGTAAAAATACTGCGATAGCGTGTAATCCGAACCATGAACATTCGAAATATAGAATGTTAGACAATATACCTGACCACATAGCCATCATGGAATATATTTTCTTATATGGTTTTTTAATACACCTGTCTACTGTCGTTGGTGACATTTTTATAAATACCCTTATATTTATAATCGAGCGTTCCTGATAAATATTCAAATTTAAAGGTCAAGCGGCAGGGTCAACCTTGACAAGCTATAATAATAGTGCATTGTGTTCATATATAATAATGCTGTTCCTCATTTTATTTGTTACAACAACTCTAGTGTTGTTTTAAAATAGACTTGCTGTCAGACCCCGAAGGACCTATACTGGCACGAACACATCAAGTTACAATTACTGATAATCTCAATACATGTATTTAATATACTCAACAAAAAAGTTAGGGACCTATGTAAAATTTTATATAGAATCCAAAAACTGAAAAATATATAAATCCATTTGTATTTTGATCCTGTTCTCTTCTTGTTTCAAATGATGTAATATGAAGTTAATTTTTTGTGTATGAAATAAATATTCATTAATGAAATTATGAGAAGTGTGAAGATAAAATAATATGATTTACGTTCTACATTATTGAATACTATTTTTGATGTGGTCCCTACATTTTTAGATGATCTGCATATAAAGTAATGTACACGTATATATTATGGATATCCTACTTCCCTTTATATAGATAGAGGTAGTTAAAATCATAAAAATTTAGCCACAGCAGTATTTTTACATACCATAGTTCAAATCTTGAACTGCATGCGTAAAAATACTTCTACATTACATGATAAAATATTTTACCTTTAGAATGTTACTTGGACCTGGTTAAAATCTGAACATTAGACATAATATATAATATTATTTATACAACAGGAAAATGTTTTTAAAGGCCAAACACAATTTTTACATGGTTAAAATCTATCATTTTTTACATGGTTAGTACCAGGTATTTTTAACTACAGGCAAGACATTTTTACAAGGTTAAAATCTTTAAAAATCTTTAGATCAAACAGTTTTTTCCATGGTTAAAATTTTTAACATTAGGCTCAACATTATTGTACATGGTTAAAATCTTAGGTCGAACATTGTTTTTATATCAGTAAAATCTATAACTTAAAGCCAAACATTTTTTTACAAGGTTAAAATCTTGAAATTTGGGCAAAACGTTTTTTACATGTTTAAAATTGTTAACTTTAGATCAAACATTATTTTTACATGGTTAAAATCCTTAGCTTCAAGCAAATAATTATTTTTATATGATTTTTAAAATCTTTCAACTTCAAACTAAATATTATTTTTACATGTTAAAATCTTTTGCTATAGGCCAAACAAAGGTTAAAATATTCAACTTTAGGTCAAACATTTTACATATGTTTTAGGCCAAACATTATTTTACAAGGTTAAAATCTTCAACTTAGGCCAAACATTATTTTTTACATATTATAGGCCATATATTATTTTTACATGGTTAAAATCTTTAACCTTAGGCCAAGCATTATTCTTAAATGGTTAAAATGTTTAACTTTGAGCTAAACATTATATTTACATGGTTAAAATCTTCAACTTTAGGTTAAAAAATAAACATGATAAAATCCTTAACAAATAACAACTGAAACCTCTATACAAAGACCACTTATTAGATCTGAAAAATGTTACCTGATTATTGACATTATATACATGCATAACCTATAGACAAAGACCACCATTTAGATACCTGAGTATAAAAATTTGATGAATGAGCATGTGAGATTTAATTTTATCAGACAAGCAGGTGATCTTTGTACAGAGGTGCGACATATCTCAGATAGTGTGGTTAAAACTGTATACATATTCTGATATGTAAAACATGAACTTAATCATTCTTCAAACAAATCTCTATTGCTGGATTTTTTCTCATTTTCCTGTAATGTTTCATAAAAAGGCAGTTTTCCTCGGTACAACACATAATGCTGCACAATGAATAATATATCAAAAAGTATGGAAAATGCTCCAAGTCCAAATTTTGTGGGGTCACCAAACAAAGATCCCCAATCATCTACAAAACAATTAAAACACTCATTAAAATTCATCCATATCAAATCCGAACACAAAATATACCAGTCATTGTTCATATATAAAATAAAATGAATTTTCAAATTAAACAAGAAAATTTGTATAACGGAGGTTGGTTGGTTGAATGTTGCTTAACGTCATATCAGCAATTTTCAGCTATTCACGACGAAAACTATTTTATTAATCTTTATTGATTAATCTATGAACAATTTTGTGTATGCATGTGAAGTGCAAGCGAGTGCGTTTTATGGTCTGTCTTGTACTAGCGCACATTCAGGGTGACTTTACGTGCTAGCTCACAGAGTCAGTACGCCACAGACAAGCACACCACTCCCCCAGTCCATTATACTGATACCAGGTGAACCAGTAAAGGCCAACGACAAGGAGAATTCACTTTCACATATGTGGTCTGAGGGGGACTCAAACTCACAGTGGTGAGAGACCCTGAACCTGTAGACTGACGTCTTATCCCTTAGGCCACCGCAGCCTCTGGGTATATAACAAAGGGATGCTGTTTCAATAAACAATAGTTCCAAAAGGATTAATTTTTATATTTTTTTCAAATATGTCTGTTTAGATAAAAATAAAAATTAATTTTTACAACAGAAAAAATCTATTTAATAAATGACAGCACAAAAACAAAAATTAAGTATGACAATAACAAAGAGCAATAACTCATAAATTATGCAAACGAGCATTATGGTTTTTGCAGAGTGCACTTCTCTTTATTAAGATATATCTGCCTCTTACATTTCACTATAGTTTTGGTGTTTATGCTCTGGACAAAATTATGAAAGACAGGTAGACAAATGGATGAACAAACAAGGGAACATAAAATTTATTACCTAACAGAGATCATAAAAATATACAATATTACCTAAACATAAGATTGACTAAATACTAAAATCTGATTACTGGTAATCATGTACTTAACACTAAGATTGATTACTCATGTAAACTAAATCCTTATTTTGATTTTAAAACAGCATTAATCTCTTAAGAATTTTCAACCTGTATTGATCTTTATTGAAGAATTTAATAAATATATGAAATGGTAAAACTATAGAGCTAAGATACTACAGAATTCAATTATGGGTTTATTACATTACTCTCTGCTGCCAATCATTTGTTTCGGGGTAGGATTTTTAAAGAATTTTTACCAAAAAGGAATAAAGTCCAAACATCACCATACATGATTAATATTTCAGCTTGCTTCAGAGATTATGCTCATTAAACAGTTTACTGAAATTAGAAAGAATCCATTCATGTTCAAGGGCTCTAGGGCTCAAAATACAATTGTCCCAGATGGACAGGTGACAGAAGGACAACACTGTAACATCATACATCTTATATTTATATATAGCTGACGGAAGAAAAACACTGTAACATTATACATCTTATATTTATATATAGCTGACGGAAGGAAAACACTGTAACATTATACATCTTATATTTATATATAAGTGTATATGTATAACAATGTTGTCAGTGTAGGTGTGTGTGTGTGTGTGTGTGTGTGTGTGTGTGTGTGTGTGTGTGTGTGTGTGTGTGCAGTATTGAAATGACAATATCCAAAATATCAAATTTCTGTTCAACGTATCTCTAGAGAGAGAGAGAGAGAGAGAGAGTGTGTACATGCGTGTGTGGGTGAGTGTGTGTGTGTGTGTTCAGATACATACCACTATTATAGGCTAACAGAAACATCTGAAGTAAACTAAAACTTCCTCCAGTAAAATCTAACAAAACATTACCAATGCTCCATCCCACTGTACTTTTTCTACGATAATTCATCAAAGCCTAAAACAAAATTAGAACAAAGTGAAATTTAATGTGTTGCTCAAGGACAAACCATGCAACCCATTTAGACCCAAATCCATGTCCCTGAATCGTATTCAAAATTCAAATTCCAAGAAAAATTACAAATCAACTCTGATTAATATGGCCAACTCTTTTTCACTGATAATAATTTCCACCATGTTTTGTAAATGTTTGATAGATAGATAGTTTTGAAGAATTAAATCAATCTGTACAAAGATTTCAAAGGGCCATAACTAAAAAAAAATAATAAAAGAATTGAGTTGAGTAATGGCGCTCAACATGACAGTCAAGAAAATTTCACTTATATTAAGATGTTGCCAGCTATAGGCAAAGGTGCTAAAATTATGCCTGCATGTTGCACTGATTGCATAATACAGCAGGGTTTTTTATCGTGCCACGCCTACCTAGACACTGGACCTTTTTCATTTTTAGTTACCATACGAAAGACCCGTGACTTTCATCTAGTAATGCTGAGTACTTGACGAATGAACAGTCACTATCCACTTTAAAGTCTTTGGACAACCCGGTTGGGTTTCGCACCCACGACCTCCCACTTACAGAGCAAGCACTCTACCAACTGAGCTATCACAGTGCAAACAAATTCAAGTTAATAACATATTATATATTTTCTACCTCCTTTCTCACTTGTGGTTGCCCAGAATTGAACCCACAATGGTAAGACCCCATGGGTTTGAAGGCTAATGTTGTAATCACTTGGACACTTTGGCCCCTATAGAGTTTAAGGATATAGGTTAACTTACCTGTGGTATGTATTTAATCAAGGTAACACCTAATTTTACATAAGAAAAGTAGTATAGATAATTCAACCAGGTGATAGCTTTAAACAGAGTAACTACTAAAGCAACAATGATGAACAACCATGCTCCAATAACCAATATCATAGATATTTTTGATACTCTCTGACCACCTCTCTGAAAACATAAAATAATAACTATATAATTATGACTATATTAAGAAATGAAATAATTTAGTAATAAATATGTAATTTCTGCATTCTTTTTGATATGGTTAAAATCATGTGATCATGAGTATCATCGACTGCACATGCCCAGTCTGAAAAGCCATATCACCAGTCTGATACCGATATCAGATCTGCTACTCAAAACAATTAAGTCAATTTTTGCTATACTCTGTACAAATGTCTGTAATACATGTTTTTGTTCTACATGGAGAAAGTTTAAGTATATGGTAAACAGAATAAAACATGGTAAAACATATTATTTACCATATCAGACCTTGACTAATAGCCCTTGGTCTGATATTGGAGTCCCCGTCGGATATGGCATATGATATGGATTTTACCATGTATTAATCTGATCAATTAAAATTTCCTATACAAATAGAAAATATAAACATAAGGGTGGCATAACACTTTTAACTATTCGGTAGTACTTTCATATCTTTTTATTTGGCAATCATTGGGTGAATCATCTTCGTGAGCCAAGCAATAGTCCATGTCATGATGGTCTTGCAGTAGCTGTTGCAAGTAAACTGATAATACTTAGAACACATATCAGCCCATTCAACAGATTTTAAAGTAGCCGACAAGTTTTCTGGAGTAGACAGCAAATTCAGTTGTAACTCTATATAAATGTAATACTGATGAATGAAAGTAGGCACCAGACAAAGTGTAGAAATACCAAAGTAGACGACAGGTTTTGCTGGTTGCTGGCTTCTATTGAAACCGCTGCATATAAAGAAGAGGGTCTACTGCATGGTTTCTGTTCTTCAAACAAACATTGTCTGAAGACAACATAGGTCACCACACCCCAATAAAGCAATAACAATTTTAAGGAACACCAAACATTTTTAACAATTTGAACATACAGAACTGGATGCCACTCATGAAGACAACAGCTTTCCAAACTCTTGTACAGAGAGCTTAAAATTTTAGCTAAAACTGTTCTGTGAGCTAAATGCATTCACCAAAGCTTTGCACAAACTGCACCTATATGTATCCAAGGTTTCATACAAATATGTTAAATGTGGGAAGGAGTTGAGTGGAATTATAGTGTTTTACATCCCAGTCAATTCTGGAATGGTGGAAGAAACTGGAGTGCCCAGAGAAAACAACACTTTCAGCAAATGAATTGAAAAACTTTCTCACACTCGGATCTGTCTCGAATCTCTGTGTCACCTAAGAGGTGAGAGATGCTGTGTGTCTGTAAGCTGGTGCTTTAAACCACTCAGCCACAGAAGACCCATGTAAAATGTTCTTTCATTAATATTGAGTTGGTCAATTCTGGGGTGGTGGGGGGAAACTGGAGTGCCAAGAAAACCACAAACATTATGCAAACGAGCTAACAAACTTTCTCACACTCTGATCTGTCCTGAGTAAGCTTGGAACCTAGGAGGTAAGAGACTGTGTGTTCTGTAAGCCGGCACTTAGACCACTTGGCTGCCAAAACCCCATGCGAAATGTTCTTACCTCATATATAAAACACTGGAAGATTGTTATTATTGTGACAAATACTGCATGTAAGGTAAATATAACATCATTTAACTGTACTGGATTTATACCACGGGGATGGTTGTTTAAATATTCTTGCTGAAAAATAAAAAATTAAAACATTTAAACAATACAATTTTAACTCAATACTGTAATTTGAAATGAAATTGTTTTTATTGTTATGGAAGAATATGATATGTTGCACACTGCATATCATTTTCATTTCATTTTTATTTCCAGTCTAACTTCCCTGGTGATAGTCCATGTGTTAAACCTAATTTGCCAGCTTTGCTGGTTTTACGATACTCCCTTTTGGTTTGTGCTTTGGACATAGATTGGTATGGTTGTTTTTGAATAATTCAATAGAATTTTTCAAACAGCAAACCAATAATTTAAACTACAATACAGTCACAGAAAGTAAAATAATAGCATAAATATAACATAGGTACATTCTCCATGACAACATGATGTCACCGAGAGCCAATCCATTCATGCAAAAATAACAAACAGATCTGACTAATCAAGATGCTTGAAACAAAGGAGTATTGATTTCTTTGTGTATAATTTAAGTGAATTTTAATTGCAATACAATCGAACCTGCCTTCAAAGCCACCTCTGTATAAAGGCTACCTGCTTATAAAGCCCAGTAAATATTTATTCCAATTGCTCTTTATTCATGTTATTTGATCCTGTATAGAATGGTCGTCACTTTTGTTCCCTTTGGTGATCTTTATTGGCAGGTTTGACTGTACAAAACATAAGAGTTAAGACATTGAAGGAAGTATCAGAATCTTCAACAACACAACACCTGTAGTGTGCTTACCTAGTACATGTACTTTATTTTTTTAAATAGATCATTAAATTTCAAAAGTTACTGACCTATGGTCAGTTGGTCAAGAATGGAACTTCTTACCCAGAATAACTGAAATATACATGTTGTGTGCTTACCTAGTACTTTATTTTTTAAATAGATCATTAAATTAAAAAAGTTACAGACCCATAGCAAATAGATTTTTTTAACCAAAATAACTGTAATATTATATATACCTCAACACTTGGCACCCAATAAAGTCCAACATTGAAAAATCCATAAGCAATGAAACCAGTAATGTTATAAGCCAGGAAGTCAAAATTGAGTCCAACAACGCTGAAACAGAAATCAGCATAAAGAGAATTACAAAAAATTCAAAAATCCTGATCACATTTTGTTTTAATTTCAAGTTTTCAATTATACAAACAGACATTCTTAAAGATTCTTTATAAAAAAAACGCGCACACACACACACACAACACGCACACACAGATATATATATATGTAAATGCTTGTTTGGATAGTTGTAGATAAAACCTTGAAAATAATGTATTAGAAAGTATTCATTATGTGTGTCAACATTTAAGACTGTGAAGCAGTTCTTGTTAAATTTGCTATTCTCAACTCTCATTCATAATACTGAGTGAATACACTCATATATCTACTGTTGTTTCTTATATTTACAGTCATAAAAATGATTGTTATCATGACAGAAATGTAAAATTATCACTACAATACTTTATTTTTACCAAATTTCTTACATATAAGATTGATGGAACAGCCTTTTTACAAATAAGGCTACAACCATCATGACAAGGTTGGAATGTTGACTTTTGTCATTGGGTCATGAGAATCTTATTATCATTAGACAACTTCAATTCTATGTCTGGAAATTACAATCATCCCCAAAGTATATCTGACCAAACTAATAATCACAGGACCACAGGTTCTTATTACAAATAACATCTGTGCATTTCAGAAAAAAAAACCATGCATAACTGAAAAAAGAACTCCAAAATACTAATGTACAATGTATTTGAATGGATGGACAGCAGTTGCTGAGAAAACGGTAATGAAAATTTTTGTTTCTGACGATCCCCTCTTCTTCGGAGTATAAAAAGTCTACATGTATCTTACCTTTTTCTTCTCCAATTTTCATAAACCTGAGGATAGAATGAGACCGACCATGCCACAAAATATATCCAGCCAATCACAGCATTGATAATCACTAATGCAGAGTTATGTATGATTGAGATCTTAACGAAAGTTTTATCCAACCTAGAAATTTAAATTTAAAAAATCACTTTATAACAACATATGTACCAATAACATAATTATAAAAATCAAATCTCCCTTAATCTTTCCCACATGAAAACCATGGGCTTCTGTAGTCGAGTGGTCTAAAAACTTTGCTTACAGATAACACTAGGTTTCCACAAATTTAAAATAAGTAGTAGCCAAATTTCCAAAATTTTTGAAAATATAGTCCTTTTTAAAGTATTTTTCCATAAATTTGCTTAAATAGGTTACTTTTTGAAAGAATTCATCAGAAATTAGTAGCCAATGGTGATTTTGGCTACCAGGAATGGAAACACAGGATAACAGTGCCTCTCACTGCCTGGGTTTGAATCCCTTTTGGGACAGATCCTAATGTGACAAAGTTTGTCAGTTTGTTTGCTGAATGTTGGTGGTTTTCTCTAGGCACTCCAATTGCCTCTACCATCCCTGAGCTGACCTCCTTGTTATATGGTCAGTGAAAAAAAATCTTGTCTGGGGCATAAAACTCAAATACTTCACAAACTGTTCAAGCGGTGCAATTTGTATTGTCAAAAATACTTTGTTCAAATCCTGTAATTTGTGTTGGCAATCTTGTTACTGACTGTTCAAAAATGAAGTATTTGTGGCCAAACTTGTAGCTCACTGTTCAAACCCTATAATTTGCGTTGGTAAAAATGTTATGCATTGTTCAAACCATGTAATTTGTGTTGGCAAATTTGTAACTCGCTCTTCAAACTTGTAGCATGTGTGGGCAAACTTGTAACTCACTATTTAAACATATAATTCATGTTGGCAAACTAATGTTACTCACTGTTCAACTCCTATAATGGGGTTCGCTCTGTACCACGTGATCAATACCTCTTAACGTTTGTGCGAAACGTTTTGGAAAACGTCAACGTCACAGATTCCCGGAATGACGTTGTTTTCGCGGGAAAACGTCGTGTCATGTTATTCCATATCCATTGGAAATAAGTGTTCCGCACAAACGTTAGAGATTACCACGTGGTACAGCGGCGAACCCCATTTGTGATGACAAACATTGTTACTTATTGTTTAAGCACTAGAATTTGTATTGACAAACTTGTTACTGATTGTTCAAGCCTTTTAATTTGTGTTCATAAACTAGTTACTTACTGTTCAAGTTCTTCCGATGATGAATTAACACCTAGGATGATCTTCCCTGCATTCTCTGCAGTAATTTTGACATCAACTCCTTTGACATCTCTGGGTGGGATGACGATGCTGTCTAGAGGTTTTAACAAGTGATGTTCCTCTTTACTCAGAATATCACCACCAATCTGGTAGGTAAAAGCTACAGTAGCACTTTGATTTAGTGGAGCACTAAAATGTAAGAATTTACAGTGAGAGTCAGACCAGAAAGAAAAGATAACTCTGAGTGTATTAGACTTTGATAAATAATTGCATGCTTTAGGAACATTTATTCTGACAAAGTAATATTGGTACATTAAGTTATGAGTGCATTTATGATAGTAATATATACATGTATATATTTAAAATGTGTACTTTAAAATAGCATAATGTTTATTAATATTATGATTTTTCCTCCACAATGCATATAAAATTGATTGATTGATTGATTAATTGATTGATCAATTGATTGATTGATTGATTAATTGATTGATCAATTGAATGAATGAATGAATGAATGAATGAATGAATGAATGAATGAATGAATGAATGAATGAATGAATGAATGAATGAATGGACATCTTATGACCAAGTCAGGAACATTTGTCCTAGTTAGGAAAATTTCACTTATATTAAGATGCAGAGCTGCCAACTGACCCACAACCTGCAGGTCTGACCCTCATTGGGACATAAATTCCCGTTGACCCACCAAGAAGGGGACAGACCCACAAATGACCATAGAGTTTTGAGGATTTGCAGTGTTTATTCATTACCACTTAAATCCATCTGTAATTGCGGCGAATTAGATTGATTTACATGGGTGGACTAAGGTTGTAGTGGATTTATTTTGTGCCCGGAAGCAGGTGAAAAATCACTATGTGCATTATATTGTATCCATTTCTCTAAGACATCACAAGACCATGATGACAATGCAGCATTTTTAGGATCAATTTTAATTCTTTTGGTAATGATTTCTCAGACACGGTTGGATTTCCGTTGCATCCAAAATTACACAAAATTGAGTTGGCAGCTCTGGAGATGTCAGAGCTATAGGTGAAGTGGCAGAAATTTTGATCTTTGCAGTGTGCTCAAGGCAATTTGCATCGAGATTTCTTTAGTGTGCTATGCAATACAATTACCTTGGAACAAGTTTAACAGTTGTAGATTTGCCGATCACCAAATCAATGTCCGAATCAGAAAAATGTAATGTTATACACTGTATACTACTGACACCTACAAATAAATAAAATGTAAATCAACATGATTAAACATTTACAAATGTCAACTGAATGGCAGTCTCTTTGTGGTGATTTAAGTTGTATCCACTGTCAGCTGAATGGCAGTCTCTTTGTGGTGATTTAAGTTGTATCCACTGTCAACTGAATGGCAGTCTCTTTGTGGTAATTTAAGTTGTATCCACTGTCAACTGAATGGCAGTCTCTTTGTGGTGATTTAAGTTGTATCCACTGTCAGCTGAATGGCAGTCTCTTTGTGGTGATTTAAGTTGTATCCACTGTCAGCTGAATGGCAGTCTCTTTGTGGTGATTTAAGTTGTATCCACTGTCAACTGAATGGCAGTCTCTTTGTGGTGATTTAAGTTGTATCCACTGTCAACTGAATGGCAGTCTCTTTGTGGTGATTTAAGTTGTATCCACTGTCAGCTTTAACATCTATCATCCAAACTGAATTAAAGTTTGAATCATCTACAGGACAAGTAAATATCCCTGCTTAATTCACTTGCTCGCCCACGAGACAACAGCCAATGCCCCCATATTACAACTGTTTGTCCACACGACAACCTCTACTACCCCTGCTTACAACTGCTTGCCCACAGGACAACAATGAACACCCCCTCCAACCCCTCATCCACAGAACAACAATTAACACCCCCACTCCAACCCTCCATCCACAGGACAACAATTAACACCCCCTCCAACCCCTCATCCACAGAACAACAATTAACACCCAACCCCTCATCCACAGAACAACAGAGGAAATGAGTGGATTAATACCATTTTACTACAACAGTGAATACCCTTGCCTACTCCCAACCTCTTGTGCACAGTGGACAATTGGTTGAGCACTGACGCCTATGGTGTTGGAGGTCTCTGGTTCAATACCTGGTCTGACCCTGCAATTTTTTGCACCCTGTTCAGTTAAGTGGCCGGTGTGGCCCTTGCAAGGTGGATTGGCAGTGTTTGGGCAAGTGAATTCTGGTGCGATTGTAAATATAAAACTAGTATAATATGTAATTCCCACATGGGACTGTGAAAAACTAAAAAATAACAGGGGAAAAATGTAGTGGTCAGTGTACACAGCCCAGTTGGCAATACACTTGCCTATAGTGTGGGAAGTTCAAGGTTCAATCCCCCGTCCAACCCTAATTTTTCCTTCCTGTTACAGTAATAACATGGAATTCCATCCGCATTTACATGTACCATAAAATATCTTTGCACAAGATAAAATGTTGTCACTACAGAGGTTTTACATGTTAAAATTGGTGGATCATTTTACACAAAACAGCGTAAAACATCAACAAGGAAATCAATTACAAAGTAAACATTGTCATTTGCAACATGTAAAATCCTCATAGAAGCAACATTTTTTTTCTACGAAAATATGTTAAGGTTATTGGGGATGTGCATTGCATTTTCAAGTACAACTAGGCTCAAGTCGGTGAACAATATCGAATATTGTAAACGTATTAATTTCGTGTGTATTTACTTTTGGGGTAAAGGAATTTAGCTATATCCACGTAGTTAATTTTTTGCCTTTTTGAAATATGCACTATAACACAAAAAACATATTATACTTTTCGCTTGGTATTAATTTTCGCACAAAACAAATGACTAAGAAATAAGCGAAAATTAGTATACTGCGAAAATAGAATACATGCTCTGCAGAGCTTATGTTGTAATGTTATTTATAATCAACACAAAATTAAGATTATTATATTGTATTGTTAGTTTGTTGGATTTTCTATGAAAACTGCATACAGTAAAACCTTGTTATAATGCCCCTCGATAACTTTGGCACCTCACTTATCCCCACACTATTTTGAATTCCCAAAATCCATTTTGTTTATGTTTTTCATTATCCGCCTCCCCTGATTTATCGCCAAACCCCTTTATAACGCCAAAATTTGACTGAACAAATGGTGGCGATGAATCGAGGTTTTACTGTATATAATTCAGTCATACTCATAAACAAAATGGCTGATACAGCATTGTATGTTACATTGGCGCCAAACAAAATAACCTACAGAAATCTCCAGATAACATGGGAGGAATGTAGCAGGGCTGATCGAGCTAGTTGTTGCATTGTTGTGTTGTATTTAGTAGATCTGTCTATAATAGTGATTTACTGCCAGACTTTCTGGTCTGGATCTTAAAGCCTTGTGGTACTGGTAGAAAACTTGCTTTTCACCCAGGATGGCGGGGTTAGATCCTTAGCCTTTGCACTTGTTGAGGAAATGGATTTTTTGTTCAGGTGTTTAATTCCTCCCACCTGACAGTAGATTTTTATTATGTGCTGAAAATTCCACAAACTATCAGACTATGACTTGATTATAAGCCTGTGATCAATGCCACACAATAATGAAAATTTATTGCCATTCATTCTATTTATGCACACAATGCCTGAAGGAAGTATTAACTATGGATCCTTCGTCTGTTCAGGTATCATTTTCAGATTATCATAACAGAACAACTTTATGAGGAATGGAGATTCAGACTTCTGAAGAGGTGTTATTAATTTTGTAAAATATCTTGGTATTTTGCCTACTTACATAGAGCTGTATACAGCAGTAAAATCCTTAGATATTCCATTTCCTGCTAAAAATGGTATAGAACTTGTCATTTTATGTAGTTTGCATTAGTCACATGATCAGGATCATGTATCATGTGATGAAATCAATGTTGTAAGCGGCTAAAACATATTTTTTATTTCCATAGTTGACTGATTAGGCATAAAATGTTTTAAAAAGCTGCACGTAAATTATTTATCTGGCGCAAATTTTGAATAAATTTGCTGGGAGTTATTTCAGAAGAGAACACGAATCTAGAAGTCACTTTGACCTCATTGTCATAGGCGGCCACATGTCAACACAACAGCATGACATGAATGATGGATATTTGTTGTCGATGAAGTTCTGCATCTTTCAAACTCCTTGGCTGGCATAAATTTTATTTATAATGACAACAGTAAATAGGTAACACATATTCTTTTTATTTAACATCCAATCTTAATTTATTTATAATAGTAAAGAGTGTTGGTGTTAAAAAAAGAGAGAAGGGGGTAATTTTTGTTAGTGGTGGGATATGTAAATATCGTCATGTCCTACTTTTGAATTTTTATAAAATTATGTATTCTAAGTAGCACATGACAATATTAACAATTACAAAATTGCAAGTTCCTGTTAGAGGGGGTTTTAATTTCACTTGGCAACATAGCATATAGTCCGACTAATCAAACCACTAAACCCCCATTTTAATTTTTGACTTGTTGGAGGTTTGTGGTCTGACAGCTTTGTTGCAAATGACAAACAACTCTCAACTCTTGGTTGTTGTTTATTGCCTCCTTCTACATGAGGGTGAAAAACTGAAAATACATGTAAATTGACAATATGAGCTATAACATCAATATCCAGTCAAAATACAAATATTTCACACTATATGTTATACAAAAGTAATTATTTTACACTATGCCATTTACAGAAAATTACAAACATAAGGTAAGTATACAGTGACAAAATGTGGAAAAATACAAAAATGAGACCAAGGCTGATTATGGAGATTAATTATACCAAAATTGTTAAAGGATTTGGAAGATATAAGTAAAATAATTCCAATAAACCATATATGTTATGATGCAACAGCCCACAACAGGTAAGTCCACGTGTTATATATAGCCCAACCGAAACACGTTGTTGCGGCAAAATCGAAAACACACAGATAGAGCATTATGCATGCTGACATCACTATAACCTATGCATATAGATAACATGAAGCCAAAAAACTTACCCTTTGGTGCATCAATAGTATTGCAATAATGCAAACTACCAAACATGCATGAGGCCAACTGCCGAATCTACAGGAAGTTTTTACCAAGCGTAACTAAAACCCGAACCGGATTCCGGATTAACATTCCGGTAACGCCACACTCCCCTTCCGATTTCAAAGAGAAATCGCCAAAAAATTTCAATTTTAAAAATATTGCAAAAATGTCAAAAAATCGAAAATTTGGTAATAATGTTCAACAAAACATGACCAAAAATTAATCAACATTTACTCATACAGGATTCTACCTGAATCAATGACATCAAACAATATGTGTCATATACTAGGAATTAAAAAGTATCAATTCAAAAACAAAAATGTTATCAAAGAAAACAATCTTCAATAAAACTTTAGTTTTAAGGATAAAGTCATACTAGTACCATAAAGTCTCTAACACTGAAAATAGAGAACCTAGCTGGGATTCTTAAACAAGCTACACTTCTTCAAATTCTACTAGACGAACAATTTCTGAAATTGGGCGTATATAGGATACACGAACGTTATCACGAATCAAAGATAACTTCACCACCTTACGAACAACTGAATCATCACTTGGAAAGATCTCATCTATAATAGCTAAGGGCCAGTAGTTCCTATGGCAAGAATCATCTTTCAACAATACTACATCTTTCTCTTTAAAGCTTACTCCAGGTAATTGCCATTTAGTACGAGTTTGCAGCTGATGAATATACTCAGATCGCCAACGACGCCAAAATATATCAGCCATATGCTGAACTAGTTTCCATTGGGCTTTCATTGCGTCTTTCTTTCCAAATCCTGAAAGTTCTGGATTTCCAATAAACGCAGATTGCTTCTGTGTTAGAACTTGAGAAGGTGAAAGAACCGAAGGTGAGTCAGGATCTACTGATATAGGTACTAATGGTCTATTATTCATAATTACACACACTTCGGCGATGAACGTTGATAACGTTTCGTGAGTCAAATCCTTCGACCGATTTTCAAGCAGAATAGCATCCAGAATTCGCCTACAAGAGCCTATCATGCGCTCCCATGCTCCGCCGAAATGATGGGCATATGGTGGATTAAAGATCCAGGACGAGTCATTCTCCTTAAGGAACTCCTTAACAGGTCTACTTTCAATAAACGAAGAATCGATACCAAGCTCTTTGACAGCGCCAACAAAATTTGACCCCCTATCTGATCTGAACTGACGTACCGGACCACGGATGGAAAGGAACCTGCGAAGTGCGTTAATAAAAGATGAAGTACTCATCTCCTCAATGAGCTCTGCATGTACTGCTCGTGACGTAAGACAGCTAAAAAGAACACACCAGCGCTTTGAAGTGGTCACACATTTCTAGTAGTGCGCCTTACAATAACAGGCCAAGGACCAAATACGTCAACGCCCACAAAGGTAAAGGGAGGTCCTGGATCAATTCTGTCAGCGGGAAGTTCTGCCATTCTACTCCATCCCAGCTTTCCGCGTAGTTTTTTACATGTAACACATTGTTGGATAACTGAATTCACTAAACGTCTCCCTCCAATTATCCAGTATCCTGCAGTCCTAATAGCGCCTTGTGTTATACCACTACCTTGATGATGTGTCCTGTTGTGTAGATGACGTGTCAACATGAGAGCAATTTTATGATTCTTAGGAATTATAATCGGGTGTTTCTCAGCCAGACTGGTTTTCATATGTTTAACACGACCACCAACTCTGAGTATACCGTCTTGGTCTAAAATCGGATTAAGTGACAATAAAGAACTGTTCTTCGGTGGACTCTGTCCTCTCGTGATTGTGTCAATTTCAGGTGAGTATTTCTTCTGTTGTACCTGACGTATTATAAAAAGCTCAACTTCTCGCTGTATGTCAGCATCGCTAACAACTCTTCCGGATTTCCTAATCAACAGTTTCTTGACACATGAAACCGCACTAACCATACTTGACCAAGTTGAGACTCTTTCGAAGTGTTTATCTTCTAGACACGGAAGTTCAACACGCGTTTTGACACTTGTCACCTGCTTCTTGATTTCGACGTCTGATTCTGGATCAACAAGTTCATAGAACGAAGGTTGTTCAGGCATGTCATTCTCTGATAGAAACGACGGTCCCACAATCCACAAACTAGTAGATAGACCCTTCACAGTGCAGCCACGAGTTGCCACGTCGGCTGGATTTTGCTCAGATGTAACATAGCCCCAACATCCTGGTCCATTAAATGCCCTTATCCTGCTAACACGATTTGAAACATACACGTGAAACCTCTTTGATTCATTTGACAAATATCCCAATACTATTTGACTGTCTGTATAAAATCTGAAAAATTCTTTATCTACATGCATTTGTTCTTTTATCATTTCTGCCATTTCAATGGCCAAAACCGCGGCACACAATTCAAGCCTAGGGATTGTATGTCCGTGTACAGGCGCTACTTTCGCCTTACCAAGCAAAAAGCTAACTTCACTTGAATCGGAGGAAAACACTTTGATGAATGCAACACTTGCTACCGCTTCTTTGGACGCATCTGAGAATACATGAACTTCGACACGAGAAGACTTTTCAATTGATAGAGCACAGTACATCCTAGGGATGTTAAAGTCTTGTAGAGAATTAAGAGTTTCAACCCAATTCTCCCAAAGTACTTTGAAAGGTTCTGGCAATGGTTCATCCCAGTCACAGCCAGAGGACATGGCTTCTCTAAGTAAAAGCTTCCCTTTTAATGTTATAGGGGCAGTGAATCCTATTGGGTCAAACAAACTGTTTATCACAGATAGCACACCTCTACGAGTGAATGGCTTCTGGTTTAAGTTTACATTAAAGGTAAATGTGTCTGACATAATATTCCAGATTATACCAAGACTTCTCTGTTCTGGCAAGCTATCAAGTCCAAAATCGAGGTCTTTAAGATCCTTAGCAAGATCTTCTTTCGGGAACTGCTTCAGTACTTCTGGCGAATTCGAAGCAATCTTGTGTAGTCGTAAACAACCACCTTCATACAGTGCAAGTTGTGTTCTCTTGACTAAATCTACTGTATCATCAACACTAGAACAACTTACAAGTCCATCATCCACATAAAAATTATTGCACACAAAATCCTGGATATCATTATCTGCATGTGACACACACTTACGAAGCCCATAATTTGCAACAGCTGGGGAGGTTGTGTTCCCAAACACATGGACGGTCATTTGGAAATCCTCTAATGGAGAATCTAAATTGCTGTCAGTATGCCACAAGAAGCGCAGATAATTACGATGTTCTTTGTCACAAGGAAATTGTGGAACATCTGCTCAACATCAGCCAAAACTGCATATTTCTCACAACGGAAACGCATCAAAATACCTTGAAGGCTATTGACTAAATCTGGGCCTTTAATAAGAACGTCATTAAGTGAAGTGCCACCACAACGTGCTGAAGAATCGAATACTACCCGAATGGAGTCAGGTTTCTTGGGGTGATAGATACCAAACATAGGTAGGTACCATCTTTCCTTATTATCAGGTAAACTAGGAGCCTTTTCAGCGTGGTGTCTAACGAATAGCTTCTGCATGAAGTCTTTAACATGTTCCCGCTTCTGAGGATCTCGGCGTAAGCTTGAATCCAATGAGTGGGCTCGACGTAAAGCTTGTGATCTGTTGTTTGGTAACAAATCTCTATTCTTCTTGAAGGGTAAGGGTGCAACCCAATGACCTGTTTGATCTTTCTCAAATGACGTATCCATAATATGTAGAAACTCTTGATCCTCGATGGACAATCCAATTTTCTCATCATCTTCCGTTTTGTGGAACAAGTCTGTACGAATCGAAAACTGACTATCACAGGGCTGAAAGTTGGAAGGTCTTCCATTACTAAGTACAAAAGTCTTCAGAGTCTTCACTTTAGGAACATGGGCACCTCCAAGACAAATCTGACCAACAATAACCCATCCCAAGGGTAGCTTCTGGGCAAACGGTTGTTCATCATCTCCTAAATGTTGTTCCTGGACCATATGAGCACGAATTACATCTCGACCGATCAATATGTCCATACCAACATCTTCCATAACTGGAGAAATAAAAGTAGAAATTTGGTGCAAGTGCGGATACTGCATTGCTGCTTCTGGAGACGGTATTTCATCTCTGTTGTTAGGCAAGTCATTACACTCAATAAGTTGCGGTATTGAAAGTTCACAGTTTCCATCAAGGGACTGGATGATAAAATCAGCACATATCCTTCCAGTAGCAGCCGTAGAACCTGAACAAGAAACGAGAGTATATGGAACTTCTTTGGTGTTTACATCAAAATAGTCAAATAATGCAGAAGTTGCGAGAGTCTGATTGCTCTGGTCATCAATTGTCGCATATGAAAGAAACACTTTTTCAGGATTGGATCGATGAAAAACCCGAACTGGCACAATTTTAGCACATGACTTGCTCAAACCAGAAACTTGAGTACATGTTGTAACAACTGGTTTAGGAGTTGTCTCCCCTTCGTGAGACTTCAGACCATCAGACTGTGTAGAAGGCTGTGTATTGGTGTTCCTACTTTGTAATTCATGTAAAGCAGTAGGGTGTGATGAGGACTTGCAAATGTTACACTGCACTTCTGCTTTACAGTTCCTTGCTCTGTGTTTCTTACCACCACAACATTTAAAACATATACCATTAACTAATATGATCTTCTTGCGCTCTTCCATAGGTTTCTGTCTGAAAGGAACACAATCATTCAATACATGTTTACCACTCTTATGTAGGGGGCATATAATAACACTAGAATTGTCAGATGATACTGTCTCAGTTTTCCTTGCGTTAACTAAACGTGAAGTATGCTCACTAACGTTTTGTTGCTTAGATTGAAAGCGAGGTTGCCTTTGGGTTTGTCTAATACTTTCAAATTGGGAACCCTTAGGTTTCCTATCGAATTGGAAAGCTGGGTCATTCTTCATATCTGCAACATTTTCCAAAAAATTTGCAAAAACTGCAAAGGGTGGGTACAATACCTCATGTATTTGCTTGTATCTGGAGGCCTCAGAAACCCATTTTTCTTTAAGATTCCATGGTAACTTCTCGGCAAGTTCATTTACCCCTATTTTTGAATCAAAATATGAAAACAATACACTAAATTTAGGTTGAGACTTAAGTGATAAAATCTCCAAAGTAAGATCAAGCAAATCATACAATAAGTGGTATTTATCAACAGTAACATCAGGAAAGTTTTTAATTCTTTTGCGACATGTTTTTCAATTAGTTCAGGAGAACCAAACCTCTTTTCAAGTCTATCAAATATTTTAGCAATCGCTAAAGTAGGATTATCAGCATTACATGCTTTTATTGTCTTGGCTTGCTTTGTAGACTCTGGACCAAGACTTTGACATAGAAGTTCGAGCTCCTCTATAGGAGAGGCACCTGCCTCTGCCATAATGCCTAAAAAACTTGCTTCCATGTGAGAAACATCATGGGATTGTCATCAAACTTTGACAATCTAGACATCATGAGGTCTCTTTTGACTAAATGTTTTGTAAATGTATCAACCATTTGGGTATCAGATCTAACAACTTGGATCTCAGATCTAGAGGGCTGGGTGTAGACCTTTTGGGGAGCAAATGGTTCTGCTGAGGGATTTAACACTGAATAATTATCAATCTTATCATGACATAATGAATTGTCCTTAACTATGTTAAAGTGTGTCTCATGAACAGGTGCACCCTGAGAAACAGAATAACTACATGTGCAGGTGGATTCAAACTTTCTACATAGTCTTTAGTTCTCTGTTCACTTGTTACACTAGGAGCTAAATCACCTACATTACCTATGTCTGTAGCTTTAAGAGCATTAACCTCACTAGTGATCACATCTAACTCACGTTTTGCAATTGTTTGTTTAAGTTTTGTCTCTAATGCTATTTCTTCATCTAAGTGTCTTAATCTAGCTTTCTGAGCCTCTAGTTTAGCTTCTTTTCTCTTCAAAACCGAAGACGTTGTACTTCTTGAACTTCCAGACGCACGGCTTTTCAATTCTTCTCGCCCTACTTCTAACTGTTCTAATAATTCAGTGATTTTGCTTTTAGAAATGTCTATTTTAGCTAATGTTCTATCTCTTAATGATTCAACTTGTCTCAGTTCATTTTCACTTTCTTCTGTCTTGACACCTTTTAAATAATCTGCTAGGTTATCTGAATTTTTCAAATATGTTGAGGTACAACTTTCTAACACTTTATATAAAGCTTCTAATGTCTTCCTTTGAGTTCTTGAAGTTTCAATTTCAGCCATAAAGGTTTCTACATCACGCTTAACATCATTAATTTTATGGTAATGCTTTTCAACGGTTGACTCATACTGTTCTAAAGCAGGCTTTGTTAATGTTCTTAATCTCTCTGAACGCCTTAATGTACTTGGTTCTGAATGGACACTCATCTTAAGATTGTCAAAGGTTTTTCACTGTTGCAAATGACAAACAACTCTCAACTCTTGGTTGTTGTTTATTGCCTCCTTCTACATGAGGGTGAAAAACTGAAAATACATGTAAATTGACAATATGAGCTATAACATCAATATCCAGTCAAAATACAAATATTTCACACTATATGTTATACAAAATTATTTTACACTATGCCATTTACAGAAAATTACAAACAAAGGTAAGTATACAGTGACAAAATGTGGAAAAATACAAAAATGAGACCAAGGCTGATTATGGAGATTAATTATACCAAAATTGTAAAGGATTTGGAGATATAAGTGAAATAATACCAATAAACCATATATGTTATGATGCAACAGCCCACAACAGGTAAGTCCATGTGTTATATATAGCCCAACCGAAACACGTTGTTGCGGCAAAATCGAAAACACACAGATAGAGCATTATGCATGCTGACATCACTATAACCGTATGCATATAGATAACATGAAGCCAAAAAACTTACCCTTTGGTGCATCAATAGTATTGCAATAATGCAAACTACCAAAACATGCATGAGGCCAACTGCCGAATCTACAGGAAGTTTTCACCAAGCGTAACTAAAACCCGAACCGGATTCCGGATTAACAATTCCGGTAACGCCACAAGCTTCCATAATTAAATTCTTGAAATTTCTGGTGAAAACGGCAGAAACGAAAACATGCGTCGATAACTTCCAGTATTTCCTTACCTCTCTCTTGCTGACATCATGGAACACTTCCTAAAACATTATTCTACCGATCCATGCTTAACTTTTAATTAAAATCTATCGATATCGGTAGAAATACTAGGTTTTCTGATGTCTCTTCAGCTCTCTGTCACTTTTGCATCATCTAAATGTTTTGCATACATTTTAATGTTAACTTTTGTAAAGTATTTAAACGTCATGTAAACCAAAGTGTAAAACACCATTAATAACATGAATTACTCATGTAAATAAACATCGCCATGTGCTTTCTAAAGATAGAACTGCGAGTTTCACCATCCAAATACAACGCACGATCTGATTGGTCAATGCAGATTAGTGATGTCTTCATGATTCTGAATTGCCTCCAGGACCCTTGACTCCGACGTCACAGACATGGTGAGGGTAGAATGAGTGCAGCAATATGACTTTCCAGTAAAGTCTGAACAAAGCCTTCAATATTATTACACAGACGTTAATAACACTGCAACATTCAAATGTTCCAGAAATTTTGATTTTGGCAGAGACTTAATTAGGAAATTGGATCCAATTTGGACATTTTTATTGTATCGTAAAGGGAAAGTGCATGATCAGACTGCATGGGAATCAAAGCAGGACCTCTTGTCAGTGGGTCTAAATACTGGACGATATAGATTGTTTATTATTAAGTATAAATTTTGGATTTTAAAATTTATTTCTCTATTCTAAATTCATTAAAGCAAAAGATCATTTTGTTTATGGTTGCAGAGTTTTATTTGTGCAATTACCACAGCAGGAAAGTCTTAGGGATATTGATGTATGCTCAACGATGGGTGGGATATGTATTAAGGAAGAACAAGAGTCTTGCACATGACCAGTAATTGATGTATCCCCGACCACGCCCACAATGTTCCGACATTGGCCGCCATCACGGTACAAAAGCAGCGTCAAGGCAACATATGACGTACTAGTGTCAGCGATGTCATTAAATGCACTATTCAGACCAAGTTTTCCATTCTTTTTGGGTGTAAATCAAGCATCCAGTCATTTGACGGAACATTATGGGCGTGGCCGGCGATACGTCAATTCATTACCCGCCAACAACAGCTCTACAACAGACAGCTCCAATAGGTTTTGCTGCATTAAGTTTGTTTCTACTGGTCTGGTTTATAGCTGTATATGGGTAGCTGGTTGGTTGGTTGAATGTTGCTTTACATCTTATCAGCAATTTTTCAGCTATTTGCGACAAGAATTATTTTATTAATCTCTATGGATTAATCTATGAACAAGGTCATGTATGCATGTGAAGTGCGAGTGAGTTGTATGGTCTGCCTTGTACTTTCGCACATTCAGGGTAACTTAGCAGTGCTAGCTCACTGAGTCAGTATGCTGCAGACAAGCGTACAACTCCCCCAGTCCATTATACTGATACCAGGTGAATCAGTAAAGGCCAACAGTAAGAAAAATTCCCTTTCCCACATGTGGTCCGAGCGGGACTCAAACTCACAGCGGTTAGAGACCCTGAATTTGTAGACTAACATCATATCCATATATCCATTAGGCCACCACTGCCTCTCTATATTTGGGGTACTTTTCTAGTGATAATGCCCCTTGATAACTTTACCACTTCACTTATCACCACAATATTTTGAAGTCCAGAATCCACTTGTTCTATGTTTTTCTTTATAAGCTTTCCTCAATTCATAAGCAAACTTGTTTATAATGTCAAAATTTAACTGAACAAATGGTGGCAATGAAACAAGGTTTTACTGTAAATAAAATGACAAGATTAAGGTAAATATCTTTTTTTTTTTTTTTTTTTTTTACAGATTTGGGTCACTACTCAAGAACTCCGTGGTAGGAACATGCAAGTGCTTTGTAAGGTACAACTCCAATAGAACTGGAATTGCTCAGGTTAACAGAGTCTACTTCAAGAGAACATATCCAACAATGGTGGTTCTTCCTAACGGAGCCACAGTTAACATAAGATACAGAGAACCAAGACAAATCATAAAGGTGATTAATTATATACATCACTATCTGTATAAGAAATGGAACACTACCTCAGTAATCATTAAGGCTGTAATGATATATCAATATTTTAAACAGATATTGTTTTTATCATCACTAAAAATATGGGTGGCCTTTATATACAAATTCAAATAATATGAATAAAGAACAATTGGGAACAAATTCTACTGACCTTTATAAGCAGGTGGCCCTTATATAGAGGTGGCCTTTAAGGCAGGTTGGACTGTATCATACAATATATTTTGATGTATAATTATGTTTTTTCTTTGTTTTAGTTACCTTTGGATCTCGATACTCTCACACCTGAAGAAAGAGCTCTTAGACTTCAGAGACGGAAACCGAAATTGATACGAGAAAAGGTTGAAGATATTGGAGATGATTTTAGCATAAAGAAATACCATCATTTATTGAAAAAGAAAAAATGAATATAATAAATATTAGAATTAATTCAATCTCACACGCTTGGTCATTTATCTTTGTGCTCATCACTCAAAAAGAAAAAAAAAAAAAATTGATCATTTAGATTGTTTCTGTTAATAATAGTTCATTGTCCTGCTGAATAGGTTATCTTCGGTCAATACATAGGTCACTAGGTTAAATCATAGAAAAAAACCTTGTTACCACTTTTGAGGACACAATAGTTCAATATTCTTTAAACACACATAGAATTATCCAATTGACAAAAGTCAAGTCAAATTGAGATTTCAGTCATGTTGGGTCAATAAGTAGGTCACTAGGTCAAATAAAAAAACTCTGTTAAAAATCTTTAGGCTACATTATTTATCCAATATTCTTCAAACTTCCTCAAAATGATCATCTTCACAAAAGCTATATTCAATACTAGTACATTTATTTATATGGGTGTATCCATAAGGACAAAATATTGTAAACCTTGTTGACCCACTAGTAGTCTCAATTTTTTACAAATCCATCAAACATGCATAGAATGATTCTCTTGACAAACGTTATTTGTATATGAATGTATACAGCTGTCAAAGTTCAGTGGTTTTTCCTGTGTTTTTGGGTTCCCTTCAACATCCAACATTTAAAGAAGATTGTACTAGTGTGGCCTCAAGACTGTTAAGTGAAAAATTCTTGACGGATGTAAAACACTAAAACTACCAACCAACTCATGATTTGTTGTCAAATGACCATGTTATATTGTGACATCATATGATTAATTGAGTTAATGCCACGGTCAAGAATTTTCACTTATATCCAGACATCACCAGCTATAGACAAAGTAGAAGAAAATTTTAACCTTTGCAGTGCACTGTGCAGGGTTTTGCCATGACCAGCATTGGTTTTTAAGGTCACTTCGGAAAGACTGATTTTCATTTCTAAATGCCAAGTGTTTGGCAAAAGAACAGTCACTATTCTATTTTCAGGTCATGGTCAGACCTGGCTGGGGTTAGAATTAGCAACTTCCAACATACGGAGCGAGTAAACTACCAACTTGTGACATGAAGCCATTTGGGTAGTTTTTGTCTTTTTGTAATCACATATCAGACTTGCAGGCCTTTTCATCAATTTAATGCCCAGTGGTTTTCAATTGGTGTAAAAAATCAAACAAATTTAGCAAATATAAAAGGGATTATGCCAAGAAATAGCAGTATCAAGTTTCACTCTTATATATTTTACTGGTTCTGGCGAAGTATGAAGGTGCAATACTGTGCATAGCGACGCCCACTTTTTTGAGCAGATGATAAAACTGCACAGACCTTTTAATCTTGGGTGCTAAATCAACTGGAACATGTGCAATTTTTACCATAACAATAATAGCAATTAACTATTGGCGGATGTTATTTTCATATATTTTTATAACCGTACGCATGTAACTTCATACATTGATTGAATAGGATTAAATGGTCCAATTTTGAATGAAAACAAAATTTTATTGATATTTTTCAAAAAAGTTGCTGTCTAAATGATTGATGATTGATATTTGATTGTGATGAACTGCAAAAAACGACCCGACCGCATGACGAAAACAAAATGGCGGATCTAAAACCATATTTACGTTTTTTATCAAAATAATCTATTATTTAAACCAACCATGACAAGTTTCTATTAATATACTTTAATTATCACTAAATTGATGTATTTATAGTTAATCATAAAATTATAAAGCCCATGTACATGTATACTATAAAATAGGGATATAAAAAATATGTGGTAATAACACATTTGTTATTGACACGTACAGGGCAATAACCACTTTGTTTAATTATTTTGTTGCAGGTTATGTTTGATGATGCATTTTGTGTTTATTTAAATTTCCGTTTCGAATGTTTCTGTTACTCAGAATATGTGGAGATTAAGGTGACCGATGCCAACATTGACTCCAATATTAAATGAAATTTTTATTTTCATACTAAAAAATGACTAGTTGCTAAATTTATCACCTGGAGTTGACTAAGTCACAAATTTTAAAATTTAGGTTGAATTTAGCATATATGCATGCTAAATTTTGAACCCTGACCTAACAGCAGACAAAAAATATTGACATAGATCATGACGAGACATTGGCTCAAGACTAATAGCATCTGTCACCTGTTTGTGACCAATACCATGTGATCTCGGTCGAGGGTGATGTGATGTAACATATATCCCAATCGAGGCTTTGCCGAGATTGGGATTTGTTACATCACATCACCTGAGACTGAGATCAACCTGTATTGGTCACAAACAGGTGACAGATTCTATTTCTTGTATCATTAAAATGTTTATATCTGTGATAAATACAAAACAAAACATGTACCCTAATGGAGCCTCTTTCTGCGCATGATTCCTTTGGGCGATGTATGCATTGTACAAATCTGCCCTTTGAAAACAATCCGATTGACAACACTTCAAAATTTTAAGATATCAACGATTAGTATGTAATGCAAATAATAAAAAAAAAAAAAACCAATGCTGACAATAAAATATTTTGAAGAAAAAATAAAATAAAATATTTTGAAGAAAAAATAAAATAAAACATATTTTTAAAAATTAATAAAGAAACCCTTTGTTCTGATAACGTCAAGCACAATGATCGCATACGTCATTCTGATTGGTCAATTGTCGCGCGAGGCAGTACCATACAAACTGGACAAGACAGAAAAGTCTAGCACTCGTGTGTGCGTGAGATTTTTCTGTTCGAGACGAGAAAACCTTAACATGTGCAAAATATAAGTAGCCATTGAGAAGTGTGAATTTTACGCCCCAGTCAAGATTTTTTCTTTTATATCAAGGTGGTCAGATCAGAGATGGTGGAAGAAGCTCCAGCACATAAAAACAACCACCAATCTTCAGTAATGGAACTGATAAACTTTCTCAAACTATGATTTGCCCCGAGTGAGATTCAAAAGGTTGTGAGGCATGCTATGATCCATGTCTTTAAGACATCCTGCCACTGTTGCCCTATGTTTAGAAAGGAGAGCTGTAAACTGCAAGAGAACAACATAACATGCTCAAGGAAGGCCAAAAATAGTAGTGTCAAGTTTCATTCTTATTGGTTTTACTGGTTCTAGTGAAGTATGAAGGTGTAATACTGTGTATAGTGACACCCAACAACTGACAAAACAATATTGAGATGGATCATGATGAGCCTTGGACTCCGTCAACCTAAACATACAAATACCTGTACATGTATACAAGTAGACCACTGATAATAAAAGGCATGGGAGCAAATTTGAAGTCCAAATATTTTGTACTTTCTAACCTACCTGCTTATTGTTCAAATATGTCTTGGTTAAATTCAAGAGTAGAACTGAACCAACTGGAGAAAACAACCGCCCTTTGGTTAGGGAAATGACAAACTTTGTCAATCTAGGATCTGCTCAGAGTGAAATTCAAGAGTAGAACTGAACCAACTGGAGAAAACCACCACCCTTTGGTTAGGGAAATGACAAACTTTGTCAATCTAGGATCTGCTCAGAGTGAAATTCAAGAGTAGAACTGAACCAACTGGAGAAAACCACCACCCTTTGGTTAGGGAAATGACAAACTTTGTCAATCTAGGATCTGCTCAGAGTGAAATTCAAGAGCAGAACTGAACCAACTTGAGAAAACCATTGACCTTTGGTTAGGGAAATGACAAACTTTGTCAATCTAGGATCTGCTCAGTGTGAAACACAAACCTAGGTATTGAGGTTTACCGATTCTGTGATCAATGATCTGAGAGCCGGTGCTTTAGACACACTGCCATGAGAAAATTTAGGAGCTGTCGAGATAATAACAAAACCTGCACATCTAGTCCAACTTCTAACTTTGGACACCAATGTTAATGATGTAAATGGGGAGGCTAAGGCTTTTTGTACCAAAAATTAAATTACAGTCAAACTTGTCCGTAAAGGCCACCCATGGGAACCAGTAAAAGTAGCCTTTAATGGCAGGTGGCCCTTATACATATAGGTTTCATTGACATGTATAAAGAATAGTTGGGATTATAAATTTTACTTGCTTTTAAAAGCAGGTGGCCCTTATATAGAGGTGGGCCTTATGGTAGGTTTGACTGTAACTAAAAAGGAAGTGCAATCATTCTGCTTTTCATGTTAAAGGATAACAGCATTTATGAAAATCCTTGCTAAAGAAATATCTTTAATGATGAATAAGAGTAAAATTTATAACAAAAATGTAAATGATATCACCCTTTACATCATCTACAGTTAAATCATTTACCCTGCTACACAGCGTAAAAGTAACAAGTCAGATTGAATAGCACTATGGTCTTCTGGTTGCGATATCCTCAAGAGATGATTTTCAAATCTCTGTACATATTTTGGCCATTTTTTCAGAATTTTTAGGTCCAGTTTACTATCCTCAAAGTCAGTATCTGATAATGTCAAAGATTCACTGTCGTCATGTATTTCTATCCTGGATTCATTACTGTTACTCAAAATGGTTTTTGATGCCACTTTTCCTTCTGAAACGCTCAAAACGTTCTTGGAACTTTGTTTCATACACACATTATGCTGCATTTTATCCCGTGAATTTATAAGTTTATGAGCTACTGCCTGTATACTTGTGGTATGTAAGTAAGAGGTCACAAGTTGTGTGGTAATGTATATATATATTTTACACTCCTCTTTGTCAATAAATTGTTGAGTATTTCCACATCCTATAACCTGCTGATATCGGAAATCACTTGGGCATGTTGTTTCCTGAGAACTCCCACTGTCTAAAATGAACAATGAAGTAAAAGATTATAATTGTTTACTTTTTCAACATCTTTTTTCAATAGGGGTTTAAACTCACTAACTTACATGTATATAAATAGTGTCCAGGGTTCGTACAGACATTTGGACTCCAAATTTAAGGACTTTTTAGGGTTTTTTCAGGGCTTCATTTGCAAATTAACGGCCTAATCAGAGGGACAATTTTATACGAAAAACATTTGTGCAAAGACAATTAAAGCAATAAAACAATTACTTACATGTCCATAGTAATGACACTTTGAATGGGGGTTGATTTTGGGTGTTCGGGAGGGCCAGGTACCTTTAAATCACTCATTTCAATGTAACTTATTTATTTATTCATTTTGATCAGTTCAATATCAACACCTAAATGGCAAAATTCAAGGGCTTTTTTGGGGCCTTTGGGATAATTTCAAGGGCTTTTTAGGGTCAAACTTGTTTTTAGGGTCTTTTTAGGGCAAACTTAAAAATTTAAGGACTTTTTCAGGCCTGTACGACAAACCCTGGTGTCCTTGATTAAGGGAAATATGGAGGATTGTCTTTCATAAGGAACATTATCTCTCGAACTTTATTATGCAAAAAAAGGCATTCTCATTTTCCTTTTATGCTGAAGTCAGTTCAAAATGCATAGGTGTTCCTAATCAGAAAGGAGGGATATATGGACAGAAGTAGGATTAAGTGGTAGTTTTCATGATGGATAGTTGTAAGTTTGTTTATGTATTACCTGTGACTCCTAACACTACCCCATGTGTTGGATGGATCATCCTATTTGACTATTTCTAATGAAAGGTAAAGCGGACAAGTAAATGTTGTTTGCCTCTTATTACTTTACAATGTTGTCAATGTTGTCAATCAATCTTAAACCAATATAGTAGCTCAGTTGGTAGAATACTTGCTTCATATGTAGGAGTTTGTGGGTTCAAACCTCTAGCTGGTCTGACCAAGACTCAAAAATAGGTAGTAACTATTCTTTCACCAAGCACTCTGCATTAAGAAACGAAAGTCACAGGGTCCTTAGGAAGAGACCTTAAAAAACAGTAACATGTCAAAGAACCCTCCCTGCACATTGCCTTGAATACACTGCAAAAAATCAAAATTTCTGCCACTTCACTTATAGTTGTTGAGGTCTCAATAAAAGTGAAATATTCTTTTCAGACTGGGATGTAAAACATCATTCAATTAATCAATTAAACATTCTAACCTTGTGATGATACTCTGTAACCATTATGGGACTTGTATGATGTGAGTAATGACCTCATAGACCTCTGTATAAGCCAGAGAAAACCATGAAAGGTCAAACAGCCAGGTCAATGTTGTTTTCCTCTACTATTATTGTGTATGTCAAAGAATCTTACCTTGTGATGATGATATTCTGTAACCAATATCGGACTCGTAAGATGCCAGTAATGACCTCATAGAATCTGTATAGGCCAGGTCCATTGGTGTAAAATTGTATATGGTTTTACTCTCCAGTAATTTGGATCCTGTAAATAATTAAAACATTATAAGATTTGAGTCGAGTAATTGGGTTTCACAATTTCCGTCCAAGAACTACTGATGAGGAATTGTATTCCAAAACAGCCGTCTAGAGCTGTAAAATTAACACTGGTATAAAATGTTATCATACCGAGGCGGTCAGTTTAAGAATAATGGAGAAAATGTGAAGAGCTGTGATCAGCAAGTGTAAACTTTAGACCATTCTGCTACAGTTTGATTTCAACCAAGGCCGAGAGAAGTACTGTGATAAGTGTGTGCTCTTGACCACTCTGCTACTTAAGTACCTTAAAACAAAAAGACATTTTATAATTTCAGTTTATTGGCATCACCACTTCATAGCTACTAGACAAAAAAGGTTTTATCGACCTGCTGAAATAATGCAAAAATTTTTACATAAAGGTTAACAAGCCTGCAAAAGTCTGTATGATAGGTACCGGTAACTTGAACAACTGAGCAATTGGTCAGAAACATGAAATTTTTAAAAGCAGTTCATTGTTTAAAGTACTATAAATTTCAAGCAGTTTTCATGATCTTCCTTTTCTATTTACTTAAATCAATCTTTTTCAATGAAAGTATCTGCCAATTCAAAATCTGCAACAAGAACTGTGCATGTAAATATGCCTGCTGTGGTAGGATTTTTTAATTAAGGACTGATTACCTCCATGTTGTAGAAGTAGATGACATACATCCTGTCGATCATTCATCACAGCGTCATGTAACGGTGTTATACCATCAACTGTGCTCGCCAATAAATCTACCTTTCTACTTTTACTCACTTCCCCTAAAAACAAATAACATCTTTATTTAGATAAAACTTATATCAAGGTTAAAATCTGGGAAATTTAACAACATACATGTTAACAGGGGTTGAATTCAGGTAAGTCTGGCAGACGAAAGTCTGTAATTTTTCAGTAGAATCACCTGTAATGTTTTTATCTTCTTGTTCAGACAAGTAACTTTTTAGTTAAATGTTTAATTTTTAGTCAGGTCTTTTAACTTTTTGTGTAATTTTCAGTCAGGCATGTACCTTTCCCTCAGACATGTAACTTTTTGTCAAACCTGAAACTTTTCAGTCAGACCGTATTTTCAATCAGGTCTGTTACATCTTGTGTAATTTTCAATATGGCCTGTAACATCTTGTGTAATTTTCAGTCAAACGTGTAACTTTTTAGTCAACCCTGTAACTTTTCAGTAAAACCACCTGTAACTTTTCACTCAGACCTGTAAATTTTCCCTCAGACCTGTAACTTTTCCCTCAGACCTGTAACTTTTCAGTAGAACCACATGTAACTTTTCTGTGAGAAAATTTACTTTCAGTCCGACCTGTAACTTTTTATGTAATTTTCAGTCAAACCTGTATTTTTTTAGTAGAAACACTCTTCAATCAGACCTAAAACTCTTTGTTAAAGCGCTCATATATTCTTATAGAAAACACTGAATTTCAGCCTTGTTGTTTGTAGATACTGAATAGTTTGACCAATAATTTTATTTTAACAGAAATTTTAAAAATATACTTTAACATGTACTGTTTACATAAACACTTTTAACATTTACATATCTTGAAAGGATACTTGCAAGGTCTTCATTGTCTCTAGAATAAGTCATAAATTTTCAATTTTTTGGAAAATTATAGTTTCGTTGTTTAATGGCTAAATGCATTGTACAGCTTATTTTCTTTTGATATGGTTGTACAGTAATAAAGCATCACTTTAAACAATCCTGGTTTTTATTGCAAAAAGGTGTTGTAATATCACAAACTTGGGAGATGAGATAAAGATGCTGATGTGTGTAAAAAATATAAAACTTGCCTTTTGAAAAATAATCATCTATTTTTTTGGCTGGAATAAAAGTAATTAATTCTTTGACACATTGCAAGTTTCCATGGTTACAAGCCTCATGTAATGGCGTCCATCCAGCATTATCCTTAACATTGATATCAACACCTTTAAATAAATAAATAAATAAATAAATATCATTTCTGAAAATTTTATTATCAAACTTAAGCAGAATGGTTATTACTTTTATTTACATTTGTAATTTCATCTTTAATAAGTAAATTTACATTAATAAAAATATCACCTTTCAGTGTTTTTCCCTGTCCTTAATTTACTTCAAAAATTGGGAAGCATTTTTTTTCCAAATAGAGAAAAAAATTCCCAATCCAATTTCATTTTTTCCCCAGATTTGGTTTTCCAGAATAAAATTGTGTCCATTTCTTTCTTGGAGCTTAATGTCACTTACTGATGAGAGCCAGATTTAGTGTTTTAATGTTGATTATTTCCCATTTGTGTCAATATGAAAATTTCTAATTTAAGTAGGAAAAGCGCTGCCCTTTCTGTTGGTCATTTCTAGAATACTAACATTATTTTTTAAGAAATGTTCAAAGACAGTAAATCATGTATATTTTAGGAAAAATGGTGTGCACAAGGTGGAAATAAAGAAAAGCTGTCTATGACATGATAAAATAGTTTATGTTTTAAAGCTCCCATATACTCTGGACAATAAAATTGTAACAACTTTTTTTAGTCCTAGAGCAGGACCATGTCACCAAAGATCAAGGTGACATACCTTGGCTGTTGCTGGTGATGTACTTAATAAATGGCCTATGCTACTACAGTACTTTGCTACTTTGCTTTAGCCAAGCGATTCTAATAAGATAGGTACATTAATGAAAACAGAGTGTTGTAAAAATTGTGTCTTAGCCGACCAAGTCTGAGACTCAACCAAAGACAAATTTATGAATACAGACTGTGGTAAAAACTATAACTTTATCGTCATTATTAATACAACAAACCTGGAATGTTTAAAAGTTGTTGTAGCTGGACAAAATTATTCTTTATACAAGCTGTGTGTAGTGGAGTTTCACCTGAAAAATCCATAAAATTAATAAAATAATAATACACATGAAGGTAGGGGGAATATCTTATTAAAGAAAATTACCAATCAGATTTTTTACCAGTATATCACCTTCAAAGTGAATACAGTAAAACACAATATATAATGAACATGCTTAAAACTGAATATATAGTACAAGGTCGAACCTTGGGCCCCCACCGCTTCTCTATACAAGTCTATATATAACAATATAACAGAGTCTACAAGAACTTTATAACTTTATATTATGATCATTAAAGATAGCAACTCAAAGTGTACATCTACAATGTTTGAAATAAATCAGTCCCACAGTCCAAGACAGGCTACTTTTGGGAATGACTGGTTACTTTTTACATAGTCTATAAAAATGTTGAAAATATCAAGACAAAGACTGGTGGAAAATTTTGACTTACTGTAAACCATCTGTTATTCATGAGCGATTAACTTTAACATGTTTCATGAAAGTAAATTGTGCAAACTTGTTTCTGAAAAGTGGCAATTTTCTAATTGAAACACTGGTGCATTGCAATTATACTAAACTAAAATTTATTCCTTATCAAAATTTGCATTTGTGTTAAAAATGCGCTCAAATTATTGATATGTTTACCATACATGATCTTGACCTCTGACCTCCATACTATATGTACTTATTGGTTGATAAAGGAAAGAAAAAAAAAGTTAAAAGAACATCGTACTTCAGTCAAAGTTATTTCAGATATTGCACATTACCTTTCACATTTCTTTTGTTTATAATATTTGCCATTGACTTTCTCACAGACTTTCTGACTGGCCCCTCAGTATTACCATTGCCCTCTTCATCCATAACTTGGGATGTTGTACTTAAACACAAAAATAATTAAATACAAAATCAACCAGCCTTTAAGGCCACCTCTGTATAAGGGCCATCTGCTTTAAAAAGCCAGTTAAATTGTGTCCTGATCACTCTTTAATCAGGTTATTTGAACCTGTATATAAGGACCACCTGCCCATAGGGGCATTTTTACAGGTTTCCATGGGCAGGTGGCTTTTATAGACAGGTTTGACTGTAAATTTTTGATTTCACTGAAGGAAATTTCTTGTCATACTTATATAGTTTCAATCGCATTCAAGATAATATTGGTATATAGGTGTGTGATTGTAAAACTGATTACTAAACCAGTTTTAATTTTGCCACACTAGACAGTCGTTTGAAATAGAATTCCTCATAAGTAATGCTTGGACCAAAATTGTGGAAAAAGCAAAACCACAATTTATCGCCAAAAATTGTTCAGTCAAGTCACAATTTGGTACTGGGGTTGGCGATAAATCTAGGGAGGCTTATAAAGAAAGCCATAGAAGAAATGGGTTTTGGAACTTCTAAATAGTGTGGCCATAAGTAAGGTGGCAAAATTGTTAAGGTGCATTATAAAGATTTACTGTATATCTGAACACATATTGCTATGCATGGGGTTGATACATGTACATGTATATGAAATGCTCTGCCATTAAATTAACTTTATAATATCAAATATTGTAGAACTAGATTTTCAAAACTTACCATTTCTTATGGGGACTCTTATAAGCAGGTAAAGATTTTGAATTATTAGAAAATTTTGGCAGCAAAAAGAAGTACTTTGATACCTGCAAATAGAACCACAATTATAAAGTGAAAGTAATTTACAACAATTTACAAATTCAGTGAATTAGTATTCACCGCCACTAGACAGTTTTGTGGTCTTGCACATATGTTAAATAATATACACATCTATCATTGATACTCTCCATCAAGTTTTGTAAAGTTCTCATAATTACCGTACTCCGGACAAGAATTTCCCATTTAAAACTTCAAAGGGTCATAACTCCATGAGAAATTTGCAAACAAACTTGGGTGGATATGCACATTTATATACGGTATACACATTTATTAATGATACTCTCCATCAAGTTTTGTAAAGTTCTCATAATTAAATTCAGATAATTACTCCAGACAAGAATTTCCCAATTAAAACTTCAAAGGGTCATAACTCCATGAGAAATTTGCAAATAAACTTGGGTGGATATGCACATTTCCTTTCACAGTCGATGCTGTCAGCCAAAGCCTTGTAAACTTCTGCTAAACAGTTAAGGAAATTTGCTCTGTACAAGAATTTTTGATGAAAGACTTTTAAGGGCCAAAACTCCCAAGAAAAATATAAAGCTGGGTTAATAATAAGAAAAATAAGTACATTTTGAATCACTGTTGATATTTTGGGCTAAAATTCATAGAATTGTGATCTTTTTGTGAATTACTACAGACAGAGTGGGGGAAGATGGAAAGATGGATGATATTCCCCATGTCCATGTCTTTCTTTGAAAGGTGGGAAATAATAATTTTTTTAAAATCTAAGGAGTAAAGAAGGCGTGATAAGGTACCACACGTAGGAAACCCAAATTTAAAGTCTCTACTATTAATGTACATGTCATTATTGTTGTCTTTCTTAAGAAAATAACCTCAGAATATAGTGTGCTTCTTGTATGTTGTTAGAAACATGACACTATCTCCCATTTCAACAAAAAGATAGTAGAAATATTGAATTTACAAAGTTTTTGACATTAGAAACATGTGACATCTCACTAGATATTTCTGAATAAGACTCAGAATGTATGACATAGCTTCTTGTGTTTTCTTGAACAAAATCTGGGGAGAAATGTAACATTTTCCACCATTTTCTATCAAAATAGGAGGTGGCGCCATGATCATGCTCTTAATAGAAAGAGTTTTGTTTAGCAAGCAAAACAAATATTGAGATGTTTGGTACTTACAATTTCAGATAATGATAATGTTCCACTAGGAAGGCCTTCAAGTATCAAATAATCATCTTGTTGATTTAACAGACAACAGCAGACTCCTAAAGAGATCCAAGATGGCTGCAATCCCGCTAAAACTTGTCTGAGGACCAAACCATCTAGCTTACAAGCTATAAAAGTAAAGAGATTAAATTCATTTTCATTCTAATATATATATACATGTAAATTGAAATTCTTTTGCTTATAAATGTATTTTCAAGGAATATTTAAATATAAAAATATTGAATTTATTTATAAATGCTATTTTAAACTTTACCTAGTCTTATTGAGAGATGTAAATGTGGGTATATTGAAACTATATTTCATACAAATTCAATAATATGACTGTTGGTTAACCAGACATTTTCTCTCTCTCTCTCTTTACAATGGTAGCATAACTGGTAGCATGCACACTCCATATCTCGGGAGGTCGCGGGTTTGAACCTCCGCTGGGGCCAAACCAAGAGGACTTGAAAATAGGTAGAGATTTTCTTTCACCAAACACTCAGCATTTAGAAATGAAAAGCTCAGGGTCATTTAGGAGAGACCTTAAAAACCATGTCACATTAAAGAACCTTCCCTGCATATTTCCCTGACCGCACTCCAAAGGTAAAAATTTCTGCCACTTCACCTATGCCTGGTGATGTCTCGATATATTGGTAGGTGAAGTATTCTTGACTGGGACATAAATCCTCATTCAATAAATCAATCACTCTTTCTCTCTAAACAATGTTGTTCATAGTGTGTGTGTGTATGTGTGTGTGTGTGCAGGCGGTGTGCATGTTAAATATAATGGCCTTGAACATTCAGACGATATGAATACTCACCATATATCTTTTTAGAAATCTGATCTAGGAATGGAGACACTTTCTGTCCCTGTAAAAGTTTTACACCCGATACTTCTTGTGATCCAAACTCTGAGCAGCTACACAATTCTATTGCCATACACAACAAGCTAAGTAACAACCTAACTACTTCAATCTTGAAAAAAATATATAAAAAATTACTAGAATTTTTATATTTTCTTTTTTTTATCAGCTACAGTTTATCTAGAGTTTTGTTAATTCTTTGTAAATTCATTTCACGGGCCTGAATCCAAATAATTTTATCAAGCACAAACATACTGGTTCATGTCAAAATCACAATCCTAAAACAAAGTAAAAACTTGAAAACTTTACTTAAACATGAGCACTTTCACCAGGAAAAAGGGGTTGAGTGTTCTGGGTAGGGTAAGCACCTCCTACCAGGAAAAAGGGGCTGAGTGTTCTGGGTAGGGTAAGCACCTCCTACCAGGAAAAAGGGGTTGAGTGTTCTGGGTAGGGTAAGCACCTCCTACCAGGAAAAAGGGGCTGAGTGTTCTGGGTAGGGTAAGCACCTCCTACCAGGAAAAAGGGGTTGAGTGTTCTGGGTAGGGTAAGCACCTCCTACCAGGAAAAAGGGGTTGAGTGTTCTGGGTAGGGTAAGCACCTCCTACCAGGAAAAAGGGGTTGAGTGTTCTGGGTAGGGTAAGCACCTCCTACCAGGAAAAAGGGGTTGAGTGTTCTGGGTAGGGTAAGCACCTCCTACCAGGAAAAAGGGGTTGAGTGTTCTGGGTAGGGTAAACACCTCCTACCAGGAAAAAGGGGTTGAGTGTTCTGGGTAGGGTAAACACCTCCTACCAGGAAAAGGGGTTGAGTGTTCTGGGTAGGGTAAGCACCTCCTATCTATCTAGCTATGACTTTATTGTTAATATTATAATGTTATGTTTTTAGAACTTATCTACTGGAAATTTCAATGTAACAGTCCTATTGGCCTGATGAAATGTACCCAGTAAGTAAAATTTTGACACAGCACCTGAAAATCTGAAATTCAACAGAACAGATTCTTACTTTGTTTTTCAATGTCAATGTCACCATTAAGACAGATACCTGTGTCACAGTTGTGGCTCACTAAAGATCCTCTGTACATTCTATATGTAAATGTTTCTGCCATTTCACCCATAGCTGATGACTTAATATAAGTGGAATACTTTTGAATGAGACATAAAAAATTTCAACTCGCCCCTCTCTCACACACGCCCATTTAGAAAATGGGATCAAGACCCTTAAAATCTGTGATGTTGATATTTCAGTGCTGTTATCAAGATATTATATCTACCTTTCTCTGTTCATCCATCTGACACGCTAGACAGTCTTCAAATAATGACAGTAAATCATGACATCTACCATTCAGACATACTTGATTCATAGCTGGCCATAACAACTGTGATAACATTGTAGATCTCAGTTTGTAGACATTCAACTGACCATGCTGAAATCTGTGAAATTACAAACACGCAACCTCAGTGAATTAGGATCTCCTGTCAGAAATTATTTTTAGTGGTGTGCACTTATAATCAAAGAACTTAAACCCCAGGAAAATTAGGAAAACAAACTCAGGTTACAACGTATGCATATCTCTTATGAATGTTGATACTTGCACCAAAGTTCGTAAAATAGTGTATCAAAGTTTTGGAGAATTACTCCAGACAAGAAATGTCTGGATAGACAGAAGGATGGAAGGACAGAACTTTGAATTTAATATCCCCCTCTTTCTATGGAAAGCAAAAGATCAAAATAGTGAAACATTAACTCAAAATAATGATTAGAGATGTAAACTATCACAATGAAAATGGGGAATAATAGTGTCATGCAGGGATTCATCAAGGGTCTATTTAGGGCCGTAATTCGGCCCCATTCCCAATGGGAAAAACATTAATTTTTCCCAAAATCGACTGAGAAAATTCCCAATTAGAAAATTGTGTTGTTTTTAAACAAAAACGAAAGTAAATTTTGTGAATCCCCCCAAATCAGCAAAATCAAGTAAAAGAGTCTAGATTATTTTAAAACAACATCTGCAAAACAAGATGAAAATACTGCTTCTACATCAAAGGCTTCCGAGGTCGTGAGTAAACTGACTTCTGACATGATGTCGAAGTTTTCCCAAAATGAGCAGAAAGTTGATAGTTTTTCCCAATTTTTTGTTAAGGACCTTTTCCCTAAAAGACCCTGATAAATCCCTGGTCATGTCTGTGTGATTTTTGCATCATCAAATTCTAGATTTCTTCAATTTGGAACCAACTATTAAAGAAGAGGTGGTAAAAGTATTCTACAAATTCCATATTTTATACTTAATGATGACTGAAAGGTCTTTTCTTATGTATTTCTTACAAAATTGATTTTTTCTGATAATTAGTTACTTGAGCAGTTCTGATCACCCATTATGTAAACCCAGCCGATTCCCATCACTAGTGACATCTACTTACTTCTTTATATTAAACTGGAAATTCTGCTCTAGTAACGCCACTAAATACTTCAGTAACAAAATATTGTTATCCTGCTGTCTCTGTTCATTGAGAGGATTCTCTTCATCATCAAGTGTGCTTCTAAAACACAAAGTTTAACACTGTTATGAGAGTTGAGTTAAATAATAGTGTTTAATGTCCCATTCAAGAAGATGTCACTTATATCGAGACATCACCAGCTATAGGTGAGTGACAGAAATATTGACTTTTGCAGTGTGGTCAAAGCAATATGCAGGGAGATTTTTTTATGTACTAAGACTGCCAACACAAAGGGCATCAGTTGTTCAGCTCTCTTCCGAAGGACCCTAACACTGTTTAAAGAGAACCGTTACCATGGTAACACAAAATATTGATCTCGCAACACCAATATACATTCTCTGAATATAAAGATGTTTTCCATATGTATTGATTTAACATGTTCTATTTCAATATTTCTAATCCCATGTCTTTACCTATAATTAATCTTTGAAATCATGCTTCTATAATCTAAACCCTACCTGCCCAATAACAGCTTCATATTAAATGTCATATGCCAGTAAATGCAAAAGTGCTAAATTGAAGGAATATAAATTTTTCACATCAAGCCACCCCCACTCCCTTTTAAGCCCTCTTTTTCAAGCTAAAGCCCTCAGTGGCTGAGTGGTCTAAAATGCAGGCTTAAGTAAGTCAGCCCCTCTCAACTACTAGGTTCAAATCTGGCTCAGGATACTTCCTGGTGGTGTGAGAAAGTTTGTCAGTTCACTTGCCAAACATTTTCTACTGGCATTCCAGTTTTCTCCACCATTCCACCTCAATATAATTAAAGCATCTTGACTGCAGTGTAAAATACCATGACTCCACTCCAATCTGCTTTTCCATGGAATGGTACCTTCTTTCATGATGTAGAATATAAATATAGCATGGTAAACATTTGTTAAGAGGAAGCAAGCTAACATAACACTATCTCTTATTTCAATAGAAATGGTTGTATATAGAATTACCCAAGTTTTTTTTACAACAGCACACTGTGGTTCTAATTAGATAATTCTTGATAAGATTACTACAACATACAATTTTCAACTTACTTACTTGATAACGTTTTTCAAAAATTCAAATTTCTGTTTATTTGCAGGATCATTGTCAGGTATATCACTGTTCACCTGTCCTGTTAACGACTCCAGGTACATCTTAACTAAGGCAGGTGTTATAGGTGGATGTACATGTAGGATCTTCATCAAAGCCATATATGCTTTATGTGCTATAACACTATTAGAACACACCTGTAAACATAATACAGTCAAACCTGTCTATAAAGGCCACCAGTAAAAGTGGTCTTTAAAGACAGGTGGCCATTATATACAGGTTAAAATAACATGAGTCAAGAGCTTTTAAAGAAATTTTAGTGGCCTTCAAAACTTGTTCGAAATCTCAACAAAGGTTTTTATGAGGTGATATACAGGAATTGTAATGGTTTATTTTATCCCCATGAAATATTTTCCTAGGATAATATTTTCTTGTGAAATCTGTTCCATGGATAATATTTTACAGAATAAGCCAGGGTTTTATAGGACGCGCAGTTCTGCAGTTTTTTCTGCAAAATAAATTATGTTGGATGCAAAAAAAAATTGTCATATGCGTCCATCAGGACGCAAAATATCTGTAAACCAATCTGAATTCAATGGGAAAATGTGTTTGAAATTCTGTTAATAAAGACAAGGATTTTTCGAAAACCATCTAAATGCTGGAATTCCCCGCGCACTAAAAATACATTTTTGTGTAAAAATAGTACTCGTAAATTTCCGGCAAAATTTTGATTGGCCCGTAGTGGAATTCACTTTGAATCGGTTAGACACGTGATGCCGATGTCCTTGACATCAGTAGCTTGCATGGCTAACGGCAATAGTACTGGCGATTTTCTTAAGTATACACCAAAAGAAAAAGAATCAAAGACAATTGATTCAGAACCTGTGCAGTCGGGCTCGTCTGACTTGACATTTAAAAGAGAACAAGGGTTTTTTAATAGCATGGTTAATGCGGTATCAATGGTGAAATACAATGCACAAAAAAGTGATGGTGTAATTCATGCATCCATGCATTGAAAAACAATGCATTCACAGTCGGTTGTAACAATTTTCAAATTCAACATTATTGCGACACCAGGACTATATACATGTATAATCATAATTATATAATTAGTACTTTTAATTTAATTCAGTTATGGGTCCCAAATCTTTAGGTTTGGACCCCATTCATTTTTTTATTAGAGTCCCAAAAACCCAAATTTTTGAAAAGTTGTGTAAAACCCTGATAAGCCATGATATTTATTCTGCCGGATAGATTTATTATGAAATTGCATCCTCCAGGACACATTTTCACCCGGATAAAATTATTGTTTACAGTATAACTCGCCATGGTTGTATGCAACATAAAACTTTTATGTGTTCTCCAAACACGGAACACTAATGAATTTACAGAGTGAACAAGAAAACCCTTTAACAGCACAAAAATAGAAATGACTTCACAGTGATACTGTATTACCTGTATAACTTTAGTTATGACCATATGAACTGTCAACGAGTTTGGAAATTTCTTTGATGTGACCGTAGACGTTATCAATCCAAGGGCAGATAATAAATTGTCAGCTGTAGAGTCGTCCTCTTCTAGTAAAGCATGTATATAACCTGTCATACGACTTGACATTTCCACAGGTGTGTCTTTATCCTAAATAAATACATGGAAACTTTTGTTACCATAGTGACCCGAGTCTCAACAATAATTTGTCATAGGGTTTAGCACTCTGAATTAAGACCTTAATAACCAATGTCGCATGTCATGGCAGGCGTGACACATAAAAAAAAGAACCTGCATAATGCCCGGAGTGCACTGCAAAGGAAAAAATTTCTGCCACTTCACCTTTAGCTGGTGACTTCTTGATATAAGTGAAATATTCTTGACTGGGAAATCAATCAATTAATTTAAATGGCAGTCACTATATGTAAATATTTGTTATACAAAATCTTTCAAACTGCTACATCGCATTTTAACGAAAGATTTTGAAGTAGCCAATTTCTTCATTATTATTGTACATACCATTATGTCATCCAAATGAAGATTTCCATTACAAGTTAAAACTGTTGGTCTCCATAGAAATCTGGTCAAGGAAATCTGAAAAAAATTCCAAAAAAGGTGTTTTATTTTGTGAATGAAACAAAGATGACGATGTCTATGCCATATATTACAGTTCTGACCAAACCTTTTAGAATTTTTCTTTTTTTAATACTAATTCCATTATTCTACACTAACATCAATAAAAATCAGCTACTATAACTTTATGTACTAGTTGAGTGCCATCCTTTCACTTCATATCCAGGTGATAAGTTCAAGGATGGTGAAGGAAACTGGAGTGCCTGAAATGACAAAATTTTTCACACTAGGATCTGCCTCTTTTTTTGAGATTTGAATCTATGCAGTAAGAGACACTGTGACATTAATCCAGCTTTAGACCACCAAGTCACCCGAGTGAAGCCCATAAGTTTATATATCCTAACATAATTCAGCTTTAGACCACTAAGTCACCCCAGCGAGGCCCATCAGTTTATGTACTAATGTAATACAACTTTAGACCACTAAGTCACCCCAGCGAGGCCCATCAGTTTATGTACTAATGTAATACAACTTTAGACCACTAAGTCACCCCAGTGCGGCCCATCAGTTTATGTACTAATGTAATACAACTTTAGACCACTAAGTCACCCCAGCGAGGCCCATAAGATTATGTACTAACATAATTCAGCTTTAGACCACTAAGTCACCCCAGCAAAGCCCATCAGTTTATGTACTAACGTAATTCAGCTTTAGACCACTAAGTCACCCCAGCGAGGCCCATCAGTTTATGTACTAATGTTATACAACTTTAGACCACTAAGTCACCCCAGGGAAGCCCATCAGTTTATGTACTAATGTAATACAACTTTAGACCACTAAGTCACCCCAGCGAGGCCCATCAGTTTATGTACTAACGTAATACAACTTTAGACCACTAAGTCACCCCAGCGAGGCCCATCAGTTTATGTACTAACATAATTCAGCTTTAGACCACTAAGTCACCCCAGCGAGGCCCATAAGATTATGTACTAACATAATTCAGCTTTAGACCACTAAGTCACCCAAGCGAGGCCCATCAGTTTATGTACTAATGTTATACAACTTTAGACCACTAAGTCACCCCAGCGAAGCCCATCAGTTTATGTACTAACGTAATTCAGCTTTAGACCACTAAGTCACCCCAGCGAGGCCCATCAGTTTATGTACTAATGTAATACAACTTTAGACCACTAAGTCACCCCAGCAAAGCCCATCAGTTTATGTACTAACGTAATTCAGCTTTAGACCACTAAGCCACCCCAGCGAGGCCCATCAGTTTATGTACTAATGTAATACAACTTTAGACCACCAAGTCACCCCAGCGAAGCCCATCAGTTTATGTACTAACGTAATTCAGCTTTAGACCACTAAGTCACCCCAGCGAGGCCCATCAGTTTATGTACTAATGTAATACAACTTTAGACCACTAAGTCACCCCAGCGAAGCCCATCAGTTTATGTACTAACGTAATACAACTTTAGACCACTAAGTCACCCCAGCGAGGCCCATCAGTTTATGTACTAAGTTGTAATACAACTTTAGACCACTAAGTCACCCCAGCGAAGCCCATCAGTTTATGTACTAACGTAATACAACTTTAGACCACTAAGTCACCCCAGCGAGGCCCATCAGTTTATGTACTAATGTAATACAACTTTAGACCACTAAGTCACCCCAGCGAAGCCCATCAGTTTATGTACTAACGTAATACAACTTTAGACCACTAAGTCACCCCAGGGAAGCCCATCAGTTTATGTACTAACGTAATACAACTTTAGACCACTAAGTCACCCCAGCGAAGCCCATCAGTTTATGTACTAACATAATACAGGTTTAGACCACTAAGTCACCTGAGTGAAGCCCATCAGTTTATGTATTAATTGTAATACAACTTTAGACCACTAAGTCACCCCAGCGAGGCCCAACAGTTTATGTACTAACATAATACAGGTTTAGACCACTAAGTCACCTGAGTGAAGCCCATCAGTTTATGTATTAATTGTAATACAACTTTAGACCACTAAGTCACCCCAGCGAGGCCCAACAGTTTATGTACTAACATAATACAGGTTTAGACCACTAAGTCACCTGAGTGAAGCCCATCAGTTTATGTATTAATTGTAATACAACTTTAGACCACTAAGTCACCCCAGCGAGGCCCAACAGTTTATGTACTAACATAATACAGGTTTAGACCACTAAGTCACCTGAGTGAAGCCCATCAGTTTATGTATTAATTGTAATACAACTTTAGACCACTAAGTCACCCCAGCGAGGCCCATCAGTTTATGTACTAACATAATTCAGCTTTAGACCACTAAGTCACCCCAGCGAGGCCCATAAGATTATGTACTAACATAATTCAGATTTAGACCACTAAGTCACCCAAGCGAGGCCCATCAGTTTATGTACTAATGTTATACAACTTTAGACCACTAAGTCACCCCAGCGAAGCCCATCAGTTTATGTACTAACGTAATTCAGCTTTAGACCACTAAGTCACCCCAGCGAGGCCCATCAGTTTATGTACTAATGTTATACAACTTTAGACCACTAAGTCACCCCAGCGAGGCCCATCAGTTTATGTACTAACGTAATTCAGCTTTAGACCACTAAGTCACCCCAGCGAGGCCCATCAGTTTATGTACTAATGTAATACAACTTTAGACCACTAAGTCACCCCAGCGAAGCCCATCAGTTTATGTACTAACGTAATACAACTTTAGACCACTAAGTCACCCCAGCGAGGCCCATCAGTTTATGTACTAAGTTGTAATACAACTTTAGACCACTAAGTCACCCCAGCGAAGCCCATCAGTTTATGTACTAACGTAATACAACTTTAGACCACTAAGTCACCCCAGCGAGGCCCATCAGTTTATGTACTAATGTAATACAACTTTAGACCACTAAGTCACCCCAGCGAAGCCCATCAGTTTATGTACTAACGTAATACAACTTTAGACCACTAAGTCACCCCAGCGAAGCCCATCAGTTTATGTACTAACGTAATACAACTTTAGACCACTAAGTCACCCCAGCGAAGCCCATCAGTTTATGTACTAACATAATATAGGTTTAGACCACTAAGTCACCTGAGTGAAGCCCATCAGTTTATGTATTAATTGTAATACAACTTTAGACCACTAAGTCACCCCAGCGAGGCCCACAGTTTATGTACTAACATAATACAGGTTTAGACCACTAAGTCACCTGAGTGAAGCCCATCAGTTTATGTATTAATTGTAATACAACTTTAGACCACTAAGTCACCCCAGCGAGGCCCATCAGTTTATGTACTAACATAATACAGGTTTAGACCACTAAGTCACCTGAGTGAAGCCCATCAGTTTATGTATTAATTGTAATACAACTTTAGACCACTAAGTCACCCTAGCGAGGCCCAACAGTTTATGTACTAACGTAATACAACTTAAGACCACTAAGTCACCCCAGCGAGGCCTATAAGATTATGTACTAACGTAATACAACTTTAGACCACTAAGTCACCCCAGCGAGGCCTATAAGATTATGTACTAACGTAATACAACTTTAGACCACTAAGTCACCCCAGCGAGGCCTATAAGATTATGTACTAATGTAATACAACTTTAGACCACTAAGTCACCCCAGCGAGGCCTATAACATTATGTACTAACGTAATACAACTTTAGAGCACTAAGTCACCCCAGCGAAGCCCATCAGTTTATGTACTAACGTAATACAACTTTAGACCACTAAGTCACCCAGCGAAGCCCATCAGTTTATGTACTAACGTAATATAACTTTAGACCACTAAGTCACCCCAGCGAGGCCCATAAGATTATGTACTAACATAATACAGGTTTAGACCACTAAGTCACCTGCATTTAAAAAAAAAATCTGATTGATTGGTCTTAATGCAAGCAATAAAGTTTTACTGAAAAAAATGTTTTTAACGATTTTTAATATTCAATTAAGTACTCACATCTTTCAAAATTTTATTTACTGAATTTTTACACCCAGAGAGATGATCAGTTGTACTAAGTGTGATAAAGTACTGTCCAGCATTGTAGTACTAATTTTTGCTTATTTTGCGGTTGAAAATTTTCCACGAAATTACAACGTGTATAATAACATATATCCTTGATCTTATTCAAGATTAAAAAATCCTTGAATATTACACCCTGTGAAAATGTCGAAAATTACAAAACCATGAAAATTTGAACCCTTGAAATTAAGTACATTTACAGTATCTTACTGATGACAGTGAGTAATTATTACCTATGTTTCTATTCCTGGTAGCCAAAATCGCCATTGGCTACTAATTTCTGAAGAATTCTTTCAAAAAGTAACCTATTTTAGCATATTTGTGGAAAAAATACTTTAAAAAGGACTATATTTTCACAAATTTTGAAAATTTGGCTACTAATGATTTTTAATTTGTGGAAACCTAGTATTACCTTGTTTATCCTTTTCACCTGGAGCACCTGACCTCAATTACCTGGTGGTAGTTCATGTGTTTAAACTATTTTGCCAGCTTTGGTGTTTTTACTTTGCTTTGGAATTGTGGTTTGGACATTGATTGATGTTTATTTTTGACAAAGCAAGTTTGTTGTACCGGTAGTTTATGTGTTTTGCTTCAATTTTCACTACCAAAATTTTTACTTGTAAGTTAATGCAACTTAAAGCAAATTTGTTGGAGTTTTTGCTACAATTTTTAATACAAAAAGTTTTCACCTGAATGTTAATTCAACTTGAACCAAATTTGTTGCAGTGTCTGCTTCAATTTTCACTACCCAAATTTTTCAACTGCAACTTACCCGTTGTTTTTTTATTTCTCTTAAAGCAACCTCTATAGCAGCGTTGTCCATAGATTTTCTCTTTGTTGACACATTTGGAACCTCTCTACTCTGACCAATGCTGTTATTCTCTTTGTTTTCCTTCTCAATTTCATTAAGATATAACCTATCTTTTTCTCTCTCATCAACATGATCTTCTTTATTGGTCGTAGTATGGTTCTCTTTTAATAATTTTGTGTCTATTTTTTCTAATAACACTGCAGCTTCTTTTGACCTTGACCCTCTTGTTTGAATTTTATTACACACATTGATCTTTGACCCTGAAAAAAAATTTATTTCCTCATTTAGTAACATGGTTACATATATTTAATTCCCAGGTGAATAAGTGTAAAAAAAAAACAAGAGGCCCATGGGCCTGATACGCTCACCTGATAACTAATGGCTAGCTGATAGATTTATAGAAAACATAAATACTAAACCGCAATGACTTTTTTCTTTACATCATGATAACCATTGTATCAATACCTACAACATTCTAGTATACATGCCTATACAAAAAGTTTATAGTTTTCAAGATAATTAACCATTTCAGTATTGTTTCACATCTGTGACCTTGACCTTTGAACCCATGACCTTTTTCTTTATATCAAATGAGCGTTGTATCAATACCTACAACATTCTAATATACATGCCTATACAAAAAGTTTATAGTTTTTGAGATAATTAAACATTTCGGTATTGTTTCGCATATGTGACCTTGACCTTTAAATCCATAACCTTTTTCTATACATCAAAATGATTGTTGTATCTGTATCTACAACATTCTAATATACATGCCTATACAAAAAGTTTATAGTTTTCAAGATAATTAACCATTTCAGTATTGTTTTGCATCTGTGACCTTGACCTTTGAACCCATGACCTTTTCTATACATCAGAATGATTGTTGTATCTATACCTACAACATTCTAATATACATGCCTATACAAAATGTTTATAGTTTTCGAGATAATTAACCATTTCGGTATTGTTTCACATCTGTGACCTTGACCTTTGAACCCATGACTTTTTTCTATACATCAAAATGATTATTGTATCAATACCTACAACATTCTAATATACATGCCTATACAAAAGTTTATAGTTTTCGAGATAATTAACCATTTCAGTATTGTTTCACATCTGTGACCTTGACCTTTGAACCCATGACCTTTTTCTATACATCAAAATGATTGTTGTAGCAATACCTACAACATTCTAATATACATGCCTATACAAAAAGTTTATAGTTTTCCAGATAATTAACAATTTCAGTATTGTTTCACATCTGTGACCTTGACTTTTGAACCCATGACCTTTTTCTATGCATCAAAATGATCGTTGTATCAATACCTACAACATTCTAATATACATGCCTATACAAAATGTTTATAGTTTTCGAGATAATAAACCATTTTGGTATTGTTTCGCATCTGTGACCTTGACCTTTAAACCCATGACCTTTTTCTATACATCAAAATGATTGTTGTATCAATACATACAACATTTTAATTTACATGCCTATACAAAATGTTTATAGTTTTCGAGATAATTAACAATTTCGGTATTGTTTTGCATCTGTGACCTTGACCTTTGAACCCATGACCTTTTTCTATACATCAAAATGATCGTTGTATCAATACCTACAACATTCTAATATACATGCCTATACAAAAAGTTTATAGTTTTCGAGATAATAATTATAATCAGAGGTAAAAAAAATTAGGTCACGACCTTCACAATTGACCTTGACCTCATTTTAAAGATACTAACAAGAAGATGTCAAAACTGAAAACCCCATGTCTTTATCTGGTCAAATAGTCAAGTTATAACAATTTGAAGCTATTTTACGATTTTTTCAAAATTAAACGCAAAAACGCGTAACCTATTTTTTATCCGAATTTCATAAAATGAACAAACTATAGGCTTAAGACCCTAGAGAAGCCAAATATCACATCAGATTTTTTCTCCAATCAGTACTTTCGGAGAAGAAGATTTTTTAAGATTTTTGCACCCCTAGGTCACCTTGACCTAGTTATGGTAGCCATGGCAACGCCACGAACAAATCTGAATTGCACCGGCCCATATATACTTCTGACAAAGTTTCATTAAAAACTGTCCAGTAGTTTCAGAGGAGAAGTCGAAAATAGGTGTTAACGACGCACACACGCACACACGCACACACGCACAAACACACGCTGCGCTATGCCATAAGCTCACATGACCTTCGGTCAGGTGAGCTAAAAAACCCCAAAAAAAACCCCCCCCAAAAAAACAACAAAAAAATCAAATGTGGTCCATACAAATTTCAACCAAAAATTTATGGCTATACTTAACATTGACATTCATGCTTTCAATCAAGGTTTTACACAACTTTTCAAGTGTAGGTATTTGGGATACCAGTAGAAAACATGGGGTCCAGGCCAAAAACTTAGGTTCTGAATTTGAAAACATTGCAGGTACATCATTTGTGTCGTATTTGAAAGAGGCCTCATTGGCCAAATGGTATAAAGTGTGTGATTATAGATTAGTGCTTTTCACTAGATTTAAATCCCATTCAGGACAGATCCTACTATTCCTAGAGCCATGAAGTTTGTCAGTTTGCTTGCTAAAGGTCGGTGGTTTTCTCAAGGTATTCCAGTTTACTCAACCATCCCTAAATTGATACCCTCTATAAAAGTGAAAGAAACTTCACGTTAAACACCAATACTCCAATTCATTCCCCTTATTTAAACTTCAAATGTTATAAACATAGCACTACCTTGCTGCTGTATGGCGTAGTTGGGAAAATTGGTGCTGGAGTAGGACTATGAATGTATAATGGGAGGGGGGGGGGGGGGGATCGATGCATAGTTAGACATATGGTGTTTTTGAAAAAGAAAAAAGGTATCAAACCATGTATTGCTAAGTAAAAAAGACAGAAAATAATAATTCCATAAATATATGAAAAAGACGATCAGTAATTAAAATTTAATAAAGTTTTATCAATTGTACCTTCAGGATTGATCGTTGTTTGTCATTTTGGATAAAGAGAAAGTAGAGTTTTTCCAAACCCGACCAATGCTTTAGGAGGTTCATTCTAGTGTTTGTATGTAACTGAAGAATTTGCTGTTAAGTCTGGTTTCAAATAAACTGCTGATTATCATTCACAATATTCCTGTTTCATGTTAATTTTACTTCCAAATCAGTAAAGTATTTAAAATCCACATTTGTAGTTTGCACATGGCACCGTACGATTTATCTTCCTTTCACGGAAGTGAAATGTAATCGATTAATCAGTTTTAAAATGTGACAGAATATCGCAACACCAAAATACTTTATTATACCCTTTACAATAAATTCAAATTACCGTAGATTTTATAAAGAATTAGTTAAATCTACCTGCCATTGCTGTTTATTTCATAAAAAGTTATGATTTTACATCGTAGGATGCAAACTTCCCAAACTACTTTTTATTGTATTTACGAGATCAGTTTGCCAGATTGTACAAATTGTTGGATGCATCCCGTTGCAACATGTTACTAGATTCTGAAATATATTCCGAAAATTTATTCCAAATATGCATATGTAACCAAATGCATTACCCATCTCAGAATACATATCTCACGATAAAACAGATATATTTGTTTCATGTTCATTTACCAGGCGCACTATTTCAATGCGTACTCATTTCATAGTAAAGAAGCCAGATCTTGGTAGAAAGCAATAGCAATGTACGCTTTCACTGTCATGAACGCCGTACAAAAAGTGTACACTTTTGTGTATAATAGTCATCATTCTTAAGACCATGACTGAACCTGTTTATACCACTTCATTATTAATGGCCTTAAAGATAGGTATGAGAATAAATTGTACTACCTGGTGTAGATGTGCTGGGTGATGAAGTGTCTATAATTGGAGTTGATGGTACAGTACTAGCTGTAGTCTGACTAGGATCGATGCTGCACTGACTCTGATCTAGACTAGTATCCTGTGCTGATGTTTGTGAAGAACTTCCGGGTGGACTTATAAGGTAGTCAAATGGGTCTGGAGTAGGTTCCTGCAGAAATATTGAGCATATATTACAATGTACATTAAAAATATTTATTTCATTTATTTCCATCATACTTGAGTTAATAAATGTTTGAGTGGCATGAAGTTTGTTGAGAGTCTAATGTCCCATCATACACAAACCTACCGAGGTTTAAATGGCATGTTATCTGTCAAGAGCTTTTAAAGGTCTCATCAGACTGGAGCTTATTAAGGTTTGAGTGACATGTAGTCTGTCCAGAGCCTATGGTTTCACCAGACTGGAAAGTTTGAGTCAGATGAAGCAACTGAGGGTGCGAGACTTTCCCTTCGATAAAATGCAAGATGGAAAGTATTTGCTGGCACACACCTATTTACACAGCAGTTAAGTAGTCCGAGCAATGTGAAATTAATTTTTTAACACATCAAGCATATAGCCTAGTGCTTTGACACATTAACTTTGAATCATGGTCTCAACTAGAAATCTGTGAGCTACTGCTCACTTAGTACACCCCCGCTTTTAACTTCAACCATTGACCATCAATGTCAAAAAATTAACTAGGTCGGTAAAGAGGAAGTAGATGCCCGGCAGATTTGAAATCAGTACTTATGACATGGGACCTTGTACTGAACTAGCATACAACATTTAACGTGGTATGTTTAGTAGATGCTGAGAAAACTGTTACAATTTTTTTTCTTTCGGAAACACAGAAGGACAGAGGTAAAACAAGTATACCCCCTCTTCTTTGAAGCAGGAGTATTATACATAATTATTGAACTACCTATGTCTATATACACAGAGTAGTAAACTTACCTTAATTAAGTAATCACCAATAAACTCAGGTTTCAAACATAAAACTCCATATTCCATCAGATCAAAAACCTGTGCAGAGTTTTTCTGACTGACAAAAATATAGGTAAGAGTTCCCACAATTTTTTCTGGTTTTGTCACTGGTAGTTTAATGTTGTAGACTTCAGCTCCACCACTTGTTAACAACCTAAAATAACCAAAAATGCATTTGTAAAATCAAGATTGCATGTTTCTATGCAGGTCTACTTCTTGTCAGTTGTCAGGTGAAAGGAACATTTTGTTGACACTGATACACCATAGTTACATCAAACGATGACAATACTCTGAAAAAGTCTTTGACTTTCCTATGTAAAAATTTAAAATCAATACAACAGGCCTCAGAATTAATGTTGAGTGCAGTCTTCTCCCTCATCTAGTCCACTGAAAATCTCATTGAGCAAGAGGTCCATGGGGAAGATGACATATTCTCTACCTCTTTTTCAAACATTACAGGGACCCTTATAAAGTTTCCTTCTATTTTATTTTTGTAGCTGTGTAGATGAAATAAAAACTAAAATGTGGCTCACAATCAGGGGTTCAAAATTATGTTTTGTAATGGAAGGTCTAAGATCTTTTGTCTTTATTTTTTGCAAGTTCCACGTATAGTTTGGAAAGTCAAATATCGCCATGAAATTAAATTTATGTACAATTATGTTATCATACAGAAAATGTAGGATTATCCTGGTAAACATTGGCAGGTCCATCAGGGTCCCGAATGTAAAATCAGTAGGTCCAGTAGCAAGAACCCAAGGAATTTTGAACACCTGATTATCTAGTTTAAACTGTTTTTGGTCATGAATACTTGACCGTAAACAGGTCATATTTCAAAGCTTCTTTTAGTAGATCCATATATTTATACACATACCTTTTATAAACAGTATTTTCTTTTCTCCATTTACAACAACAGCCACCTTCCACTCAGAAAAAGCATTTTTCTGGTATGCTTCAGTATGGAAGCGCCATCTTCTGGGAGCTTCTGCCATTAAGAGCAAATCATCTAATTCTCCATTACTTTCTATTGTATTCCACTCGTAATCTTCCTCACTTAACCACCTTCCCTCGGATGCAGATTTGTGTATATAGCTTGGGTGTAACACCCATTTTCCAGTGGCACAGCCACCTAAGAACTTCTCACTTCGTGATAATTTACCACAAACTACATGAGTACAATTTGATTTGAAAACCTACAATATAATGAAAGTATATATATACAGAATATTACCGGTACCTTGTGCCTATATTCCTTCACATTTTCTACCAATTTTGTTAACTTTTGAAACACAACCTTCTACAAGCAAATTTTTTTTACTACATAATGATTTAAATTTAGACACATTTAAAGATTTTGGAATTTACCAGACAGATATATTTTGCACTTCAATACCAAGATTTGACAAAGTTCACTTCTGAACTTGTGGAATACCTAGAGAAAATCAACAAACTTAGCAAGTGAACTGACTAATTATGACACAAGTGAAGTTTGAACCTAGACAGTGAGAAGTACTAAGATATGTGTATGTCTGATCGTCAGGGCTTTAAACCACTTTGATCACCAATGGTTCCTTTGAATACCGGTAAGTGAGAGGCTTCTAGACCAATCGGGTCACCAAGGGTTCACCTAACAAGTAAGAGGCTTTTGGACCAACCTGGTCACCAAGTGTTCCCCCTAATGGCATATTAAGGTTTGAGCAAGTGAGAGGCTTTTGCACCAATCTTCAAACCAAGGGTTCCTCTGAGTAAGTGATAGTGCTATCACGAGTACCCGGATACCCGTTATCGGTTAGGGTATGGGCCTTACCTGGGTAAGAAAATGACTACCCGATACCCGAACAGGGGACATAAACTATATCAAATGTGTAATAAATAAAAGAATTTACAAATATTTGTGTTGTTGTTTTCATCAAAGGTGATCGATATTTCTTTCAGAAGCAACAAGGTCATTTTTGACACTTGTTTCATTGAGTATTAGTACTTATATAAGTATATTTTACAACAATGTATCAATTTGTGAACAGTCATTGACGATGTCTGTCAAATTATCGGAATACTCTTGGCATTTACCATAGATAATATGTCGACCTAGATACTCGGAGTGTTTCCGCTCTAGCGCAGTGATAATTATATTGATGTAAATAATCTAACAAGAGGCCCATGGGCCTTATACGCTCACCTGATAACTAATGGCTAGCTGATAGATTTAAAGTAAACGTAAATATTAAACCCCCAATGACTTTTTTCTTTACATCAAAATGATCATTGTATCAATACCTACAACATTCTAATATACATGCCTATAAAAAAATTTATAGTTTTCAAGATAATTAACAATTTCAGTATTGTTTTACATCTGTGACCTTGATCTTTAAACCCATGACCTTTTTCTATACATCGAAATGATTGTTGTATCAATACCTACAACATTCTAATATACATGCTTATACAAAAAGTTAATAGTTTTCGAGATAATTAACCATTTCAGTATTGTTTTCGCATCTGTGACCTTGACCTTTGAACCCATGACCTTTTTCTATACATCAAAATGATCGTTGTATCAATACCTACAACATTCTAATATACATGCCTATACAAAAAGTTTATAGTTTTCGAGATCATTAACCAATTCTGTATAGTTTCACATCTGTGACCTTGACCTTTGAACCCATGACCTTTTTCTATACATCAAAATGATTGTTGTATCAATACCTACAACATTCTAATATACATGCCTATACAAAAAGTTTATAGATTGCGATAATTAACCATTTCAGTATTGATTTGCATCTGTGACCTTGACCTTTGAACCCATGACCTTTTTCAGGGATTAATCCACTATATAAATTAGGTCCGCCCGGCGGACCCATTCCCCTCTTGGCGGACCCATTCCCCTCAGTGAAATATTCCCAATCGGCTTGTAAATTCAGGGTACAATTTGCCGAATCGGCCGCTAATTCCGTAATGAAAATGTATCTTCCAAGCCGTTATCGTTTTGTTATTTAGTCTCGACGTAAAGCCATTTCCGGTAAAGTGTTGATGTCGGTGACCTGGTTACTGACGTTGGCATGGTTGATAGAAGAAATAGAAGTTGGAGATCGTGACTCGATGAAATTAAAAGTGTTAGTATTGACATCAAAATCAATAAAAACAGGTAGGCCTACCAGTCTTTTTGAAATTTTCGATTTCAAACCGGTTAACTTTATAATAAAAACGGTCAACTAACATTGCATGTGATTTGAATTAATTTTACGTCGATGACATGAAAATTGTGAAAAAAAACGTATGGTTGTTTGGAAAGGAAATCCTATCGATCTTGTGGTTTATTTATGTTTTATTATTATGAATTGGCAGACCGAATTGAGCAGACCAGAAATTTTAGAAAATTAAATTTGAGCCAGATAGACTATTTAGTAATTTACCGTTTAACTTTTTTCTAAAAAAAAAAAAAAAAAAAAAAAAAAATACCTACAATTTATTTGAATTGAAATTGAAGAATTGGGGGGGGGGGGGGGGGGATTGATTGCTTACATGTTAGTATAAATAACTTGTCAAATATTAATCATAATGTTAACGTGTATTAAATGATAATAAATTGCCATTCCAAATATTAAATGTTGACATGTGGATTGAATGATTAACCATTGACTGAAAAAATATTTATTAATTGAAGTCCGTTAATTTTTTCAGAAAGATGAGTCACAACAGCAAATATTATATAAAGAAGATCAGGAAAAGGGACAGTGATGGCACATTAAAAATTTCTGAAATGTTTAAGAAATCTAATAAGTTATGTAGCAGTACAACTTCAAGTGAAGCAGATTCAGTTACTCTTAATTCTAACACCGACTCTTCCAACACTTACACTAACACTTACAGTGATACAAATGAAAATAAAAGTGAAGCTGACTCTAGTACAAATAAAAATGAATCTACTGATATGATTAGTGATCATCTCAGCAAATCTTTTGATAAAATAGATAAAACATCTTCCCAGTCGAGCAGCCGTGATGTTAAAAGTACTGGTACTGACAATACACTTGGTGAATCTGATACATACACTGAAGAGTGTGCCTCAGCTTTTGGCAGTAAACCAAGAGGTGCACAGTATGAAAAACAATTCAACTGGCTATACTACAGCATGAGCAAACAAGGCTTCTTATGCAAAGTGTGTGAAAATTTCTCTTTGTCAACAAAGACAGTCACAATGAAAGTGCCCCATTTGTTTCAAGGCCTGTTGTTTGGAAATCACATGGGGGTCATCCTGGGAGGATCCTTAGTAAGCATAATGATTCAAATTTGCATCGAACTTCTGTACAGAGACAAATTGCATATCATAACAGTATTCGAAGAGGAAGTGTGATCAAGCAAATTCAAGAACAAGATATGAAGAAAAATGAACAAATCCGAGTTAATAATAGAAACTATGTTAAAAAACTTTTTCGAACTGTTCATTTCATGGTTAGGAAAAAATGGGCTCACACGGAAAATTTTTCTGAGTTAGTTAAATTTATTGCTTATGAAATGGAATCACAAGATCTAAAATTGTATCTTGATACTTGTAATCATGATAACACATATCTTTCCCCCACTTCGATTGATCAGTTTTTAGAGATAATGAGTAATAAATTAGAAGAAGAAGTTCTAACTTCATTGCGTCAAGTTAATGAAAATGGTGAACAGAATGTATTTGCTTTCATGGCCGATGAATCGGTGATGAAAGTAATAAGAACAACTAAGTTTGTTTGGCAGATTCTGTCATAAAATTTGGGGTTTTGGTGAATATTACTTGGGTATTGTCAATGTAGAAGATGTTACTGCAAGGGGGCTTATGGATTATATTGAACAGTTTTTTGTAGCTAAAGGTTTAAACTTGGAACAAGTATTATTTGTTGCCTTTGATGGCACCAATACAATGTCGGGTGAAGTAAAGGGAGTTCAGAGGCTGTTTAGACATGCATCAGTGTTTTCTAAATATATTAATTGTAGAAACCATAAATTAGCTTTATGCATGAAACACCTCATAAAGAGGTATGATGTGCTGAGGGAGGTTGATAGTATGTTGGTAAGTTTAGCTCTTTTGTTTGAGAACAGTGCACAGAGGTCGATATCCTTAGAAATATACAATCAGTCCAAGGCCTTGCAGTATTGATGCCAGTTAAACCATCCGTAACTAGATGGTTGACTCACAAGAGTTGCTGTGATCGTGTTTTTGCAAGGTTTGAGTGTTTTCTAGATGCTCTCGATCAGATTTATGATAAAAAAAAAGAACCAGAAGTGTTAGGCATTAGAATGCAGCTTCTGAAACCCTGTAATATTTCCATGATGCTAACTCTGTGTGACATTTTACCCGAGGTAAATAAACTAAGTTTAATTTTACAAAGTGAAAATACAAACTTTACAAATTACCCATGTATGTTAGTAGCACTATTTCCAGTCTGCAGGAAATAGCAGAAACTTTGTCTGGCTGTGAACACATGCAGCAGTTTGACAGATTTCTTGACGTATCTACCGAGAGGCAACCCTATGCAAGACGTATGAGAGGTGGAAATCTCTTTAATTTTGACAATGCTGTTTTTATAAGAGAAGTTCTATCCCCAATGATATATGATCTGGTTAATGAGATAACTGATGCTTTCAGTCTTGACAGTGTTTTGAAAGCATTTGGGGTATTTGACCTTAGAAATCTGCCAGAAGATTTGTCAGATTTACTTGACTATGCAAAATGATATAAAAGTTCTTTGTGATCATTATGGCATTGAAAAAACTGATACATATAAAGGAGTTGTAAATTCTGCTCCTCCATTGGTGGATGGCACTAGGCTAGAAACTGAATTCCAATCCTACAAACACCATATGTTTACTTACAAACAACACTTTGCTCAAAATGAGAAGGTTTAACTTGCAGGGACTTATTATTTGAAATGGACAATGATTTAAGTCTAAAATGTACTTATCCAAATATCTATAAAATTCTGTCATTTTCTCAAATCATACCAACTGGCACTGCCTCTGTTGAAGGTGTTTTAGCCAAATGGGGTTAATAAAGACTCCTTTGAGAACAAGGCTTAACAGTCAGTCATTAGATGCACTGATGAGAATTTGTTTACTTGCACCCAAAATGTTCAGTGATGCTGATTTGGAAGATATGGTTAACAGATTTAAAGACTTTGGTCCAAATAGAAAAATAGAACTGTGAATTCTTTGTAAAATAAACAACACTTGGATATATTATTGTAGTTGTTTTTATTAATAACTAAATCAAATCATGATTGAATCATATATATATATATATATATATATATATATATACACAGTAACAGCATTCATTAACAAAAGATCAGAAACTACATGGAAAAACACAGTGTTTTGATTTTGGTAAAAATTCCCAAACCAGCTGAAGTGCGCGTAAATTTTCCCAAATCTGGGTCTGGCGGACCCACTTTAAAACAGCTGGATTAATCCTTGTTTTTCTATACATCAAAATGATCGTTGTATCAATACCTACAACATTCTAATATACATGCCTATACAAAAAGTTTATAGTTTTCGAGATAATTAACCATTTCAGTATTGAATCGCATCTGTGACCTTGACCTTTGAACCCATGACCTTTTTCTATACATCAAAATGATTGTTGTATCAATACCTACAACATTCTAATATAGATGCCTATACAAAAAGTTTATAGTTTTCGCGATAATTAACCATTTCGGTATTTTTTCACATCTGTGACCTTGACCTTTGAACCCATGACCTTTTTCTATACATCAAAATGATCGTTGTATCAATATCTACAACATTCTAATATACATGCCTATACAAAATGTTTATAGCTTTTGAGATAATTAACCATTTTAGTATTGGTTTGCATCTGTGACCTTGACCTTTGAACCCATGACCTTTTTCTATACATCAAAATGATTGTTGTATCAATACCTACAACATTCTAATATACATGCCTATACAAAAAGTTTATAGTTTTCGAGATAATTAACCATTTCGGTGTTGTTTTGCATCTGTGACCTTGACCTTTGAACCCATGACCTTTTTCTATACATTTAAATGATTGTTGTATCAATACCTACAACATTCTAATATACATGCCTATACAAAAAGTTTATAGTTTTCAAGATAATTAACCATTTCGGTGTTGTTTCCCATCTCTGACCTTGACCTTTGAACCCATGACCTTTTTCTATACATCAAAATGATTGTTGTATCAATACCTACAACATTCTAATATACATGCCTATACAAAAAGTTTTTATAGTTTTCAAGATAATTAACCATTTCGGTGTTGTTTCCCATCTGTGACCTTGACCTTTGAACCATGACCTTTTTCTATACATCAAAATGATCGTTGTATCAATATCTACAACATTCTAATATACATGCCTATACAAAATGTTTATAGCTTTTGAGATAATTAACCATTTTAGTATTGGTTTGCATCTGTGACCTTGACCTTTGAACCCATGACCTTTTTCTATACATCAAAATGATTGTTGTTATCAATACCTACAACATTCTAATATACATGCCTATACAAAAAGTTTATAGTTTTCGAGATAATTAACCATTTCGGTGTTGTTTTGCATCTGTGACCTTGACTTTGAACCCATGACCTTTTTCTATACATCAAAATGATTGTTGTATCAATACCTACAACATTCTAATATATATGCCTATACAAAATGTTTATAGTTTTCGAGATAATTAACCATTTTGGTATTGTTTAGCATCTGTGACCTTGACCTTTGAACCCAAGACCTTTTTCTATACATCAAAATGGTCGTTGTATCAATATCTACAACATTCTCATATAAATGCCTATACAAAAAGTTTATAGTTTTTGAGATAATTAACCATTTCGGTATTGTTTCGCATCTGTGACCTTGACCTTTGAACCCATGACCTTTTTCTATACATCAAAATGATCGTTGTATCAATACCTTCAACATTCTTATATACATGACTATACAAAAAGTTTATAGTTTTCGAGATAATAATTATAAGCAGAGGTAAAAAAAATTAGATCACGACCTTCACAATTGATCTTGACCTCATTTTGAAGATACTAACAAGAAAATGTCAAAACTGAAAACCCCACGTCCTCATCTGGTCAAGTAGTCAAGTTATAACAATTTGAAGCTATTTTACGATTTTTTCAAAATTAAACGCAAAAACACGTAACCCATTTTTCGACCAAATTTCACAAAATGAACAAACTATAGGCTTAAGACCCTAGAGAAGCCAAATATCACATTAGATTTTTTCTCCAAACAATACTTTTGGAGAAGAAGATTTTTTAAGATTTTTGCACCCCTAGGTCACCTTGACCTAGTTATGGTAACCATGGCAATGCCACGAACAAATCTGAATTGCACCGACCCAGACATGCTTCTGACCAAGTCTCGATGAAATCTGCCGAGTACTTTCAGAGGAGAAGTTGAAAATGTGTGTTAACGACGCACGCACACACACACGCACATACGCACGCTGCACCATACCATAAGCTCACATGACCTTTGGTCAGGTGAGCTAAACATCATTTAAATGTGTTGAATACATGAATAAAGTTTTGCCATAAACATTTTAGTTTTTAAACGTTTTTACTAACAAGTTATAAGTTGAACTAACAACAATTTACTAGCATTCAAATCGTCAGCAGTACTACGGTAAGTAAAACCAAAGGTGACCTGGATGAATTCCCGCATGCGCGAGAGGATATGTACCGCTCAGCTATGGTTATAAATAGAACAGATACGAGTCAATGTTGATAAAACATGTAGTCAGGTGGTCATAGGTTTGAATCATGGGTACTCGGTTACGGGTCGGGTACAAGACATCGGGTACCCAGGTATAATTTTTTCTACCTGTGCCAGCCCTAGTAAGCGAGACCACTCTGGTCACAAAGGTTTCCCCTTTGGTAGCAAGTGAGAGGGTTTCAGACCATTCTGGTCACCAAGGGTTTCCATCAGTAAGTGGGGGGGTGGTGGTGGTGGTGGTGGGAGGGGGGGGGGGGGGTGAACTGATACATTAGACAGCTGTGACTTTATTACCTGTGTGTCAAAATAAATTCCACCAGCTGATTTATTTTCTTAGCCAAATCTTTCCGCTCATTATCATCAAAGCCTGACAGCAAGAAGACATGGCCACACCCTGACAATCTTGTTCTTAAATTGCTAGACATATCTTTAAAAATAACTTCGACTGAAAACTGTAAAGAAAGAGAAAAGACACAATATTAAAAAATTTGCTAATTACTGACCAGTGAATAAAACTTCAATAAAGAACCCAAACCCTTATCCATGGAAACTGGACAATATATGCAAGTGGGTATAGCATTAATGAATGTTTAAAAGGCATTTGACACAGTTCTCCACAATTAACTTCTGCGCAAGTTGAATCAATACAGCATTATTTACAGGACCATACAAGCCACATAATGAGACATGCAGAGGAACATAGCATTTTATACTCCCTGCAGCATGGACTTCGCAGAAAACGTTAACGAGAATCACAACACCTAGAATGTGTGGACAACCTCAGCAAAAATATGGAAAACGGAAAACAGACAGACATGCTTATACTAGGTAGACTTTTCAAAGGCATTTGACAAAGTTAGTCACAATTATCTATTTCTCCACAAACTCTAGCACTACAGCATTTTAGCCACAGCAAATAGGTGGATTTAATCATTCCTGTCAAATAGAACACAGGCAGTTGTGGTTTGATGGTGACATCTCTGGAACTGAAAATGTAGAATCTGGTGTACCACAAGGATCAGTACTAGGCCCAGTACTTCTGTTCTACATAAACGACATGTAGGGCTGGCTATCGCTGCTGAAATTCAATATCGATTATCTTTCTTTTCATGCCGATAACTATCGATACATATCTGAAAAAATAATTTTGGGAGAAAATTCTTGATACATGGTATCTAACTCCCTAAAATTATGTCATATGAAGCATTTTCGAATGACTATGTGCTTAACAAAGTAAAGACAAGTGTATCTTAATCATGCATACGCTTGGAGTACTTCCCTCTGTAATAAGGTGCACTCAAGCATCTAAAAATTTCGCATCATTTTAGAGGTGCCCAAGAATTGATGACGTAGTTACCTATATGTTATGTACAAATGCACATGTTATGAGAATTTGAGCTTGTTTAAATAAAATTATTATAAATATAATTAAAAACAAGTGAGGCATTGTTTTTATCAGGGATTTATCAGGGTCTTTTGGGAAAAGGCCCTAAACTAAAAATTGGGAAAAACTATCAACTTTTTGCTCATTTTAGGAAAACTTTGACATCATTTTTGGTGCCATTAATGATTAAATTTAATGCTTTTAGTGTATTGAGTTGATTGAAGATTGAGAAAAGCAGCCACATTTATGACCAGACTTCAGCTATGTATCTGGTACAATTTTCTAATTGGGAATTTTCTCAGCCCATTTTGGGAAAAAATCAATGTTTTCCCATTGGGAATGGGGCCGAATTTCGGCCCTAAATAGGCCCTTGATAAATCCCTGTATATAATCGATCTTTTAATTGTTTTTCTGAAGTTTTGGATTTTCTAGTTACTTATCAATATTTGAAAAATCAATATCGATTATCGTTGGGAGTAGCCCATCGATCGGTATATCAATATACTGATATATCGTGCCACCCCTAACGACATGCCAGGAAAAATCAGCACAACTGTCTGCCTCTTCGCTGATGACACCATAGTGTACCTCACCGTTTCCTCAGACAGCGACTGCTTGAATCTACAACAAGATCTTGATAAACTGGCAGACTGGGAAAGGAAATGGAAGATGGAGTCCCACCCAAACAAGCGCACAGTTCTGACCGTAAGTAGAAAGAAAACCCAAATAAAACTCCAGTACAAACTACATGGACACATCCTCGAACATGACACATCATCAAAATATTTAGGGATAACCATAACATCAGACCTAAACTGGGGAAAGCACATCTCAAACACCACTGCAAAAGCAAATAGAGGAATCGGCTTCCTACGAAGAAATCTAAACATATCGGCCAAGAAAATAATAGTGTGCCTACAAAAGCCTGATAAGACCATATAAAAAACTGACATAAACAAACTACTGTTACAGTGTTCAACTTAAAAAGAAAGAGAGGAATCCACGACCATAAAATACTCCAAGAAATGAAACTGTTAAATAAGAGTTTGTCACAAACCTTTCAAATATGACTTCTTCATTCCCGCCCCGAGTGTATTTCTTCCCGAAAGGTTCCGAATGGTCTTACTCGATGTTGATATTCCACACTTTTTAGCGCACCATTTCTGTGTAATATTCGCCATATGGCGATTTTGACCAACCAGTTACGGTATGTCCAGAATGCCTGTCATAATTTTTTTAATTGTTTTGTTTTGGCTTAGTATATACTGTCTGCTGCTTTGACCGAGTGCGTGTTTGTGGTTGTTTTGGGCGAGTAAATGTTTTTGTTGCTTTCATGGGAAAGTACATTGCATTGACTGCTTTCAACGAATACAGTGCTATTTTAACATATTTTTTGTTGCTGTAGTCAAATACTTTTTGCCGAACTACTTTTTTGGTTAATTGACCATACTGTACCACCGGCTAGTACACACGTTTTGGGTTGTGACCGAGTACATGATTTGCGGCTTACTTCAAGTTGGTCCGGAGTCACGCGGCACATTTTTTGGTTACTTTTGCAGAGCTTACGTTTTTAGCTGGTTTGGCCAGGTCTCTGCTTTGGCTTAGTACACCGCTGTTTTATGCTTTGGTCAGGCACAACATCACGTTTTTTTTTTCAAGTTAACGGAGTACAAGTCAAGGGCGTACCTGGGGTGTTTATGATGTGGACGCCTAAAGAGGGCAGGGGGTTTGGGGGCCGCCCTGATGCGAATTTTCGACCCTCTAGGGCGCTATTTATCAGAATTTTTCTTATAATTTTATGCTATGCTGTTGTAGTTTTTGTCGTTCTTTTGAGGACTGGTTCATTCTTAAACCTGGAGACGAGGTACAAGCCGGGTATCTGATGTTGTATGGCATAAGCACTACGAAAACAACACACTCAATAATTGAGAAAGTCGAGTTAAAATGGGAGTTCAATTAATATAGTGGTGAGGTTAAACGGAGGAGAGGAAATATATTTGTAAATATATTGCGTTAATACATAATGAAACGTGACGAATGGCTAGTAGAAGTTCTTTAATGTAATTGTTAACAGGCATTCGTATCTAGGCATAAGTATGTGCGAAAACAACCAGATAAAGTCACTTGAAAGCAAGTCTTCGTTGTTTCCTTCCAGCAAATTCCTCAATGATTTTGTTAACGAACTGAAAAAATGAAATAAAGATCTACATTTTTATTATGTGCAATATGTTAATATAATACCTTATTGGGAATTGATATTTATGGGCCGTTTCCCATGTTTCTGTGAGAAGCTGGAGTTTTGTATTGGTTCATCTCAACTCATCATCATTCAAAGCGAAAAGATCGGGATACTTTGGCCAAGGTTTATGTACATTTGAAGTTGATGACGTTGGTTTACTTATACCCTTAGGTTTATCTTGTGTATCTGGATTCTGCTGTTGAGCTGCTGGACTAACTGCGCTCGAGTTATCGGCTTTTGAAGCCGAGAACAAATCAGATAGTTTCAATTGTTTTGCCATGCCGGCAAAGTCAAGACAACACCGGAACCAGGGAACCGCACCTCAGACGCTATCGAAGTCAGGTTTATCGAATTCGTATCATGACATGTATAACATTTTCCGGTGAAGACCAACGGTTTGGTATAAGAAATATATTATATTCTCTCTCTCTCTCTCTCTCTCTCTCTCTCTCTCTCTCTCTCTCTCTCTCTCTCTCGTTTTTTTTTTTTTTTTTTTTTTTTTTTTTTTTTTAATTTTTTTTTTTTTTGCGAAAACGATGTGGACGTCCCTGAGGTGGGTTACACATGCTTGATTGCTTTGGCCGTCTGTATGCTTTTGGTTGATTGGTCGGTCGGGTACACTTTTTCGGATGCTTTGGCTGAGTAATATGTTTTGATAAGGAAGAAGTAGAATATATAGTGATTATTCCATTACTCAGTCTGCCGACGTTATATTGCCTATGGAGTTCACCAAGGCCGTTAACCCACGTCTATGGAACCCATCAGAGTATACTGATTATTATGGAGTTTACCAAGGATATACCTATTGTATATGAAGCTCTTCAAGGTTATACCTATTGGTCATTGTAGTACCTATTGTAAATGGAGTTCACCAAAGGTATACCTATTGTATATGGAGCTTATCAAGGGTATACATATTGATTATGGAGTTCACCAAGGGTATACCTATTGTATATGAAGCTCATCAAGGTTATACCTATTGGTCATTGTAGTACCTATTGTAAATGGAGTTTACCAAAGGTATACCTATTGTATATGGAGCTTATCAAGGATATACGTATTGATTATGGAATTCACCAAGGGTATACCTATTGTATATGAAGCTCATCAAGAGTATACATATTGATTATGGAGTTCACCAAGGGTATACCTATTGTATATGGAGCTTATCAAGGGTATACGTATTGATTATGGAATTCACCAAGGACATGCCTATTTTCTATGGAATTCACCAAGGGCATACATTTTTTCTATGAAATTCATCATTTGTATTCTAATTGATTATGGAGTTCACCAAGGGTATTCCTCTTGTCTTTGAAGTTCCACAAGGGCATTTCTATTGTATATCGAGTTCACCAATGGTATATATCTATTGTGTCTAGAGTTCACCAATGGTATATATCTATTGTGTCTAGAGTTCACCAATGGTATATATCTATTGTGTCTAGAGTTCACCAATGGTATATATCTATTGTGTCTAGAGTTCACCAATGGTATATATCTATTGTATATCGAGTTCACCAATGGTATATATCTATTGTGTCTAGAGTTCACCAATGGTATATATCTATTGTGTCTAGAGTTCACAAAGTTTATGCTTATTGACTATGGATTTCACCCAGACTATTAACAACTAACACCTAGTCCCGGTTTCACAATCATTCTTTAACTAAGATTTTCCTTAACTTAAATCTTGTAAATTTGAAATTTGAATAATTTTGTTAATGTTTAAGATATTCAGGGATTTAAGGTGCCATTTTGAAGTTAACTTCAAGCTTTAAATATCTGCATTAATCTGTTCATAAATGTTTATTTGTTGTTCCATAAAATCACTTCCAAAATTTGGCAAAGTTAAGTAAAGGAAAATCTTTTCTAAGGAATAATTGTGAAGCTGAGACCTGTATACTGAACTCTGTACAATGAACACACTATATGGTTATGCTTCTGAGTAGTTCAAGGCCAGACTCCGGTTTCACAATAATTCCTTGACTAAAAATTTTCCTCAACTTAAATTTAACTAACATTTGCGATATTTTAAGGAGCTCAAAATATAAATTTTCATCAAAACTAGAATAAAGATGTTTTAAACTTGAAGTGATCGTCAAAATCACACACCTTAAATATCAAATATCCTGAAAATGATTTCAATTTTGCCAGATTTAAGTTAAAGAAATTTTTTATGTGAAACCGGGGCCAGTCATACTCACGATATTAATTTAATGGTTGCAAGAAACTTACAAGGCCAACAAATCGTATATAACAACAATTAAGATCGTATATATCCCACAAGAGAGTTGAGTGAATGAGTAGTGGTGTTTTGAACCCTGCCAGTTCACAAGTAAGATCATGCACAAGACCAAAAATCTATACTCATTTAACAATATTTATTGCTATCAAACGTAATAATATCATTATATAATTATTAGAGAAAATTCATTTTATTGGAATCCTTCATAGATTCCATTCAAGTGAGACCACGTGTTTATAGACCTAGGTTGACAGTTTCAAATTGTGCTGCAATTCACTTTAAAGTTAAATTAAACTTAAGAACAATTCAGAAGGTGTTAAGCACATTCACAGACTAAATACACTTTGTTCCTTGGTTTAAAATTTTTGTTTTGGAATACTAATGCGGCGACTTTTTCGTCGTCCGGTTGATCGCCATTTTGAAGCGACATCGACAACAGATTTCATAGAGGCAATAGCGTTATTTCTGAGTTCAGCTAAATTTTCTGTTTCCTCCTCTTCTGTGACATCCTCGGTATTTTGTTCTTTGGTATTCCTTGGTGCTTCCTTGGCACTTGGTCTATAGGATTTACTTATCTGTTCTTTCCAGACGTCAAACATCCGGAACATTGTTATTTCATTTTTTATATTCTCCATTATCGGAGATTCCGGATCGGCCAGTTCAGTAATATCCTAAATTCCTGCATCAAATGGCGATATGACGACACATTTTGTTTCTTTTTTCCTATATTATTAACATGTTGAAAATTTTACAACTTTTTTATCCAATTTGTCGAAAATATTATGTAACTTGGATAAGTATGCAGCGTTGTTTAATTATTCCAAGTTCAATCCAATTCAATATTATTAGTCAGAGCCACCGATACACATCCGGCATTCACACATATTGCTAAACACTCCGATTGGATAAACTATTGTCCAAAAATATTTAATTTGGTCCAAAATCCAATATATATAATACATGTATTAAACACTTTCCGAGTTTTAGCCGTATATATACGAGATAGTTCTGTTTTGTTCCAAAATCCTATTGGTTTTTAAAATTGAACTAGTTTTTTCCGAGGAATTGTCGAACTAACCAACCGACCAGTACACATTACAGATGGATTATCCTACTCTAACTATATCCAATTTTGAAAACTAGTTTAAATATTCACTCCACGGTTTCCAAAAGCTACATTCTTGATATAAAGATCTAAGTGAGCCCCGTCAAACTTGATTTTCGCTGATTTTGGTCAATGTAAAAATTTCGATCAAAATGAACAATATCAGTTTTCCTCTTTTCTTATATACTTGCTATTTTTGTAAACAAATCCATAAAAATAGAAATATTTTTAATTAAAATGTTACCCCCGCAATTTTAACAATTAAGTTTAAAGTTTGAATTAATATATATTTAAATTTATTTCAATTTAAACGTCTTAAATAGATTAATAAACAGTTCTATGTGAAATGACAATAAACTTTCTGACGATAATAACACACTATTTCTAACACCATTATATTACCCTTAAATAAGGAGTTATAAAAATCAACAATAAACCGCAGCACTATATAATTAATTTCGCCCGTGATTTTTATATCTTAACAATGATAAACATTATATCTAGGTCAAAGTTTTGACACACAGAGAGAGAGAGAGAGAGAGAGAGAGAGAGAGAGAGAGAGAGAGAGAGAGGAGATCTTGGTCCCCAGGCCCCGGTTTCACAATCATTCCTTAGCATAGATTTTCCTTAACTTAAATTTAGCAATTTTTGGTTATCTCTTTTTGGAACTACTGGTTAATATTGTGTCAAAACTAAATGCAGATGTTTTAATCAAGACATTATCTTAAAATTAACACCTTAAATTCCAGAATATCTTCAAAATTAACAAAATTATCAAAGTTTTTAATTTGCCAGATTTAAGTTAAGGAAAATCTTAAGTTAAGAAATGATTGTGAAACCGGGGGCAGATCTACGATAGGTTGATTGAAATGCTCTTAAAGTTCACTGAACATGTTTTTACAACAACCAGTACTATTCTCTCTATTACTAAATGAAATTTCTTAAAACTTGTAGGAATTTATCAAATGTAGGAATAGAGGGAATGAACCCTATTTACAATAGAGTAGGGTTAGGTTAAATGGAGACATTTGATTGTCCCTACAAAAATGTTCCCACATTGTAGGTAAAACAAACTTACACATTTCTTATGGATCTCACATTGTTCCTACTATTTATCGCACTTGTCCATACTTTTAAGAGAGAGAGAGAGAGAGAGAGAGAGAGAGAGAGAGAGAGAGAGAGAGAGAGAGTCTCCTACACTGAGGATTATTTCATTGGTTCAATTATTTGGTCATAATGTCACCTTGATCATAATATAATATAAAAGTTTGAATATTTACGAAGTGTACAGAAAATAAATCCGAATCAGCAAATATAAAGATGGTAAAATATATACACACAAAGTACGATGACATTCTAATGCTAGTGCATGGGCGGATTTATCTTTGGTCTGTAGGTCGAGTTCCAATTTTAGGTATCCCGCGTAGTTTTCGCGCCATTTCCATAACAGTCTGCATTGATCTGATCGCATAACTACTTAATTCATGAGAGCTTAATTTTGCATTTTCATTGACATCTGTTAATTCAACAACATTTTGTCTAGGTTTCTCTTTCACATGGTGCCGATAAGATTTGGTCAGTTCTTCTTGCCATACACTAAACAACGCTGGCAAACTGTCTTTGCTGTTCATTTTGTTTAAAAGTTAATCTTAAGCAGATTTTTTTTATTTTGGAAAACTGTATGGATGGAAGTGTAAATCCAGAAACAAGTAGTTAAAATCTATACACTGCCTTTCAGTAAGTTTCCACAAATTCACTTATTAATCCATATTAATTTTGTTTCAAAGTAACTTTTAAACAGACGTTTTTAATATTTTGGCAATCTGTATGGTCGGTAGTGATAAAATCAGAAATAATTTGTTAAATCCGTATGTAAGATCTGCACTCTGCATATTTTCAATAAATTAAGTAATTACTCATGTTGATTCAAAATTACTTTTTCAAGAGCAGTCTTTTTTATTTTTGGAATCTGTGTGGTCTGACGGTGTTAAATCAGAAATAATTTGTTGGATCCGTACTCATCCTATTTTCAACAAATAAACTTATGAATTCATTTGACAGCCTCGAAATGTTTACATCAGAATCGCTGTAGATTTTTTTGTTTTTAAATCCACACCAATATTAGATTTTCATAATATCTAAAACCACCGGCTAAATATTCACATGTACATACGGTTTCACCACTTTACGTAGTTTATTATGGTCTTTTGAATCACCATTAGACGTTTAAAATAAAATGTCAACTTTTTAGTGCCGCATCAGAATATTTAAATCTTTTATCAGAATGTTGTCTGGACAACTACATAGTTAAAACCTGTACCAGAATCATGGCTGGATACCTACGTAGTTGAAACAGGTATCAGAATGCTATCTGGACCATGTTGTCGGGTTTAAACCATTATCACAACGTTGTCTGGGTCCTGTTGTCTGGATTAAACCTTTATCAGAATGTTGTCTGAATTAAACCTTTATCAGAATGTTGTCTGGATTCCAACGAAAGTTTGTTGTATAGTATGTAAATTTGTCAGCAACATAGATTTAAATAGAATCCTTGAAGTTTATCAGCAACACAGAGTTAAATAGAATCCTTGAAGTTTATCAGCAACACAGAGTTAAATAGAATCCTTGAAGTTTGTCAGCAACACTGATTTAAATAAATAGATTCACGGAAACGAATGCTTTATAATAACTGATGATGTTGTTAATTCTACCGTCAGGTACGTAATTTAACTGATTTAAATCACATAATAGACACAATGCAGCAGAATAATATCAATAATGGAGTTGATTGAATCCAATCAGTTGTTAATGAAATATGGTCGTTTAACACCGTCGTTTTATATTCCTTTAACACGCTATTGCTGATTGCATTTCCCTTAATCTACCCAGGTCTTAACGACGAGTACCGAGGTCTTAACGACGGGTTACTGTCTGTGTAATAAAACAACATGGGAACTGACATCATAATTGATGATTCGAATTACATCAGCTTCAGAGACTTTTGTTCAGTTCACATAGAGTCCTATACAACCGGTGTAATCGAAAACAAGCATACCAATCCATGTCCAAACCAAAATTACAAAGCAAAGTAAAATCTTTGATGCTGGTAAATCCACCAGTGAAGTGAGACTGGGTGCATTCATACGCATACACTTTATTTAATGACTTTAATAGAATAGACACAGAACAGCAGAATAATAGTTACATTTCAGTCTTTAACAAACTGTGTTGGTATACTAGTGTTACTTTTACTTGCAAAGGTTATATATGCTAAAGAATGGACTTGTACATATGCATTGAATATATCTCAGTTGATGACTAGATGAACAAACTCCAATCAAACAGGATATTCCAATGTGTTGTAATTCTTAATTACAGCCAAACCTGTCTATAAAGGTCACTCAAGGGAACCAGTAAAAGTGACCTTTGTGGTCAGATGGCCTTTATAGACAGGTTCAAATATGACTAAAGAAGAATTGGGATACAATTCTACGGCCTTTATAGGCATGACCCTTATATAGAGGGTACCTTTTTGGCAGGTTGGACTGTATGTCCTCAAACCATCCCTGTCCATTTTCACAGTTCTTTATGTATCAATTCTGGAGAAAATGTGAAAAGTTTACAGCCGCACGTAACACGACGCATGCGCAATAACTCATGTGATAATTGAATGGGGTTTTACGTCCTAGTTAAGAATATTACACTCGTATCGAGAAATGGCAGAAATTTAGACATTTGCAATACGCTCAGGAATGGTTCTTTTACGTACCACGCCTGTCGAGACAAGGGAAACAGTTTTTAAGGTCTCTTCCGAAGGACCCCGCGATTTTCATTTTTAAATACCGAGTGCTTGGCTAAAGAACAGTCAAGTTGCCTATTTTCATGTCTAGGTCAGACCCGGCCAGGGTTCGAACCCAAGACCTCCTATATAAGGAGCGCGCACAATAGCACATAAATAACTCATGTGAGCTTTCATCTCAAGTAAGCTAAAATAGTAAAAATAGAAAAACGACAAAACATTAACATCTTTATTCATATAAATAGACATTTAACAATACATACAGTCAAACCTGTCTATAAGGGCCATCCAAGGGAATCAGTAAAAGTGGCCTTTATGGGCAGGCGACCTTTATATAAAGCTTGAAATAATATAAATAAAGAACAATAAGGATTCTACTGGCCTTTAAAAGCAGGTGGCCCTTATATAGAGGTAGCCTTTAAAGCAGGTTGGATTGTATTTACATTTGGTTATAGTTTAAACTACTTACTTAATTTAAAATAAATTAAATGGTATATGGCAATACACAATTTTTAAAATGTATTGAATGATAGAATTAAAAATTATATGACACAAATATAAATAGTTCACATTAATGTAATAAGCTAATATGTGATTTGTTCCATAACATATTTCTATCAGCATTTTATTTGTTACAGTTTGGTGATTTTTATGCCACTAAAGGGTTTTTCAAAACTTTTATCAATTTAAAAACTCTTAATGCATGGACCAATATACATCGATTGAAATACAATCCTTTTAAAATTACAATACAGACATGTAAAAAAATTTAACGCTGTAAGTTAACGAAAATGAGTTGATGCCGAATGGCGGAGATAAAGAAGGTCATCAATTTAAGCTATTTACATCAGTATTTCAATTTTCTTGAATTTTTTTTAACACAATACCATAAAATATTGCCAAAGGTTTCCAGATTCATAGTTCAGGAATGATTGTGTCAAATTTAATCATAAAATACATTAAAAAATGGTATATGACAATTGTGAAACAGGTCTGTTATATCTTATCCGAGATATCGTGATGGGAAGTCACTGACTTAGTTCAATAGAATAAACCTCATATTTATAAGTTATTGCACAAGTTAAACAAAATGTCTTCTGAATCTTCTGCCTAGAATAAAAAAACAATTGGGATACAATTCTACTGGCCTTTATAAGCAGGTGACCCTTATATAGAGGTGGTCTTTAAAGCAGCTTGGACTGTACCTAGAAATGTTTCTCTTTAGTAAAGCGTTCAATAAGTATTTATGGATTGAAATGTTTTTTGTCAATGAAGGTATAGGATTAACAAACGTTGGGTCTGACACTTTACAATCATTCTTCTTCAGCTGGATGACCTTCAACTTCAGAAATATAGTCATCTACAGTCTGTTTCAACGGCCCCTCCATATCTTCACATCTCTTCAACCTGAGAATAAAATATTAATTGCGACGCTAGAAATGGTGTGACATATTGTTAAAACCATACCAAACAAACTAAAAACAAGAAATATGTGGGCTACTGTTCACTTGGTGTACACCGTTTTTAACTTCAAACACTGACCGTAATTGTCGAAAAATAAACTAAGTCGGTAAACAGGAAGGTGATGTCTGACAGACTAAAATCGGTACTTGCGGCATTGGACCTCATTCTGAACTCGCATACAATGTTTAGTAGTTAATGAGATAAAACGTTTTGTTTTTAGGACAGACAGAGGTAAACAAGTATATCTCCTCTACGAGTAATAAAGTGACTAAATATTTATCTATCTTTTACAGGTTGAAAGTTATTAGTCAATTTAGCGCAATGTTGTACAAAGAAATCCAGAAACACCAACAAGAAATTGTGAACCCCCGGAAGGCATGTAAGTGCAGCTCATAAATAAAACACCGCTTTCTGAATAATAATAAAAGAAAGAGTAACAAGTAAAATTGAGTGTTCATATTTTTATCCAATGTATTTATCTGCGTTTGAAGACACTAGTGACTGCTTGTTGGCATTTATTGTAAACAATAAACCGCCCATCCCCAGTGTGCAATTTCTGACTTTGGTCTTGGCCTATCCGAGTGTCATGGAAGGCATCCCAAATGTGCCTTTGTCTTACTCTGGTTTGGCCAACCCCAGTGTGTCAGGGAGGGTTTCCCCCATATGCCTTTGTCTTACTCTGGTCTGGGTCATTCCCAGTGTGTCATGGAGGGCACACCCAAATAGTCCTGATCTTACTCTGATCTGTTTTACATATGGTAACTATTGTACTGCGAAAAATGCTTACCATCGCTTACATGAGCGGATTACCCAATCATACGTTTCTACCAATCTGGATTGTGTCAGAGCATCAACAAACTGTCGGAATGCATCTGACGTATTACCAACGTTTTCTCTCGCCGTAATAAGCATCTGTAAATAATACATCGAAATGTATTGTATCGATCATTAACGTTTTGAAAAATGTTTGATGGACAAAATCACTAACAAATTTACTATTTGTATTCTTGGTGCATTTTTACAGACTTATGCGTTGACGTACTACTGCGGCAGGGAAATGTCATATACCATTTTTTTAATTTAATCATAAAATACATTCAAAAAATAGTATATGACAATATACCATATTTTGAATGTATTTTATGATTAAATTTAAAAAATGGTATATGACAGAAAGGCCAAATGAAAAAACATTAATTCGTTCGAACGATTTACTAAACAACGTCGTATAGTACATCTATATCATTAACCAAAATTTTTATCTATTAGTACTTTGGAAATATTTTGGTTAATTATACATAGATGGGCATTTTAAGAGTAACTTTGTAGCCATTTGATAATGAAATATTGCACCTACCCATCCGATAATCTTAAAGCAACACCAGATATATGCTCAATAATGGAACTAAAACTAAATAATGATGTTCCTCGTAGATACTAATATTTAATTTATTGTATACATTTCTATAAGAAATATTTAAAGTCAATACTAGTCCAATTTCAGTTTTTGACGCATCTGCTTTGGACCTAATTTTAAAGTTGATGTTGTTGGCTTGTACATACTGGCTTATCAAATATTGTACACATTACACGTGACGGGTGTAGCTAGTTAATCAGGAGGTACTCATCCTTTCCGGAGTGTACGTCCTCACTACCCATGTGGAAGTTCACGTTTTTAACTTAATTTGCCAGCTTTTATAGTTTTTATATGTTTTGGAGTTGTGATTTGGACATGGATTGTTATTTAATAATAGCCAAAGATTTTGTTTTTTGACACGTCTGATTAAGACTTACATTTAAGAGTTGATGTTGGTGGTTTGTTGATAACGGATCGTCAAATATTGTATCTACCTCTCCTTTTGAAATATCTAACAATGTCCATATAGAAACCAAATCCTCGCTTGTACAATTTTCAATTAATAATAACAGATATATATCCGACATTGGTTCTGGATCCTGAAAAGCACCTGCAAAATACAACAAGCGCATCTGCTCACTAATTACGTAGACCATAGGGTATTGCATTTAATGAAAAATTATTTAAACCTACAACAAATATTTCAGTAACTGATTAAATGATATTACATGACCATGTCAAAAGGATATAGAAATTGACGTCAGTATTAGCACATTTGATAATAAAACATGAGGCACATGGTATTTTATGCTCAACTGACTAATAAATGATTACTTCAACATATGGTATCTATTGCTATGGAACAATCACGTGCACAGACGTGGAAAACCCCTTCATATTGAGTTTAATCAATATTGGTGCAGCTGTTTCAGAACATTTAAAAATGAGTGTTACAAACTCATACACACACGATCAGACACACGACACACATCTACAATAAAATCATATGGTCTTCCTGTCAGATGATCAAAAACGTACATAATTATAAGAAAAATGTAAGGTTATTCTGTAAGTCCTTAATTTTTTACGATTGTACAAAATAGTGAAATAAGAATTTAACCCAGAAGTATGAAAATACATTTACATTCAAATCAAACCTGTATAGGGGCCATCGCTGTACATGGCATCAATATATCAAAAACATATTCCATAGTAAAAGGACAGTTTCAATAAAAAAAACCAAAAATACACAAATTTCAACCATACCTAAATATGCATTTCACCTCAGATTAATTAGCGATTGGCCTCAACGACCACATACAAAAATATCGTAAACATTGGATTCAAAACCAGTATTTAATCTTTACATTCGATTTGATAGGAGTTTACATAAATCTTTCCAAATTAGAAAACATAACGGCCCTCCATTAATTAACTGTGATACCGTTTCTTATTCTACATTGAATGTCCAATAGTGAAGAAAATATCAGCTCTTAGTCCATGTTATATTGAAGGTATTGTCATGTTATAAATTTTTGAATTTTCTGAATGAAATATTCAAAAAATTATAATTGTCATATTATAAATTTTTGAATATTTCATTCAGAATATTTATAATATGACAGTATACCACTGTCACTCTAAAAACAGTAGAAAGTAAGAAACAAGCTACACAATATTATAACTACATACCATCAGTGTTAAATTCTTGTTTTAAATTCCCAACAATATCTGACCGTCCAGCTTCTTGTAATGCTTCATAAAGCTCCATTAGATGTTTTCTATCTGGTTTATCTCGACTATCATGGTCTCCAATTTAATAAACCTTTTGTTATTAATGTTACTGCATGAGACTCGTTTCCCATTTTTATTTGTTCAACCTCTGATAACTCCAGTCCTAAATTAATCACGACCTCTTCCCATTCTTTTCCTAATTTTTTTGCAACCATGTTCTGTAAATTTTTGTCAGTGAGCAAATCTGGTAAAAGGTAAATTAACAACTTTTGAATATAAAATCTTTTACTGTTGTAAGGAAACTTCTAACAAAACATGTATCGTAAATGAAATGAATTGTAAAAATGACGTGCATAACACGGGTTTGTGGAAATCAAATTGACTGATATTTTAGAAATATAAGCGTACTTTAATTTTATGAGATAACAAACGCTTTTGTGGCAAATGTCATGTGCTACTTATGAAAAAAAGTAGATTTGATGTTGTTCATGTATTCCAGTTTTTTCGTATTTTATTTCAACAACATGAACCTTATCCCCTATCGGGGTGTACATTGTACTTGTTCCTATGCAACAAGTGTTAGGTGTTACCATACTACTTGTTCTTTAAGGTTTTGTGTTTTGCCTACATTTAAAGATATAATTATAAGATATGTATTAATAATTTAGTTTAGATTTGCATTGTATCTTTGTTTTGAATTGAAAGGATAGGACGTCTATTCACTTGCTATAGACTGCGCCAAGATCTACTGAAGACTTCATTATGCAGTGTTGTAATAGTAAAATGAAAGTAATTATGTATTTCTTGAAGCTAATCTAAACACTCGCGTATAAACTACCGATTATATTAAAAGAGCATATAACACATGATTAGTACATAGGCCACATTACCTGTAGCTACAGATTCTTCTTGCAGACTTTTATAATGTCCAATCTTCCTGACTCTTCTAATGCCTGATATAACTCATCTAGATCATTCCTATTTGACTGACTGTCTCTCCATCGTATCAAACATTTGGTTATTGTTGTGATAGTATGTTGATGTTTATCTTCTTTTATTTTATCTATTTCGTGCCTTTCAAGTCCCAAATTTATCAACACTTCTTCCCATTCATGTCCAAGTTTCTTTGCTACCATATTTTGTAAACTTTTGTCGGAAAGGAGACCTAAACATTTTTCGAAAAAATGGTCAGTATTATGACATAAAGTTCCTAGAAAGTCCAATGACAGTCGATATACACAATCCAAATCTTAACATATCAGAATGTTTAATAATGAAATTTTCAGGGTTGTTGGTTTATTGGGAAAATTTGTGAATTTAAAAAAAAGTTCTTAAAAGTCTGACGTCGAACGATACACATATTTAAAATCTTAACATATCTGGATTTTATAAAATTGAAATTTTCAGGGGTTGTTGATTTCAATGTTGTCCGTGATCTCTAACCATTCTGAATACATTGATTTTTGAGAAAAGTTTTTTATCTGTGCTAAGTTTATTAAGAGGAAAATACTCTGCCACATGTATTTATCAACGTTTTTATTTTGTTTAAGCATGAAAATTGGCTAAGCTATTTAAGACTTACCATTTTTATGTTTCACAGAACGAAGACCGTCAAGGGCATCGACTGCCCAAAGATAAAATGGGTCCTTATCTTCTTTGTTGGCGTTTATCCTGTGTAAAATAACATAACAATCTGATTGATTGCAACTTTACAATGCATCGGAAGAAAGTATTTATAACATATTTTAAAATGTTCTATTTTCGGATTCTAAGGTGCAAATCGTTATGTCTGATTTTACAAAATTTGGTTATGTTTCACAGGATTTTACAGAATTCAATTAAACCCCTAAATCCAAAATATGTTGTTATCTAAATTCTGATTATTTATAATCCCTTCATCTTTCAGGCTTTATGAGTATACCGTTTCTTTAGGAAAGATAACAAGACTGTTTTGAATGTTAGTTGCGAATACATCGCCATCATTAAAAAACAAACATATCATTCCATGTCCAAACCACTATCCCAAAGCAAAGTAAAAACTTTGAAACTGACAAATTAGGTTAAACACGTGAATTTTCAACAGGAAAGTGAGGCTGAGTGCTTCGGATAGGTAATTTATATAAAAAGGAAATACTTATTGTACCAGTTTTGAAGCTCTGTTAGTACAAATTGTACTAAATCGTCACGTCTGACTTTGTGTAGTGATGCAATAAGATCTGGCACTCCATAGTTATCTAGTCTGTGCATGCTCATCTCCCGCCATTGTTGTAAAACCTATAAATGAAAAAAAAGCATCCAAACTTTAAAGATATACTTATCTGAATATATTATTCTTATCTTTGGACGGAAATCCAGCAAAATTTAAAAAAGAAATGAAAATAAAAAAATATTAAAAATAAAAAGTAGTTATCCAGAAGTTTTTCCTTCTTTTTTTTGCAATATTCAGAATAATTTTGACTGTAAACAGTATTATAATAAATCAAGAGATTCTCGTCTTCTTATGTGTATTGTTGAAGTTAAAAAATTAACAATAAAGGGGCTTATATTCCTGTATGAACGTTTAGGCAGCAGTTAGAAATAAAAATTCTGCCAATAATAACAAATTTAGTAAATTATCTATCATACATCATTCAGCAAGGATATTATATTCATTATTACATAGTGGATTAGAAATATTTGTACAAAATCAAGAAGCAACTGTCGCAAATTAGATGAAACATTGCTGATACGACATTAAACAATTTTTGCTAAATAACTTATAAAATTCTGCCTTTTATACACAAAACAGTAATGCTTTGCTCTTTTTTCTAAATGTCGTAAAATTATTGGCCGTGAGTGTTTATAAACAGGAGGACATTTTCAGTCTATGCAAAACCAAACACAAACGTACCAATCCATGCCATATTACATATTATACAAGTGTTAATTTTACAGCACTAGACGGCCGTTTTGATCTACAATACAAAAGGATATTAAAAACTTGCAAATTAAGTAAAACCTCCTTTAACCTATTTTAAATTATTTATTTTGGTGGTGTCCAATTTTCGTGGATCTAAGATACAATATCATTGCGCGGGTTGGCAATTTTGTGGTTTATGATTACCATTTAAGGTGGTTTTGTAATTTACAGGATTTCGTTGAGATATAACTCCGCGGGTAAGGGTGTCCATGAATACAACAAATATTGGATCACCGTAAAATTTGATGATTCTGCAGTATAAGTTAAAAGCTACATGTAATTGCTGTACCTTTAATGTTTTCTCCTTGGTAGATAACGCTTTATGAACTGTTCTTTTTGAAGGTCCACAGTTTTGTATGTTAAACCAAGCAGAATGCTCATCTTTATCCACTCATCACCAATCTTGTCTGCTAGCATCCTCAGGAATTTATCTCTAGTAAAACCTGAAATAAATAAATAAATACACAAATAAATGCAACCTCTATATGAGAGACACCTGCTTTTAAAGGTTTTAATATTTAATCCCAATTGTTCTTTATTCATGTTATTTGAGCCACTCTATAAGTGTCACTTGCCCATAAAAGTCACTATTACCGGTTCCCTTGGCTTGGTTGGCCTTGAGACAGGTATGGCTATCAATATATAAATAAATAAATAAAAGGTGCATGTCACATGTATCCTTTGTGTTCAAGTATTCAGGGTCCTTATGATTCAACGTGTATTTTATATTTATAGTGATTTTACCTTTGAAACCAGTTTCTTCTTCCAATTTTTCTTCTTTAGGCATACCTGGTAAAGTTAAAGCTACAGTTGTTAAATAGGCCGGCTCTTGATTTTCACGTTCTTCGTAAATATTGATGGCACCGTATCTAAGTCCGTTTTTGTCACCTAGAGTCACTTGAATTTTTTGAAAATTTGCTCTCTTTGGGTGATATTGTAAACTAATATCACTAATATCAGCCCAAGGTTGAATATTGCCTTGAAAACGGATTTTGTAGCCTTTTCCAGGCACTGTTTGGAAATCTCCAGTGCATTCTAGATTTTCATCAGTATATTGTTTTGTAAACCACCCATTTTTACGTTCATTTATTCTTTTGTTTGTCGTGCATTCTACAACAAGCTCAAAGATATCTGTATCAACTACAGCCTTAACCACTGCGAAGAAAAGGATGAATATTTCTCTCTTGGCTGCTTTGGAACAAAGTTTATCTACATGTTTGATCACTTCCTCCTCTGGTGTCTCCTTCATAGCTTCAGCAAGTACACATCTATATCAGAAAATGAAATATTAATCGTTGTATTACATATTATACCAATGTCAATTTACAATAATAGACGGTCGTTCTTTTATACAATCCTCACCGGTAGTGCTTGGACCAAAATTGAAAACCATAATTGTTTGAAGGGTTGGAAAATATTCAAAGAATCAAAATGTATTGAACCAAATTATTAAGGAAATACTTTGCATGAGAAGGTATACTTTAGTTTTTGAGGATTTTGTGACGCTTTATGGTCATTCATCATACGGTTGTCGATATTTAGCAATAGATTTTGAATTGTTCAACACTAGCTCTAGTACCAGTGAGGAAATTGCGCCAAAATAAATTTGATATCAACAATGTTTTTCCTTTTCATAAAAGTATTTCAAATAAGATGAAAAATATTAATTGTTTTTTTTTCAGATTGAAACTTATGTGTATACTATATAAAACGACCAGACGAACGTTACCGGTCAAACCATAGATGGTATGCTATTTGGCTTAAATTATGCAACATTACTGGAAACATTTTTAACTCATTAATTCCATCTGTTTACCACAATATTGCTGATAAGTTTGAAGTAAATGTATCCAAAATTATTCTGGATATATTTGACGTTCCATGTTCCTTTCATTCTGAATTTTGATTACACACGTAAGTTAGCTAAAATGGAAATGTTTGCCTTTCGGAAGCACCCGGCCTCACTTACCCGGTGTAAGTTCACGTGTATAACTAAAATTGCAAGTTTTTAAATTTAACTTTGGTTTTTGGATTATGATTCGAAGCAAGACCAGTCATTTATTTTTCATTTACGCTTTTTCGTTTACTTCATTGGTTTATAAAACATTTTTTTCAGATTTTTTCATAAATATTTACATAGAGAGGGCCCCACGAAGCTTTTTCTCGACCGGGCATCAGTCATAATGTCTATATCAAAAACAAACATACTAATCCTGTCCGAATCACAATCCAGAATCAAAGTAAAAACTTGGAACTGACAAGTTAGGTTAGACACGTAAACTTCAACAAGGGAAGTGAGGCCGGGTGCTATATGCTTTTTATATAACTTACATGGGAAATGTGACAATGAACAGTCCACTTTGCCATTGTACGATTCCGGCGAGGTTGCAACAACCTCCCATATACCAGATACGTCCGAGTCATCTTGTTGTTCTGGGTCACACTCAGCATAGTAGTCGCTAGTGCGGTTAGCAGAGAGAATATAGAAATCCTTGTCTCCGTCATAGTGATGAGGTAGTGGAATGGTTAACTGGACGTTTTATTAGGTTGGTAACCAAGTAACTTGTTATAGTTGATGTCATAAAAATGGCTGACTGAAGAAATCTGTTTATAAACATCTTCTCTGTACGGGGGACATGGTATAACCTATCCACAAAAAATAAAAAATAAAAATAAAAATGCGAAAAGAAATAATTAGTCACTGGACTTGGAAGCATTTTTATATGCACATCTTTACCTACCTGGTAGCCGACAATTACTTTAATTGGATATAGAATCACATTACTTGACGCTTTTGGGATGTACCATGACCAGAGGAAACATTGCAGGACTCTACGTGGAACACTGGTTACACCACTTAATAATAAATGTAAAACTGAGTAAATATCAACACTAATATATGATTAACACCTTTTTAGTTTTTGACAGCAATATTATTTGACCTGTTTGAATTTTGCAGCACAAGACGACTGTTTAAAATTTCTCATTAGTAATGCTCGGACAGAAAAAGTGGAAATCTAACTATTTTCATGTTGTTTGAAATGAGAAAAGTATAAGGTTAAAATTTTAAATCCTCCTAAGGCAATTCTTTAAACGATTAAGCATCGCATAAAATTTTGAGAAATTTTAAAATTTTCGAAGCAGATGATTTTGATCAACAATGTTAATATAACGCCAATTTACTTTTCATGAAAAAGCCTACCAAAAATCAAGCTCCTATAATATGCTAAATATGTTCTAGCTGAATTTTTAAGAGTGTTTTGGTGATCAATTATTGGAATCCCTAGCACTAGTTGTTACGTATTAGCTATCAAATCATTTACATGCACCATTGCAATCAATTTACACAATACTTATAATGGACATGTGTTCCAAAATTATATCATTTTAAGGGAAAACGTCAAATCATGCTATTTCATATTCAGCAGAGTAATTTACAAATCCACACAAAAGAAAAATCTAGCCACCTGTATTATATCGGTGGACCGAACTTATTTTGAGAACAGAAAATCAATGCCACGGTTTTTCATATGAAAAAAAAACTAGAGGCGTTACTGCCATGGATTTAGGAGAAATTTTGAATAAAAATACAAAAAACAATTTAATTTTCACGTTGACAAAGTATACACAAAAACATAATTTGCCAACATTGTTATCATTTTGCTTCAAGCGCAATATACACAAGTGGTTTTTACAATGGAATTAATAAAAAATATTAACATTTTTGTATTTTATATTTTTATGAATAAGTACCTCAAGTGACAGGTCCCCTTCTTTATCAAAAGTTCCTGGTGGTGCTGTTACTTCGACGAATTTGTCAACGGTCGATGTAAATTTCCCACCACCGCTTTTATCGATATTAAAATGCTCAACCTTCGGCAAGGTAACGAGGTTAAAAGCCCGGATCTGAGTAATATCCATCTGTACAACGCAAATCCATCTCATCTGAATGGGATTATCCTTAAATCAAAAGAAAACATATCAATATAGCAAGAATACAATAATATTGATAAGTGTGATGTCATCTGTATGCAAGATTATTCTGGATATATTACACATTATACCAGTGTTAATTTTACAGCAATAGACGACTGTTTCGGAATAAAATTTCTAATCGGGTAGCGGTTGGACCCAAATTGTGAAACCAAATATTTTTCAAAGGGTTAAAAAAATATTCAAAGAATAAAAATATATTTAACCAAAAGTTAAGGCAATACTTTGCATGATGGAGTATACCTTTGTTTTGATGTCACATAGTTCCGTGGTCCTTCATTTTGAATTCTTATTTCACGAGTAGCGGGGTAGTTCGACAGAAGATGCTTTAACCTTCTACGGCAGCCGGTCTCACTTCGTAGTTGAATATCACGTGTGTAACTTAATTTGTAAGTTTCGTAAGTTTCCCCCTTTTTGAATTGTGATTTAAACATGGATTTTGATCGCTTAACAAAAAGAATAATAATGGCCTTAAATTCGACTAACGGTTTTACATTCAACAAGAGGCTCTCCCATTTATTGATATTTTTCAACCTTTATTTTGACAAGTCGGAACATAGAATGCAATCTTTTATTTGGTTAAGTGTTGAACAGACTTGTCACCTATGAAACACTGCTGTCCACGGAAGACTCGACGGAACACTTTGAAATATAAAAGTTGTTGTATGTGATCTGAATTGTCGAAAATAAAGGTAGGGAAATAGCGATTAATGGAAGAGTTTTTCGTTCAACGAAAACAAAACTACTAATCGAATACGGCTGTTGCCAAATTTATATTTTTCGCTTGCATATTTCTCTCCCCTATTTCATTTGTTTCTAGCTAGGTCTAAGTACATTTACCTTATTGTGCTGCATACCTAGCTTTTACAGTTCTAAATAGAAGGTTGTTAAGGAAGAGGAACGGACTGTTGTCGCTTTACGGCCCCACTGGACTAGAGCGAAGTGGAATAAGTTCAGTAAAGTGATGTCTTACCTCATCCCTGTATTTACGTATATCCGTTATAGGTCTACACCACCCGTCATCAGGACAAATATCCGGTTCCGTATCCGTTTTAAATATACATCTTCAAAGGGATCAAGATAATCATATAACGGGATTTCTAAGGTCACTAATCCCTTAATCTGTACCTCAGATATACGGAATTCAAAAGTGTCACTCATTAAGAGTTCTCTTCCCACTGGTCTTAGAGAAGGTTGACAATATTCAGGTCGAACTCGCCGACATAGGAAACTCAAACTGTTAGTCTTAAAAGTTTCAGGGACATGGATCGTCAAACCAATTTTCTTTAAATGTACTGTTTTATTTTGTTCAAGTTCGGAGTGTTGATAAATATATCACTGAAATTAAAAAAAAATTGAAACGAATGAATGATATGAAAAAAAATTACAAAAATATAAAAAATTGTTTTAAAACCTTATCAGCCATGGTTATGCATGAACGTATTCAATAAGAATTTCGCCAATAGTTTAATTAAAGTGGGCTTTAAAGCCTTCAGGATCACCAATTTTGGCTGTATTAACTTTATAAGGGTTTTAATAGATGTGACCATCGCAGTCTTATTTTGTATCTATCAGGTAGTTAATAATATAAGCTTGAAAAAAATAAATACTGTGTATTGGAAATATATTGCCCATGAAAAAGGTATAACCTCCTTATGCACTCTTTCCTATAGTCAATAAATTCTATGTTAAACTTATAAAAGATTACGGTAAATTTCAAAGCAATGCTCAAAACGACCCCATTCCATTATTTTAAGTTTTTTTCAGACAAACGGAGAGGAATCACATTGTTTCCCCAATTAATACGCTATGGTAGATATTGTTCCCATAACGGGAACTTTGTACAACGAGGCAAGCTTCTTGCAAGCAAAAAATTGTTGACCTAGGGATATTTAGGACTAGGCTTATGAAGGCCCTCAAGAATTTTATGGCTGTCATCACAGTATTGTTGACAAGTTGGATGTCTCTGTATCCAGGATTCCTGGATATATTTGACGTCCTATAGTTCCATGTCCCTTTTACACAATTTTGATTACACACGTGGCGGATGTAGCTAGCTAAACAGGAGGTGATTTCCCTTCTGCACCACCCGACCTCACTTCCCTGGGTTTCACGTGTCTAACCTAATTGTCAGTTCCACATTTTAACTTTGCTTCTGGATTGTGGTTTGGGCATGGATTAGTATGTTTGTTTTGATAATTTTTATTATCAGAAAATTGTGTTGAATTTCTGAAGTAATAACATACTTATCTTTATCCCTATTTGTATAATCTCTGAGTGCTTTAGTATTTCTTTCATCCTTGGATCAGTACAACCTGACATCGGAGTTTTACCCGACTAAAGACAGAAGAAACATAAAGTAATTATAAGTAATACAAAAACTGCAATGGTAATTATAAGTTATACGAAAGCTGCAAGAGAAATTAGAAATAACACAAAAAGAGTTATTATAATTAAAAGTATAATAACTGCACGAGTCAACTTGCAAGTCAAGAGAGACTAATGATTTTTGTAACTTAGAAAGACTCATCAAACGCACTGATGGTATGGATATTTGTAACTAGAAAAAAGTGTCTTCTATTGAAATGATATACTAATAACGATATTTTCAATTATCTTTGTTTTTATAAAATGAACACAAAAAAGCCAAATACAATAAGTGTCACGAAGCACATTTCACAGTATTGGCAACAACAACAACAACAACACACACACACACACACACACACACACACACACACACACACACTATTTTAAAGCTCACAACGTGCGACTAGCACAATGATAAAATGGTATTTGCTGTAACAAACATTAAAACAATGGACATGGCATAAAACTCATAAAATTGCTGAATATAGGCAAACAACCTTGACCTGTCTGCTTGATATTAAATCTAGATATTCATTATGGAACAATATTATTAGGAAGCACAGATATTTTTTCGTTTACACTATGGACAATCGTGCATCCTAATGTAACCTATGTACTGTCTGGGTCGTCGCATATGTAGGGGCAACGCGGGAGTATTCTGCCAGGGTGTAGAATTCGGTCACTTTCTGATTTGTTGTCATTTATGTTCAACAAACAATGCATTTTCTCGTTTTGATGCTGACAGTTGATCATGCGCATCTCCCTCCTTTTAATTTTTTACGTTCCCGCCACCAATTCCGTCAATCTTCCTCAAAATATGGAGTATCCATTGCCGTGAAAAAGGTCATTTCCGCCTTGTCCGCCATTTATAACGTTGCATAACGTCACATACAGCTCTAGCAATATATAATGCCATTATTCCCAAAAAAAAAAAAAATCAAGCGGACAGGTCAATGTTTTTTTTTTTTTTTTTTTTTTTTTTTTGCATATGCCTGATAATGTTTACTTATATGAAAAAAGAGACTCGGAAAAAAACAAGTCAATTAAGGAATTAATTAGACAGTGCTTAGCTAAGCTAGAATTGACTTATTGGTAATAAATGACATCAAGGTATAATAAATGAATGGGCATCTTTGTCCTACCCTTAACTTACCGTATCTCTATATGCAGAATCAGCTCCACAGAAGACAAGTAGATCCGCTGTGTTAAGTCTGTTTCTATTGGCAGCATAGTGAAGAGGTGTACACAAAGACTAAAATTACAATCACAAAACAATGCATCATTTTTACTGAAAATTTTGTAAATGTATATATAGTGCGTCAAATTTGACCTTGCCGTTTGACCTTTAATTTGAATATTCAAACATACATATCCATTGTGTAATTTAGGGACTATATAAAGTTGATATAGAAGGATAGGCAATAGTTACACTAGATATCGGGTTTTATGGTAATGAAACATGCTATCTTATTTAAATCACACAGTCTATTAGCCCAATCTAATATTCAAATTAAAAGGTCAAACGGTCAGCTCAAACCTGATGCACTATAATATTGGGTAACGGGTGTTTGTGGTAATAAAACATGCTTCCCTAAAGAGCACAGTCTATTAAGCTCTGATATTTAAATTAAAGGTCAAACAGCCAGGTCAAACTTGATGCACTGGGTAACGGGTGTTAGTGCAGTCTATTAGCCCACTTTGATATTTAAATTAAAGGTCAAACTTGATGCATCTATAACTATTGGTATGTTGCATTGTTGCTGTACGCTTGTATGCACATCTAAGAGACAGTTGTTGTAAATGGCTGCTAAGTTACCGCAGTTGAAACAACCCAAACCAACATAAAACTTCGTCAAAACCAGTTTACCATTACACAGTAATTTACAATTGGGAGAAGAAATCATACACAAACAAAAAAGAATTGGTTGAGTTCGAAATTATTATAATGTGCATGTTTAAACTTAACTGATCTGGTAAGTAATGTAAAGAGGCCTACCCGGTACGCTCGAATTTTACGCTCCATTTGTTTGCTGACGTGCGTTATCTTAAGGTATAGTATTTTTAACGCTAACAGTGGTACTAGTCTCTCTTTCTATTTTTTCATCTTTATTGATGAGAACAGCAATTTTATACTTTCTTATACTGAGCAACGTTGTCTATTGGAATCTGGTCTCGGTTTCACAATCATTTCTTAACTAAGATTTTTCATTTAAACTAAAATCGGGGAAATTTGAAAACTGGATAATTTTGTACATTTTCAAGATATTCATGGATTTTGGGTGTCATTTTGAAGATCACTCTAAGCTTTTGAAATCTATGATATAATTTTGCTGAATTTTTTATATACATGTATAGTACCATAACATATTGTCAAAATTTGCTTCTGGAAGACCTAAGTTAAGATATGGTTGTGAAATCAGGGCCTGATACGCTAGCAATTATAATGTACCCTATTTACCTGATCAACTTTATCCAATTGAGCCTGGTACGCTAGTAGTAATTTGACGCTTTCTCCGTCTCCTTCTTCCGAGACAAAATGCAACGGCGTTAACCCATTCTGTACAGAAAACAAAATACACAAAGCATATAACAGTAACAAACTTACATGGTATAGGCAAACAACATTGACCTGTCCGTTTGACCTTTCGTTATGAATATTCATATAGAAGAGTCCATCCTATAGTAGTAAGATTCAAATTTCATAATGTTTGCAGTATATACATGATTGGTGTTCTCATTATGTAGACAAAATAAACCCGTGTTATCCCTATAAAAAAGATGCAGCCGGTAATAATTTTTTTTTTAATTAAAGGTCAAACGGACAGGTCAAAGTTGTTTTCTTATACATTGTATGTTTATGTACATGTGTGGTTGAAAATATAATGTAGTAAGATCAAATGGCCTGGAAGAATAACGTTTGTGTTGTTTACAGGTCCAACCCGAAAGTTTGGAGGCCCAATAAATATAGTCTGTAGATATGTCATATACTATTGTTTGAAAAACAATTAACATATGATAAAATACATTAAAAAATGTTATATGACAGCTAGACAAGAGTTAGTCAGCTTAAACAAATTTTGAGATATTTTACCAATAATTTGTTAAATAGTCACTTACAGGTGGTACACCATGTGATTTTGATGCAAAAGAATTGATAAGTTATCTCTCTTTATACAAAGGCGACACAAAAATAGTTGTCCTTTGGCATATATGTTTTCAGACACTGAGAAGCATATTTTCAAAAACATTAAAAAAATTCTTTTTCTACGTAAAATGGACGTTATATTGATGAATATTTTTATTCTGTGCTGTAAAATTAAACAGGTTTAGTAAGAAATACAAATAATTATACCCCTTGCAAACTAGTTTGAAGGGGGGGGGGGTATAGGAATCACCATGTCTGTCTGTCTGTCTGTTCGTGTAAAATCATGCCCGGGCCATATCTCATAATTGCTTTTGACGAATGCCATAAAATTTGACATAAATAATCTTCATGGTTCATATGTCATGACCTTGAACCAAGGTCATTGGAAAGGTCAAGGTCGCGGGAAAACTTTAAATGTTGGGCGGGTGTATTTGGCTCTCAAGAGACAGTTCTAGTTCGTATTCTAGTTCGAAATATTTCTAGATAATGCTTACATCCCAGCGCGAACTTTTTCTTCATAATATGTATCTTAGTGGAAGATTAACTTATATTAAGTCGTAATGCTAACTGTTTCTTCATATTCATTTGTAATAGAGATGCAGAAAAACTGGTTATATAATTATGTCATTTATTAAAAAGCTTAAAAGGTACTCAGATTTGGTCTGGGTCTTTTTGAAAACAGTATTTTGATGTGACGTCAAAATCACAGGTGGGCACTTTGGCTTCATCAATTTGTTTCAATGTATAAGCAGTATGGCAGCATATATCATTTCAGCAGAATCATTTATGAATCAATCCACCATCACATGCAAAACTAAAGAGCAGAAAAGTGAAAAAAACAACTTACAAAGTTACTCAGATTTGGCTTGGCTCCTTTGGAAAGCAGTAATTTCTGTATGACATAGTTTCTTCGGATGCATGCTTCTATTAAAGGCGTTGCTCCCTTTTGCTATTAATATAATCAAAAGAATTAATAATTCATTAGCAATATGTTTGTCTATTAATAATAAAATGATATGAATAACAGACAATTGTATCACAACACGTACATGGAAATAACCAAAAAAAAAAAAAAAAAAAAAAAATCAAAATGTTCACACGAATAACAAGCAGTCGCATCACAATGCTCACATGAACATCAAAACAAATCAGCATGCAGGCACACAACAATGTTCACACAAATAACATGCAGCCACGCCACAGTGCTCACATGAACAACAAGCAGCCACACCACAATGCTCACACGAACAACAAGCAGTCACACCACAATGCTCACACGAATAACAAGCAGTCACATCACAATGCTAACACGGAAAACAAAAACAAATCAGTCACATCACAATGTCCACACGAATAACAAGCAGCCACAACACAATGCTCACACGAACGACAAGGAGCCACATCACAATGCTCACATGAACAACAAGTAGTCACACCACAATGCTCACACGAATAACAAGCAGCCACATTACAATGCTTACAAGGAAAACAAAACAAGCAGCCACTCCAAAATGCTCACACGAACAACAAGCAGTCACACCACAATGCTCATACGAATAACAATCAGTCACACCACAATGCTCACATGAACAACAAGCAGTTACACCACAATGCTTACAAGAAAAACAAAACAAGCAGCCACACCACAATGCTCACACGAACAACAAGCAGTCACACCACAATGCTCATACGAATAACAAGCAGTCACACCACAATGCTCACATGAACAACAAGCAGTCACACCACAATGATTACAAGAAAAACAAAACAAGCAGCCACACCACAATGCTCACACGAACAACAAGCAGTCACACCACAATGCTCACATTAACAACAAACAGCCACCCCACAATGCTCACACGAACAACAAGCAGTCACACCACAATGCTCACACGAATAACAAGCAGCCATACCTCAATGCTCACACGAATAACAAGCAGCTCCATTACAATGCTTACAAGGAAAACAAAACAAGCAGCCACAACACAATGCTCACACGAACGACAAGGAGCCACATCACAATGCTCACATGAACAACAAGCAGCCACTCCACAATGCTCACACGAACAACAAGCAGTCACACCACAATGCTTACAAGAAAAACAAGCAGCCACATTACAATGCTTACAAGAAAAACAAAACAAGCAGCCACACCACAATGCTCACACGAATAACAAGCAGCCACATTACAATGCTTACAAGAAAAACAAAACAAGCAGCCACACCACAATGCTCACACGAACAACAAGCAGCCATACCACAATGCTCACACGAATAACAAGCAGCCACATTACAATGCTTACAAGGAAAACAAAACAAGCAGCCACAACACAATGCTCACACGAACGACAAGGAGCCACATCACAATGCTCACATGAACAACAAGCAGCCACTCCACAATGCTCACACGAACAACAAGCAGTCACACCACAATGCTCACACGAATAACAAGCAGCCACATTTCAATGCTTACAAGGAAAACAAAACAAGCAGCCACAACACAATGCTCACACGAACAACAAGCAGTCACATCACAATGCTCACATGAACAACAAAACAAATCAGCATGCAGGCACACAACAATGTTCACACGAATAACATGCAGCCACGCCACAGTGCTCACATGAACAACAAGCAGCCACACCACAATGCTCACACGAACAACAAGCAGCCATACCACAATGCTCACACGAATAACAAGCAGCCATACCACAATGCTCACACGAATAACAAGCAGCCACATTACAATGCTTACAAGAAAAACAAAACAAGCAGCCACACCACAATGCTCACACGAATAACAAGCAGCCACACCACAATGCTCACACGAACAACAAGCAGCCATACCACAATGCTCACACGAATAACAAGCAGCCACATTACAATGCTTACAAGGAATACAAAACAAGCAGCCACAACACAATGCTCACACGAACGACAAGGAGCCACATCACAATGCTCACATGAACAACAAGCAGCCACTCCACAATGCTCACACGAACAACAAGCAGTCACACCACAATGCTCACACGAATAACAAGCAGCCACATTTCAATGCTTACAAGGAAAACAAAACAAGCAGCCACAACACAATGCTCACACGAACAACAAGCAGTCACACCACAATGCTCACATGAACAACAAAACAAATCAGCATGCAGGCACACAACAATGTTCACACGAATAACATGCAGCCACGCCACAGTGCTCACATGAACAACAAGCAGCCACACCACAATGCTCACACGAACAACAAGCAGTCACACCACAATGCTCACACGAATAACAAGCAGTCACATCACAATGCTAACACGGAAAACAAAAACAAATCAGTCACATCACAATGTCCACACGAATAACAAGTAGCCACATCACAATGCTTACAAGAAAAACAAAACAAGCAGCGACACCACAATGCTCACACGAACAACAAAACAAACCAGCCACACCACAATGCTCACACGAATAACAAGCAGTCACATTACAATGCTTACAAGGAAAACAAAACAAGCAGCCACAACACAATGCTCACACGAACAACAAGGAGCCACATCACAATGCTCACATGAAAAACAAGCAGCCACTCCACAATGCTCACACGAACAACAAGCAGCCACACCACAATGCTCACACGAATAACAAGCAGCCACATTACATTGCTTACAAGAAAAACAAAACAAGCAGTCACACCACAATGCTCACACGAACGACAAGCAGCCACACCACAATGCTCACACGAACAACAAGTAGTCACACCACAATGCTCACATAAACAACAAAACAAATCGTCCGCACTATAATGTTTATACGAACAACAAAACAAATCAGCCACCCCACAATGTTTATACGGGAGACACACCACAATGTTCACAGGGAAAACAAAACAAATCAGTCACATCACAATATTCATACGAACGGTTAACCAAAGCAGCAGCACAATCGAATGTGTTAAGTTCTTGCTGTTCATTCATAGTATTTAATATCTTTGACTTTATTACATCTTATTCACATTCTGTCCAAATTAATTGCAAACTTAAAATAGCTATCATCTATAAAATAGTTTCTGTAGTTAAAATATTTCTTGTTCTAGGTATACTTGCCTTACGTTTGTGAACATTTACTTCTTGTTCTGGGTATTTGAATATTTTTTTGTATTTACTCCTTGTTCTGGGTATTTTAATACTAACCTTTTCTCTGTGATTTATATTTACTCCTTGTTCTGGGTATTTTAATACATTGTACTAACATTTTCTCTGTGATTTGTATTTACTCCTTATTCTGGGTATTTTAATATTTATCTTTTCTCTGTGATTTATATTTATTCCTTGTTTTGGGTATTTTAATATTTATTTTCTCCTCTGTTGTGTATTTACTCCTTGTTCTGGGTATTCTTATATTTATTTTCTTCTCCGTTCTGTATTTACTCCTTATTCTGAGTATTTTAATATTTACCTTTTCTCCGTGATTTATATTTATTCCTTGTTTTGGGTATTATAATACTAACCTTTTTTCTGTGATTTATATTTACTCCTTTTTCTGGGTATTATAATACTTACCTTTTCTCTGTGGTTTATATTTACTACTTGTTCTGGGTATTATAATACAAACCTTTTCTCTGTGGTTTATATTTGTTCCTTGTTCTGGGTATTTCTCCTCTGTTTTGTATTTATTCCTTGTTCTGGGTATTATAATACTTACCTTTTCTCTGTGATTTATATTTGCACCTTGTTCCAGGTATTTCAATATCACGGCTGTTTTGCCTCTCCGAACTGCTGTGTAAAGTTTATGATTCAGTTCTTCCGCCATATTTTAAAAAATCTAGAAATTAAAATTAAATATTTACATTAATTATTCATTATCATATTATACGCCATAACAGAGTAAAAAAGTGTTGTTGATACAACTAGAAACGTCATATCTCAACTTTCTGTCCTAACTACCAAAAAGCAAAACAAATCGAAGCTTTTTTATTTGTATGCAAAGTATGGAAATGGGTTTCAAAATGAGATTTAAACCCTTTATAAGCTTTCTTGGCCTCATATATGAACGTTATGCCCAGTTTTCTATAAAAAGTTCTAGTTTGACATGTAGTTTTAAATTTTAATTATCATGACACAGTGACCAATAACAAGAGGCCCATGGGCCTGATACGCTCACCTGATAACTAATGGCTAGCTGATAGATGTAAAGAAAACAAAAATACTAAACCCAATGACTTTTTTCTTTACATCATAATGACCGTTGTATCAATACCTACAACATTCTAATATACATGCCTATACAAAAAGTTTATAGTTTTCGAGATAATTTCCTAGGTTTCCATAAATTTAAAATAATTAGTAGCCAAATTTCCAAAATTTGTAAAAATATAGTCCTATTTAATGTATTTTTCCACAAATTTGCTAGGTTACTTTTTAAAAGAATTTCTCAGAAACTAGAAGCCAATGGCCATTTTGGCTACCAGGAATGGAAACATAGCATTTCGGTATTGTTTCACATCTGTGACCTTGACCTTTGAACCCATGACCTTTTTCTATACATCAAATGATCGTTGTATCAATACCTAAAACATTCTAATATACATGTCTATACAAAAAGTTAATAGTTTCCGAGATAAATAAACATTTCGGTATTGTTTTGCATATGTGACCTTTGAACCCATAACCCTTTTCTATACATCAAAATTATTGTTGTATCAATACCTACAACATTCTAATATACATGCCTATACAAAAAGTTTATAGTCTTCGAGATAATTAACTATTTCGGTATTGTTTCGCATCTGTGACCTTGACCTTTGAACCCATTATCTTTTTCTATACATCAAAATGATTGTTGTATCAATATCTACAACATTCTAATATATATGCCTATACAAAAAGTTTATAGTTTTCGAGATAATTAACCATTCCGCATTGTTTCGCATCTGTGACCTTGACCTTTAAACCTGTGACCTTTTTCTATAAATCAAAATAATCGTTTTATCAATACCTACAACATTCTAATATACATGCCTATACAAAAAGTTTATAGTTTTCGAGATAATTAACCATTTCGGTATTGTTTCGCATCTGTGACCTTGACCTTTGAACCCATAACCTTTTTCTATACATCAAAATGATCGTTGTATCAATACCTACAACATTCTAATGTACATGCCTATATAAAAAGTTTATAGTTTCCGAGATAATTATTATAATCAGAGGTAAAAAAAATTAGGTCACGACCTTCACAATGGACATTGACCTCATTTTGAAGATACTAACAAGAAGATGTTAAAACTGAAAACCCCATGTCATTATCTGATCAAATAGTCAAGTTATAACAATTTGAAGCTATTTTACGATTTTTTTCAAAATTAAACGCAAAAAACGCGTAACGTATTTTTTGTCCGAATTTCACAAAATGAACAAACTGTAGGGTTAAGACCCTAGAGAAGCCAAATATCACATCAGATTTTTTCTCCAATCAATACTTTCGGAGAAGAAGATTTTTTAGGATTTTTGCACCCCTAGGTCACCTTGACCTAGTTATGGTAGCCATGGCAACGCCACGAACAAATCTGAATTGCACCGGCCCATATATACTTCTCACCAAGTTTCATTGAAATCTGTCTTGTAGTTTCAGAGGAGATGTTGAAAATAGGTGTTAACGACGCACGCACACACGCACGCACATACACACGCTGCACTATGCCATAAGCTCACATGACCTTTCGGTCAGGTGAGCTAATAAAATCAGATGTCGTCTATTTTAAGACCATGCTCGCTCTCATCAAACGAATCTTAGCTTTTTTATATTTTAATATCCAGACTGCAATAGACAGAAGCATCAATTTAAAACTGGAACTGTCGCCGAAGGAGACAAATACCCCCGCTCCCAAATGTTCGTGGAGAAATTTGATTGCGGATGATGGGTTCTTATGGTGGTTTGTCATCTGTGCATAGTTTCTGGAAAAACTAGATGCAAAATAACTGAATAAACCTTCAAACAAAATGATGTTTACGGCCAAATTTAATGTCCGTAAATTGCAAAAAATTGTTAATTCTGCAAAAAAAAAAAAAAAAAAAAAAAAAAAAAAAAAGCCCCAATCTACCTGATAATCAAAAGTGCACAGGTTTTCATGATGCTTATATCCGGACAAAGTTGTCTACGGACGGACGCTCAGTGTTTTCCTTTCTACAAGTCTGTACTGAACCAACCCATATCCAAATGTTTAAAATAATAATTAAACAAATATAAGTTAATTTACCTGATTACGTGTTATTATTACTAATAGTTCTCTGTAACGGTATTTATGAGTTTTAGTCGAACAAAACCGTTTAAATTTTCAAATAACTTATACAGGTTGTAATTATACATGTAGACGGTAAACATTAGGCTATTATATTTGCATTCCTTTTATATACAACATAAGTAATTTTGTACCGTTATTTAAAGTATTTTTACGTTATTTTAAAGCCTAGTAAGTCTCCTATTTCACAGCTGACAATACAACTACAACTACACCATGACATGCACTGGAAAATTGACAGGCATTTTAAATACACAATATTGATCTATATTATCAAGTTATATCATGTCCGATTGATTTTATGGTCTCCTTTATATATATAGTGATAAAATCAAAACTTCCGCAATGGAAAATAATATCATAAATGAAAATAAAGCATTTTCTTCATTAAGTTAAATATTCTTAAAAAAAGTTAAAAAAAAATTGTTTTTGCCTATAACTCACCTAGGTTCCTCTCGATTGTCATGTCGATTTAGAACGCTTTAGCCTTGTAGAGGAATCCCCCCTCTTACATTGAGAGTAGTCACGTCTAACTGATCAATTTCAATATCACCAATAGCTACTAAAAACAACTCTGTACCGGGAACTTATTACGGGTGTGTAGTTCCAGGTAATTTAGGATCCGTGAAATACGTCGATATTTCCACCGATTGACAGACAAAATGGGCTGAAAATAATATTGGATATGCAACAATTCTGAAATGGGGTAAGTTGTCAATTTCCTTTTATGTCCTTGTGTCATGTTTAGTTAAAATGCGTAATTAATTTCATATCTAGGCTTAAAAAAAAACTTGATTTGACAAAGCTGTGTTTATAATTTTGTGCCTAACCTGGGGAGGGGGTAATGTGACAGTTGTGGCTTAAAGTCTGAATGTGTCGGTATGCTCATTGCTGGGTAATATGTGAGAATTAATATTCTTTTAAAAAGTGGAGAAAATTAAACAATTTTCAGGAATAATGACACTGAACAACACAAACATTTAAAGGTTATATATACACAGTAATCTTTATATTAAATATTCAGTAAACTTTTTACGTGCAATTTGAGTTTATCAGCCGATCTCTAGGCGATGAGACTGGGTTTGTCGAGAGAGCATTAATCCTGATACTGTTTTTTAAGTTGTTCCTATGAATGCATCTCTCTCTCTCTCTCTCTCTCTCTCTCTCTCTCTCTCTATATATATATATATATATAATATATATATATATATATAATGTCATAAAGGAAAGGCGGCGTGGCTGACTTGGGAACATTAATATTGGCTTGACCTTGAACAGATATTTTAAATTCTTATATATCTCATATATTTAATAGCATTTTAATTTCAAATAGAAGAAATGCGACAAATGTATACACATTGAGTTTTATTTTTTATAAAACCTTCTAAAATTGAGATTTTCTTAAATAACACAACTTTTGTATTCTAAGGGCATTAACAAATAAGATGATGACACTATTTTTTTCACATTTTATTCCAGAAAGGATAATATAAATAGTATCTCAAACGAACGCATTGGCTTTATTAGAATTTCTATGATCTGAAACAAATGAGAACGGATTTCTAAAATAATTTGTTTTAATCCATGACAACCATTTTGACAAAGAATTAGTTTCAATCAATCGATTTGATACATATTTGCTGATTACACGATTGTCACTTCAATACCGATGCCATACCTTGATCATATAAATACGTTTTTATTGAACTTTGATTTTCTAAGCCTTTTAATTAAATCTGCATCAAATTCTGAGATCAATGATTCTGTTAACCTAATGAAATTCTATGTAAACTTTACGTTTAACTATCTGTTATAACTTAAGCATAACGAAAAAGGATGGTAACGTTGGCATGACAACGCCAATAACCCGAAATATTCAAGAGAAGAATTCCCGTGCTACCTTCATTCCGTTGACATGACAACGTTAACAAAATGTTCACAAGCTGAATTCCCGTGCTGCCTTCATTCCGTTGACATGACAACGTTAACAAAATGTTCACAAGCTGAATTCCCGTGCTGCCTTCATTCCGTTGACATGACAACGTTAACAAAATGTTCACAAGCTGAATTCCCGTGCTGCCTTCATTCCGTTGACATGACAACGTTAACAAAATGTTCACAAGCTGAATTCCCGTGCTGCCTTTATTCCGTTGACATGACAACGTTAACAAAATGTTCACAAGCTGAATTCCCGTGCTGCCTTCATTCCGTTGACATGACAACGTTAACAAAATGTTCACAAGCTGAATTCCCGTGCTGCCTTCATTCCGTTGACATGACAACGTTAACAAAATGTTCACAAGCTGAATTCCCGTGCTGCCTTCATTCCGTTGACATGACAACGTTAACAAAATGTTCACAAGCTGAATTCCCGTGCTGCCTTCATTCCGTTGACATGACAACGTTAACAAAATGTTCACAAGCTAAATTCCCGTGCTGCCTTCATTCCGTTGACATGACAACGTTAACAAAATGTTCACAAGCTGAATTCCCGTGCTGCCTTCATTCCGTTGACATGACAACACAACGTTAACAAAATGTTCACAAGCTAAATTCCCGTGCTGCCTTCATTCCGTTGACATGACAACGTTAACAAAATGTTCACAAGCTGAATTCCCGTGCTGCCTTCATTCCGTTGACATGACAACGTTAACAAAATGGTCACAAGCTGAATTCCCGTGCTGCCTTCATTCCGTTGACATGACAACACAACGTTAACAAAATGTTTACAAGCTGAATTCCCGTGCTGCCTTCATTCCGTTGACATGACAACGTTAACAAAATGTTCACAAGCTGAATTCCCGTGCTGCCTTCATTCCGTTGACATGACAACGTTAACAAAATGTTCACAAGCTGAATTCCCGTGCTGCCTTCATTCCGTTGACATGACAACACAACGTTAACAAAATGTTCACAAGCTGAATTCCCGTGCTGCCTTCATTCCGTTGACATGACAACGTTAACAAAATGTTCACAAGCTGAATTCCCGTGCTGCCTTCATTCCGTTGACATGACAACACAACGTTAACAAAATGTTCACAAGCTGAATTCCCGTGCTGCCTTCATTCCGTTGACATGACAACGTTAACAAAATGTTCACGAGTTGAGTAATGGTGTTTAACGTCCCAGTCAAGAATCTTTCACTTATATCGAGACGTCGCCAGCTATAGACGAAGGTGCACACATTTTGCCTGTGTATTGCGCTGACGGCAATATACAGCAGGGTCTTTAGCGTACCAAACCCACCGTGACACGGGACTTTGTTTATTTTAAGTTCCCATCCGAAAGAACCGTGACTTTCAATTCGTAATAACGAGTGCTTGGTGAAAGAACAGCCACGGTTCACTTTCAAGGCTTAGGTCAGACCCGGCCGGGGATCGAACTCACGACCTGCCACTTACGGAGCGAGCACTCTACCAACTGAGCTTCCGCAGTGGTTAAAATGTTCACGGGCTGAATTCCCGTGCTACCTTCATTTCGTTGACATGACAACGTTAACAAAATGTTCACAAGCTGAATTCCCGTGCTGCCTCCATTTTGTTGACATGACGTTTCATTATCCAATATATATCTAAGGGACTGACGAGTCATGTTTTGTGTGTATCATGACGTAAAACACGTTATACTACTCAAAACCTTTTATAGGTCGCGTCATCACAATATCCCTGTACCCAAAAGTATCCTGGACATATTTGACGTCAATTAGCCATGTTCCTTTCTTTCTGCAACTTCGTCTTTAGATGGCCACGTCTTGATATAAGTGAAATATTCTTGACTAGGACGTTAAACACAATTACTCAACTCTCTCAATTTTTACTATACACGTAGCGGATGTAGCTAGGTAAACAGGAGATGCTTACCTTTCCGGAGCACCCGACCTTCACGTGTTATATATATTTGTCAATTTTAAAAGTTTTTATTTTTTATTTTGATTTTAATATGGGCTGGCATATTTGATATATAATGAAGACAAAATTGAAACCTACACTCACGTGGTAAACATTTTATATACTGCATTTTTCTGTATACTGCCAAGCCTGTCCATAAAGATCACCCCATTGGACCAGTAAAAAGTGGCCTGTATGGACAGGTTACTCTTACATACAGGTCCAATAAAACACGAATAAAGAGCACTTGGGATAAAATTGTACAGACCTTTAAAAGCAGATGTCACTTTATAGAGGTCGCCTTTAAGGCAGGTTTGACTGTATATTAAGTGTACCAGATGAACAACCTAGGCCCATTTTCAGAAAGTGTGTTAGAATAAATTGACTTCTTTAGTTACATGTCAACATCACAGTTGGCGGTGAGCGTTTATCGACAACTTGAAAATTAAAACAATTATGGCTACAATAATACGATTTATTATAAAGTTTAAATTATTGATTTGGTATTAACACCCGGCGTGACGTCATTAAAACCATTATAAGAATACTAGTATACAAATTTGAAAACAGTCTGATAACTATTACCAGGATTTCAGTTTTTTCAGTTTTGGAATGTAAATTGTCAACTCTGGGACATGTATCAACACTTTAAGTCGCGACCATCAAAAAGTGGTGACCGGTGTGTTCACCGTCCAAGACAGATATTCTAGTAATGTGAAACTTTTCGAGACCGCTATCCGAACCTTGACATAATTAATGATGGGGATTTCGGAATATTTCGGAGTTATAGTCAATAATTAACTTTAAACTTTAACTGTAACCTCTTTCTACCACGGCCAACACCATCAACACCACAACTATCGTCAAACTATCACCGCGAACACCACCACCATCAGCGCCAACAATCATCACCAACTCCACTTCCTACCAACAACATTATCAATGCCAAACCATCAACACTAACACCACCAGCAGCTCTACTTGCACTACAAACACCACCATCAGCATTGTAAAACCACCACCGCACCATCGACGCCTAAAACCATAACTACGATCACCAAAACCATCGCCTAACACCAGCACGGTCATCAAATCTGCCAACAACATCACCATTATCGATCAACAATACCAACACCTGCACCATATCATAACCGCCGCAATACTAACACTATCAGCAACAACTCTACCAGTTGCCAGCACCTATACTAACACCAGCACCACCATCGATCAACACCAGCACCTAACCAACACCACCACCCACAGATCAAAAATCCATCGCCAACACCACAACTGTCATCACCAAAATCAACACAGCCAACAAATACACCAGCACCACCATCGATCACCAAGCCACTTATACTGGTAACACATAGGCACCTAAACAACACCAACATCACCACCAAAAGATAAAAATCCATCGCCAACACCACAACCATCATCACCAAAATCAACACAGCCAACAAATACATCAGCACTACCATCGATCACCAAGCCACTTACACTGGTACCACATAGGCACCTAAACAACACCAACATCACCACCAAAAGATAAAAATCCATCTCCAACACCACAACCATCATCACCAAAATCAACACAGCCAACAAATACACCAGCACCACCATCGATCACTAAGCCACTTATACTGGTACAACATCAGCACCTAAACAACACCTACATCACTACCAACAGATCAAAAATCCATCGCCAACACCACAACCATCATCTCCAAAATCAACACAGCCAACAAATACACCAGCACCACCATCGATCACTAAGCCACTTATACTAGTACAACATCAGCACCTAAACAACACCAACATCACCACCAAAAGATAAAAAATCTATCGCCAACACCACAACCATCATCACCAAAATCAACACAGCCAACAAATACATCAGCACTACCATCGATCACCAAGCCACTTACACTGGTACCACACAGGCACCTAAACAATACCAACATCACCACCAAAAGATAAAAATCCATCGCCAACACCACAACCATCATCACCAAAATCAACACAGCCAACAAATACACCAGCACCACCATCGATCACCAAGCCACTTATACTGGTACAACATCAGCACCTAAAAAACACCTACATCACTACCAACAGATCAAAAATCCATCGCCAACACCACAACCATCATCACCAAAATCAACACAGCCAACAGATACACCAGCACCACCATCGATCACCAAGCCACTTATACTGGTACAACATCAGCACCTAAACAACACCAACATCACCACCAAAAGATAAAAAATCTATCGCCAACACCACAACCATCATCACCAAAATCAACACAGCCAACAAATACACCAGCACCACCATCGATCACCAAGCCACTTACACTGGTACCACATAGGCACCTAAACAACACCAACATCACCACCAAAAGATAAAAAATCTATCGCCAACACCACAACCATCATCACCAAAATCAACACAGCCAACAAATACACCAGCACCACCATCGATCACCAAGCCACTTATACTGGTACAACATCAGCACCTAAACAACACCAACATCACCACCAAAAGATAAAAAATCCATCGACAACACCACAACCATCATCACCAAAATCAACACAGCCAACAAATACACCAGCACCACCATCGATCACTAAGCCACTTATACTGGTACAACATCAGCACCTAAACAACACCTACATCACTACCAACAGATCAAAAATCCATCGCCAACACCACAACCATCATCTCCAAAATCAACACAGCCAACAAATACACCAGCACCACCATCGATCACTAAGCCACTCATACTAGTACAACATCAGCACCTAAACAACACCAACATCACCACCAAAAGATAAAAAATCTATCGCCAACACCACAACCATCATCACCAAAATCAACACAGCCAACAAATACATCAGCACTACCATCGATCACCAAGCCACTTACACTGGTACCACATAGGCACCTAAACAACACCAACATCACCACCAAAAGATAAAAATCCATCGCCAACACCACAACCATCATCACCAAAATCAACACAGCCAACAAATACACCAGCACCACCATCGATCACCAAGCCACTTATACTGGTACAACATCAGCACCTAAACAACACCTACATCACTACCAACAGATCAAAAATCCATCGCCAACACCACAACCATCATCACCAAAATCAACACAGCCAACAGATACACCAGCACCACCATCGATCACCAAGCCACTTATACTGGTACAACATCAGCACCTAAACAACACCAACATCACCACCAAAAGATAAAAAATCTATCGCCAACACCACAACCATCATCACCAAAATCAACACAGCCAACAAATACACCAGCACCACCATCGATCACCAAGCCACTTACACTGGTACCACATAGGCACCTAAACAACACCAACATCACCACCAAAAGATAAAAAATCTATCGCCAACACCACAACCATCATCACCAAAATCAACACAGCCAACAAATACACCAGCACCACCATCGATCACCAAGCCACTTACACTGGTAACACATAGGCACCTAAACAACACCAACATCACCACCAAAAGATAAAAAATCTATCGCCAACACCACAACCATCATCACCAAAATCAACACAGCCAACAAATACACCAGCACCACCATCGATCACCAAGCCACTTATACTGGTACAACATCAGCACCTAAACAACACCAACATCACCACCAAAAGATAAAAAATCCATCGCCAACACCACAACCATCATCACCAAAATCAACACAGCCAACAAATACACCAGCACCACCATCGATCACCAAGCCACTTATACTGGTACAACATCAGCACCTAAACAACACCAACATCACCACCAAAAGATAAAAAATCTATCGCCAACACCACAACCATCATCACCAAAATCAACACAGCCAACAAATACACCAGCACCACCATCGATCACCAAGCCACTTATACTGGTAACACATAGGCACCTAAACAACACCTACATCACCACCAAAAGATAAAAAATCTATCGCCAACACCACAACCATCATCACCAAAATCAGCACAGCCAACAAATACACCAGCACCACCATCGATCACCAAGCCACTTATACTGGTACAACATCAGCACCTAAACAACACCAACATCACCACCAAAAGATAAAAAATCTATCGCCAACACCACAACCATCATCACCAAAATCAACACAGCCAACAAATACACCAGCACCACCATCGATCACTAAGCCACTTATACTGGTAACACATAGGCACCTAAACAACACCAACATCACCACCAAAAGATAAAAAATCTATCGCCAACACCACAACCATCATTACCAAAATCAACACAGCCAACAAATACACCAGCACCACCATCGATCACTAAGCCACTTATACTGGTAACACATAGGCACCTAAACAACACCAACATCACCACCAAAAGATAAAAATCCATCGCCAACACCACAACCATCATCACCAAAATCAACACAGCCAACAAATACACACCAGCACCACCATCGATCACTAAGCCACTTATACTGGTACAACATCAGCACCTAAACAACACCAACATCACCACCAAAAGATAAAAAATCTATCGCCAACACCACAACCATCATCACCAAAATCAACACAGCCAACAAATACACCAGCACCACCATCGATTACCAAGCCAGTTATACTGGTAACACATAGGCACCTAAACAACACCAACATCACCACCAAAAGATAAAAAATCTATCGCCAACACCACAACCATCATCACCAAAATCAACACAGCCAACAAATACACCAGCACCACCATCGATCACTAAGCCACTTATACTGGTAACACATAGGCACCTAAACAACACCAACATCACCACCAAAAGATAAAAATCTATCGCCAACACCACAACCATCATCACCAAAATCAACACAGCCAACAAATACACCAGCACCACCATCGATCACTAAGCCACTTATACTGGTAACACATAGGCACCTAAACAACACCAACATCACCACCAAAAGATAAAAAATCTATCGCCAACACCACAACCATCATTACCAAAATCAACACAGCCAACAAATACACCAGCACCACCATCGATCACTAAGCCACTTATACTGGTAACACATAGGCACCTAAACAACACCAACATCACCACCAAAAGATAAAAATCCATCGCCAACACCACAACCATCATCACCAAAATCAACACAGCCAACAAATACACCAGCACCACCATCGATCACTAAGCCACTTATACTGGTACAACATCAGCACCTAAACAACACCAACATCACCACCAAAAGATAAAAAATCTATCGCCAACACCACAACCATCATCACCAAAATCAACACAGCCAACAAATACACCAGCACCACCATCGATTACCAAGCCAGTTATACTGGTAACACATAGGCACCTAAACAACACCAACATCACCACCAAAAGATAAAAATCCATCGCCAACACCACAACCATCATCACCAAAATCAACACAGCCAACAAATACACCAGCACCACCATCGATCACCAAGCCACTTATACTGGTAACACATAGGCACCTAAACAACACCAACATCACCACCAAAAGATAAAAATCCATCGCCAACACCACAACCATCATCACCAAAATCAACACAGCCAACAAATACACCAGCACCACCATTGATCACTAAGCCACTTATACTGGTACAACATCAGCACCTAAACAACACCAACATCACCACCAAAAGATAAAAAATCTATCGCCAACACCACAACCATCATCACCAAAATCAACACAGCCAACAAATACACCAGCACCACCATCGATCACCAAGCCACTTATACTGGTACAACATCAGCACCTAAACAACACCAACATCACCACCAAAAGATAAAAAATCTATCGCCAACACCACAACCATCATCACCAAAATCAACACAGCCAACAAATACATCAGCACTACCATCGATTACCAAGCCACTTATACTGGTAACACATAGGCACCTAAACAACACCAACATCACCACCAAAGATAAAAATCCATCGCCAACACCACAACCATCATCACCAAAATCAACACAGCCAACAAATACATCAGCACTACCATCGATTACCAAGCCACTTATACTGGTAACACATAGGCACCTAAACAACACCAACATCACCACCAAAAGATAAAAATCCATCGCCAACACCACAACCATCATCACCAAAATCAACACAGCCAACAAATACACCAGCACCACCATCGATCACTAAGCCACTTATACTGGTACAACATCAGCACCTAAACAACACCAACATCACCACCAAAAGATAAAAAATCTATCGCCAACACCACAACCATCATCACCAAAATCAACACAGCCAACAAATACATCAGCACTACCATCGATTACCAAGCCACTTATACTGGTAACACATAGGCACCTAAACAACACCAACATCACCACCAAAAGATAAAAATCCATCGCCAACACCACAACCATCATCACCAAAATCAACACAGCCAACAAATACATCAGCACTACCATCGATTACCAAGCCACTTATACTGGTAACACATAGGCACCTAAACAACACCAACATCACCACCAAAAGATAAAAATCCATCGCCAACACCACAACCATCATCACCAAAATCAACACAGCCAACAAATACACCAGCACCACCATCGATCACTAAGCCACTTATACTGGTAACACATAGGCACCTAAACAACACCAACATCACCACCAAAAGATAAAAAATCCATAGCCAACACCACAACCATCATCACCAAAATCAACACAGCCAACAAATACACCAGCACCACCATCGATCACTAAGCCACTTATACTGGTACAACATCAGCACCTAAACAACACCAACATCACCACCAAAAGATAAAAAATTTATCGCCAACACCACAACCATCATCACCAAAATCAACACAGCCAACAAATACATCAGCACTACCATCGATTACCAAGCCACTTATACTGGTAACACATAGGCACCTAAACAACACCAACATCACCACCAAAAGATAAAAAAATCCATAGCCAACACCACAACCATCATCACCAAAATCAACACAGCCAACAAATACACCATTACCGCCTCCAACACCAGCATTCGGTATTTAGGAATGTTTCGGATGAAACTTTGTAGATTATAGACCATCTTGGGTCTTCATGGAAGGCATAACTAGAGAATTAAGAACCTTTACCGCTCATTGTCATCCAGTTTTATATGTTTTATACTGTAAAGGTATAAATACATTTAGTCTCCACACACAGTCTCCACTAGCTCAAGTACCGCCCTCCCTCTCTATAAAACCGCTGCGGTAGCACACTTAGTAGAGTGCTCGCTTCGTAAGTGGGAGGTCGTGTGGGTTCGAACACGACCGGGTGTGACCCAAGACTTGAAAGTGGGTAGTGACTGTTCTTTCGCCAAACACTCGACATTACGAAATGAAAGTCGCTGTTCTTTCGGATAGGAACTTAAAAAAACGAGGTCCCGTGTCACGGTGGGCTTGCCAGGCTAAAGAACCCCACTTTTTGATACCATCAGCACAACACACAGGCAAAATTTCTGCACCTTCGCCTATAGCCGGCGACGTCTCGATATAAGTGAAATATTCTTGACTGGGACACCATTACTCAACTCCTTCATAAATATATTGATAATACACATGTATCATAATGTGCCTAATTATATAATTAAACAAAGTGTTTTGTATAAAGGGCCAGCTATTTTCGATCAATGTTGAAAAACAAAACAATAATAATGTACTGATATAATTATTATACAATTTTAACTGTCTCCGTGGAAAAGGTTCCAATTAGACCAAGGTCGATACTAGGATTTAATTCAACATGTCAGCTAAAAGGGGAAGTTAATATTATACAACGCCGCAGCTTATATTTATAAACACAAAAGGCAATATATAAATATATGAAATGGACAAATATTTGAAATTCTCATTCCCTATAATAGATTAAACAAAATATTTATCAAGTGGCTTTGGAGATAAGTGAACATATTGAATTTTTATACATGTGTGTTTATACTAATTATAATGTGCATTCATACCTTAACCCACTCTATACCCGACTGCTTCAACGGGTACACACACACACACACACACACACACACACCAGGTATATGATGCTGGTACAAGGATATTTTAAAAACCAAATGTATATAATAGTGATTGGAAAATGGCAGTGTTCAACAGAAGATTTTTTTATGACGACACGAAATCGCATTAAAATAATTTGCAATGTTGATTAATAAATCTCTCTCAGCCGAGAATGGAATAAGGGGTGTCGGTAAATAGAATTTTGCACACTTATCGTACCAAGGATCTACTGATATTATATCGGATGTCACCCACATGACACAGGTCCCGATATACCCACAGTTAGAACATATTTAATACAATAAAGTTTATATAGATAACTGTAGGTTATTTACAGTTAGGTTATTGATTTTGAGATAGGTATAGTCTATCATAGTTATTTATTCTACTTATTGAAAACTTTGATCTTTATAAACAAATATCATGTTACCCGCCAAATACTACTGGGAACAAATGTACAGTACAGACCTGTTGAAAATATAACACTGGGCTAACGAAAAGGAGTCGAAGCTCAGCCGCAGAGTGGTCGAGATTTAGATAGATATAACAACTACCGAAAATCTAACTAGGGCCCGAGCTGAGCTGCCGATTGGTACTAATTCGTTAGCCTCGTGTTAAAACTTTCGACAGGTCTATACTGTAGTTCTATACTGTAGTTAATGTACAGTACAGACCTGTCGAAAGTTTAACACTAAATTAACGTATTGACGTCGAATCGGCAGCTCATCTCAACCCCTTGTTACTTATATCTCAACAGCTTTCCGTCGTTAACTTCTCTCAACAGGCTTTAGCCCACAATATTTCCTCCTTATCTTATCCAGTCAGCAGTTGATTTTCGACTAGATTAGTGTTATGCTTTCGACACCCGTTTCTTTATATCTCTACAGCTTATACTTCTCCCAACAGGCTTTAGGTCACAATATTTCCTCCTTATCTTATCCACTCAGATGATTTTCGACTAGATTAGTGTTATGCTTTCGACACCCGTTTCTTATATCTCTACAGGTTATACTTCTCTCAACAGGCTTTAGGTCACAATATTTCCTCCTTATCTTATCCACTCAGATGATTTTCGACTAGATTAGTGTTATGCTTTCGACACTCGTTTCTTATTATCTCTACAGCTTATACTTCTCATTACAGACTTTAGGCCACAATATTTCCTCCTTATCTTATCCAGTCAGCAGTTGATACTAGATTAGTGTTATGCTTTCGACACTCGTTTCTTATATCTCTACAGGTTTTCTGTAGCTGTTATACTTTTCTCAACAGCCTTTAGGCCCCAAATGTCCCTCCTTTTCTTTTCCTCTCAGTAGTCGATTTACGACTAGATAAGTATTAAACTTTCGACAGGCCTCTACCGTATCCTTACCCCGCATTTAAAGTATTATTAAATTGGCGGTAAGACTAGGCCTATAGGGGACAATGCATTCATTCAATGACAACATTAAGTCAATTTAAAATGTAAATTAAATTTTATGTATTTTAATATACATGTACATGTAACTATATACAACATTATGCTAATAAAGAAATGTATCTTGTAATATCCTTATAATTATCGCTATATTTAAAGTCCAAGTTTCAAGAGTAAAACTTCTAACTAAAACAGACCACCACTGCGGTAGCTCAGTTGGTAGAGTGCTCGCTCCGTAAGTGGGGGGATCGTTGGTTCGAGCCCGACCGGGTCTGACCCGAGACTTGAAAGTGGGTAGTGACTGTTCTTTCACCAAGCAATCAGCATTTACGAAATGTTCGGATGGGAAATTAAATTAAACGAGGTCCAGTGTCACGGTGGACTTGGCACCATAAAGATTCCTGCTATAGAATGCCATCAACGCAACGTACATGCAAATTTCTGCACCTTCGCATAAAGCTGGCGACGTCTCGATATAAGTGAAATATTCTTTAATATGGGCATTAAAACACCAGCATCCCCCAAAACAAAAGTAAAATTTTGGAGCTTGCGAATTAAGTTAAACACGTGAACTCGGAACCGGATGCCCCGGTGCACTTCCTATCTAGCAAGTTATGGATTGTTGGTTGAATGTTGCTTAATGTCGCATCAGCAATTTTTCAGCTATGCGCGACAAGAACTATTTTTATTAATCTCTACGGATTAATCTTTGAACAAGTTCGTGTATGCGTGTGAAGTGCGAGTGTGTTGATGGTCTGTCTTGTATTAGTGCGCAGTCATGGCGACTTTAAGGTGCTAGCTCACCGAGTCAGTACGTCGCAGACAAGCGTGCCACTCCCCATGTCACATTATACTGATACCAGGTGAACCAGTAAAGGTCAACGGCAAGGAAAAATCACTTTCCCAGATGTGGTCTGAGAGGGACTCGAGCCCATAGCGACAAGAGACCATGGATTTAAAGACTGACGTCTTATCCATTAGCAAGTTATGCCCGCCATGCTTGAAATAATATTGAGAATGAAAGGAACATGGAACTATATCCATGGTAATTTTGTCAAGTTATACCATATTCAAAATAAACAGTTTTTACAATATACAAGGCTTTCTTTTCAGTAAGGAATAAAAATGCACAGAAAAGACAGGCAATCTTGACTAGTTGTCTCATGAGGACTACGACACAATATGTACAAAATGAACGAATAGCCCTAGTTGTATACTCGTCATTCAATCAAACAATACAGTCCATGTCAAATCACAGTCCCAAAAAAACAATGTAAAATTTTAAAGCTGGCAAATTAAGTTAAACAGTTGAACTTCGAGCCGATTGCTCCGGTGCACACCTTGTCTGGGTTGCTACACCCGCCACGTGTAAAATAAGCTTGAAAATGAAGGATTTGTGGGTTGAATGTTGCTTAACGTCGCATCAACAATTTTTCATCTATTCGCGAGGCGAGAACTATTTTATTAATCTCTATGGATTAATCTATGATCAAGTTCGTGTATGCATGTAAAATTCGAGTGTGTTGTATGGTCTGCCTTGTACCAGCGCGCACTCAGGGCGACTTTAAGGTGCTAGCTCATCGTGTCAGTACGCCGCAGACAACCGTACCACTTCCCCAGTCACATTATACTGTCACCGAGTGAACCAGTTGAACCAGTAAAGGCCAACAGCAAGGAAAATTCACTCTTTCCCACATGTGGTCTGAGCGGGACTCAAAATCAAAGCGGTGAGAGACCCTGGATTTGAAGACTAACGTCTTATCCATTAGGCCGCCGCGGCCTCTTGAAAGTGCTATGAACCATAGGTAGAAATGTTCCTCATCGACACTATAGAGATCACGTATAGACTACCCGGTTTACACTAACGAAATTATGAAGAACCGTGCTTAAAATCGTTTAAAAAGTCATTTTACCATTAAACCATCAAGTTTTATATATAAAGGGGAATTTGCTTCCATTTTTGTTTTAAAATTGCCCTTATTTCACCCTTTTCGAATTTACCCATATAAAATGTATTGTAGTATCCAAAATATATTGATTTTCATCCAATTTAATTCAGTGGGGAAATCAAGGGGTTTCAAAAATATCCAGGGTATTTTTGTCTAGTTATACCATATTTAAATTAAACTTTCTTTTTACAAAGTATTAAGACTTTCTTTTCAGTAAGGAACAAAATATCTAGAGAAGACGCGCACAATTGATTCAAGTCAACGGTTAAATTTGTGCATTTAAAAAACGTCTCTATCTTCTTATTTCTAAAAAAACAACTTTAAGGACATAAATTATACACGGTTTTACATTGATATCTTAAGTAAATATTTAAAAGCAGGCATGCTATAAATTAACCTAGTTCTTATATTTATTGTTCCTTTATTTTATCTTTTACTTTTTTTACACAAAGACGTGAAATCCCTCAAGTTGACTCAAATTGTAATTTCAAATTTCTTTATTTCTCTCATTGCATAACAAATCAGAGTTGAGTTAAGTAATGGTGTTTAACGTCCCAGTCAAGAATATTTCACTTATATGGAGACGTCGCCAGCTATAGACGAAGGTGCATAAATTTTGCCTGAACGTTGCACTGATAACATTGTACAGCAGTGTTCTTTATCGTGCCAAGCCTACCATGACACGGGACCTTGTTTATTTTAAGTTCCCATCCGAAAGAACCGTGACTTTCATTTCGCAAGTGCTTGGCGAAAGAACAGTCATTATCAACTTTTAAGTCTTAGTTCAGACCCTGTCGGGTTCGAACCCACGACGTTCCACTTACAGACCAGCCGAGCTACCAAAGTGAAACAATTACAAACAGAGAACATATATTAAATACTGATAGTATACGTTTAAAATATACGCGCAAATACTCCATTACTTTATTGTCGCTGTCACTGAATATGTGACACCAAATTTTGTAGAAATAAAATTCTAGACACTTAAAAAAATCGAATTTGTAGAAATAAAATTCCATATTGAAGTAAATTAATCTTGTCGCTTTTGGGGTTTTAAATGTTGAAAAATGACCGTGTTTACTTGTTAAATGGAAGTAATGTGCTTGGTGATAATTATATTACGTCGAATGAGCAAAGGAAGATTTCTCTACAAAGATAGAGGCAACATATAATATTCTTTGGTAATGGAAAATGCGCGTTACTGTGAAAATTAGCAAAATGTATTCCGGTTCATTTGATTCGGTATGGCAAGTTTCAAAATCTTGTCAAAACTACAGTGAAGCTTATAGTAAATGTAAAGTTATACGAATTCTCTATGCGCAATTGAAAAATAAAATAAAATAAAATAAAACTCCTAACTATGGATGGAGATGGGCACCAGCCATAATAACAAATGGTACCAGCTTTCGGAATCAGGTCAACACACGTTAAAATGTCGAAATACAGTACAGACCTGTCGAAAGTTTGACACTGTACTAACAAAAAGGAATCCGGAAACTCGGTGGCCGGGTGGCCGAAAAAGGATAGCTATTGCCTATATAGCTGCCATATGCCAAATGGCCGAAAAAGGATAGCTAAAGTCTATAGATGCCTTATATAGCAATCACCAAAACCTGTCAAAGTATCAACTAGAGCCGAGATGAGTTGAGTTGAGTGAGCTGAGTAATGGTGTTTAACGTCCCAGTCAAGAATATTTCACTTATATCGAGACGTCGCCAGCTAAAGGTGAAGGAGCAGAAATTTTGCCATGGCATTGCGCTGATGGCATTATACAGCAAGGTTCTTAAGCCTTGTTTAATGAAGTTTACATGAACTTTTGTAAGCTTACCAATCAGGGTTTACACATTTTGTTGATGTTGTTTTTTATGCTTGTGTTGTTTGTACAATCAATTTTGTGTAATGCCAAAATCCTGAATAAAAAATATAAAAAAAGAATGATAAAAAGCCAAACAAACCATTTGGTTGATGTATGAGAAGCAAGTGAATTCGTTTGTCACGTTTATCACGTTTTATCGAAAATGTCGATACAAGCTATTAATTTATGTTGTTTAAAAATATTTGGATCATTTTCTCAAAACTGACATCTTTTATTTAAATGTTTTGTTATTTTCAGTCGTTTAAAGCTCAACTATTGTGGTTAGCGAAAATTTGCATCTCGTGTATTAGGCAATTTTTTTTAAAAATTATGTTTAAGGGTAAATGCATTTAATTACTATTGTCAAGTAGGTTTAATTCAAGTCCACACTTTATGGCCGTAACCAAAACTTTTCATATCGACAGCAGTTTAATATTAAAATTACTGTTTTAGCTATCAGTGCTGCTTTATACAACATAAAATTACTACTATCCAAAAATATTGTTACTAAAATAATAAAATGACCTTCATGGCTCAGCATATTGCGTATTATGTTATGTCTTCCTTTAGGTTATGCCTTTTTGATTGCTTTATCAAGCAACCAACCACACATCTTCTTCTTACGGGATTCTCTCATTGTCTCAATGTCATTTCACTATGTAGTATGGACAAGTTCCATCATCGGTCGTGTTGGCCAAATTTGAAGTAAAATTACAAAATATTACAATGTAGTCCACCGATTTTTTTTATCATTTTCTCAATTTTAGGAATAGGAAGAAGTCGCTAGGACCTTGGTCAGGCGAATCAACAGGATTAATAGAATCTAAGACTACTTGTGGTGCCAGATAGGACCAAATATATTAGAACGAGGGTTGAGATTTCCTTATCTGGCACCACAAGTAGTGATTGATTCTATTTTTTGCATCAGAAAGTACAATTTTTCAATTTTAAATCAATTTCAACTTTCGTTACACCTCTGATTTTGTTGATAAAATTTTGCGGGAAAAACAGCGTGTAGGCTATTTTGCACAGGGGGGGGGGGGGGTACAAGATGGAGATATCTTGCACCTCTCTATTTATGGATTTTTCTATCTGGGGTGCAAGAAATGGTTTTAATTCATACCCGTTCCAATCTAAAGCATGGCGTTTCTCAGCTGGTTTTGCAATTTTGCATATTACACTCCAATTATTGTACTTCTGTTTAGTTAAATGTCCAACATAATAACACCCTTTGCATTCCAAAATACTGTGACCATCACCTTGTCAGCAGATAGTTGCGTCTTGAACTTCTTTAGCCTCGGGGTCCAGGTTCTACCCACTGAAGTCTCTTAATGCAATTTCTCTAATGTAGTAGAGACAAGTTCCATCGCCTGTTGTTTTGGCCAGAACTGGAAGTAAATTGTGGTATAACAATTATAATTATACGTTATGTGCAACAAACAACATTTAATACTTTAAATAGTATTTTCTCTTTTTTCCAGGATTTACACAAAGTCAGGCGATGAAAAGATCTACACATTCTCGTCCAAACCAAGAATTCCTGGAGACGGAATTCCAGATATTCTTGTCAAATTTCAAATTGTAAGTCGAACACAGCCATGCAGTGCCCACCATTATTTCAAGTTGAACTCTCACACCAAACTCTCGAAAGTTAGAAGACATATAAATCCGCTCTTCAAAAACTTTTTCAACGATGGATTTATATTCTTGTCTAAAACAAAGGAGATACTGCGTTCAACAGAGGCCAGTCTGACAGTGTTCGACATATTGCCAAAGTTACCTGGTCCAGGGGTAGCGACGCCATTTTTATTTCCCGATGTTCAATACAAGGAAGTGAGTATAATTTATTCATTATCATCTAGATATTTTATATTCTACAAAAATAATTTATTTTCGACTCGTAACTTTAAAATTTTCTTCAGGTTTTTCTTCTTATTGTTCATAAAAATCCAAAAATTCCACTCCCAATTTTAATTTCACACGTGGCGGTTGCAGCTAGCTAAACACAGCTGTACGCGGTCTCACTTACTGGTGGAAGTTCACGTGTTTAACCTAATTTGCCAGTTTTCAAAGTTTTAACTTTGCATAGGATTGTGATTTGGAAATGTATTGGTATTTTGATTTGGATACAAATGCTTACACCCTGATAAATTAGGTAAATCAAGATTACCAATTCGAATAAAGGACTTTTAGCACCGTCACAAACACAGAAAAGACCAACAAGTGATCTGTCCAGGGCAAGCTAATAATGTTTATCCCTGTTTCGTCATTATATCATATTTAAGGACTTTTGACAATTGAAAAGCATTTGTTAAAATGAATACCAAAGGTCTATATGTAATTTGGCGATCATCTTAATGTATTTTATCATTCATACTTATACTGTAGATTTCCCACGATGTTGACGGAGAGCGACATATCGTTGTGTGCGCATGCGTCGTGTTTGTGTATGAAGCGAGTAAAGTCAGCCATTGGGACGTGGACAGATTACGTGATGATCTAAGTGCAAGCACAATAGAGGGGTTTTCCTTTATACCGACTGATATAATGTCATGGCGACAGACTATGGTTGGTAGGTATACTTAATCAACCAACTTTGAAAAAAAAATTAAAACAAATCGTAACTAGAACCAACAGAAATTGTTGCCTAAAATAGATTCATGATAGACGTATTCACTATAAACACACAACAACTCACACATAAAGAGATAAAAGACAAAAATAAAGAAATATGCAGGATATATAGACAATTCGAATCTGCATAACAAAACTTATCTGACGATGTGAATTATAGTAAGAATCACGCCGAATTACGGACTTTTAGTTACATTGTTGAATCGTTCTATCAAACAGTTATTTTCAGAAGATTTTGTGTATTTATGTTGTAATCCTTGACTTTGGGTACATATGTCAGTCATTAAATGATTTCACGACTTTAATGTAAATTTCCAAAATAATTTTTGTTTTTTTTAAACAGAATGTCGAGCCTCAACATTACACCAACAGGCAGCGATTGGAGCGAAGGATGATGTCAAAACTTCATTGCAACATTTACCACTCGATTTCCGGCTGAATTCACTCAAAGATCAGCGAGGCGCCAATCCCCTTCACTACGCAGCAGAAAATGGACACTTGGAAGTATGTGAAATTCTTATAACCGGCATTGGAAGAGATTTGGTAAACCAGAGAGATATGAATCTACGGACGCCATTACATTGTGCCTTGTATCGTAAAACGTCAGTACTATCACATATCTTCTTCAGCTTAGCTCAAATTTTACATCGAAAGATATCCATGGAAACAGTTGCTTAGAATTACTCGAACACAAAAGGCAGACCATTTGAAATTGATTTTAACTGAACTGCAGTTTGAATGTATCGAACCAATTCTCCAGTATTGTTTAGCCCAATTACATTTAAAGAAAAAACATTCCAAACTAATTAGTCAAATTTCACAACAGTTGCATTCAGTCGTGGATGATCCGGAGACATGGCAGTATCTTCTTCACTATGCTGCTGAAATAGGGAACAAAGAGATTGCCAAAAACTTGATAGAAAGAGGGTGTGATATTCAGAACACAGACGTCCAAGGCTTTCTCCCTTTCCATCGTGCTTGTATAAAAGGAAACAAGTATACCGAATTGTTCTTTTTCAAAGAAATGACCGATGACGACTTCTGTCTAGGATTGTTACTGGCTGTAAAGAATAAACATTATTCATTGTGCCAAAAAGTTAGACAGTTAAAACCTGAAGTAGAATTAGACGAGATCACAATGTGCACAATCATCGAATTATTAGATGCAGAATTAGAAAAAGTTAGATACTCCAAACAGCCATTGCAATCGTGGGAAGAAATTGCAAAATGTCTTTTACCAATACTAGCTGTGGACATTGATATTTTGAATACATTTGTGTTCGATTGTGCATTTTATGGATCTGTTGATATACTCAGCCTGCTTCAGTCGTTTGGTGCTAGCTTTACAGAACAAGACCACATGGGTCGAACGCCATTACACGAATCGTGCCAAAGAAATCATATGAAAATCGTTGACATGCTTTTACAAGGTGGTGCAAATCCAAACGCAACTGATTGGAGAGGATCAACATCTCTTCACTACGCATGTGCGAAAGGAAATGACAAAATAATATGCAGACTGCTTAAAGAGGATTCTGTATCTGCTGATATCCAAGACAACTCTGGTAGAACGCCATTGCTTACCGCGGCATACCACAATCGTCAAGATACCATGTATACTCTTTTGAAAAATCACACCAATAGAATAAACGTACATGCCATAGATGTGCTAGGTCATAGTATATTGCATTATGCTGTCCACATGAACACAAAATGTCTTGATCTTTTATTTGAACACTTGCAAAACTCTGACAAAAGAAGCACACTGTTTTCAAATGACCCCAAAGATTGGACTGACGGAGTCAAATATGCTTGTTGGTATAGAAAGTTATGGATGACAGATTTCAGCTCCAGTAGTGATTGGAAAGTACTGAAGGAACAATCAAAGTCGATGACGTCACGTGATCAATGGCACGATTTAATGAGGCAAAAACAGATTCAACATTTTGGCAATAAAAGGGAAAGAACTCCTTGGGAAAGACCAAATATTTCTTCAAAAGAACCAACCGTGTTGAAAAGAGCAGTGTATCAATGTACAAAATGCAAAAGATTTGTATCATCAAAAAATATTTTGACAACATTCCAGTAAGTAAATAAATTTATTTTGTAGTTAGAAATCCATTATTTTGCATACAAAAGTACATTTTCTCCATGTGAGATGCGTTATTATCAAGCACAAATGTTTATAATGAAAAATAAAATTAAATGCATTTAAGTACTAGGCTATTGTTTCCTTTATGCCCCAGTCACACATTAACGGATCCCCTCGCTGGTACCACTACGGATTCAATTTCACGGATGACCCCGGAAAAGCCAATTTCCGTAGTCCGGCACGGATTCGATACGGACGCACTAGTACGTAGTTAACCGTAACTAACCATATAAATCCTTGACAAGTTTGGTCTTACTGATAAGCATAGGTTAATACAGTTTTGATGGGGACTAGAACGGACCAGTACGTTCTAATACGGTTTAGTAAGGATATACTACGGTTGTTTGATCCGTGTTTGAACATGTTCAAAAATTGTCACGGATATAGAAATACTACTACGAATGACTACGAATGGCTACGGCTACTATACGGAAAGCTGCGCAACACTACAGATTACCACGAATGATACCGGATCGTATCCGTAGCTAATCCGGCTAGGTGATCCGTGAATGTGTGACTGGGGCATTATTCACTCTTCTGGAGCATCTGGTCTTACTTCCATGTAGAAAAACAAGGTGTTTAACCCGATTTGATAACCAGTTTAAAAGTTTTTGCTTTGGATTGTGATTTGAACTGTACGTTAGTTTTTATTCAGACTTTGACTAGAATAGATACATGTTAACGAAGTATGTCGTGAAGCAGCTGTTTTCAAGCAAAGTCATGCCATCGATAAACAAAGGTTCGTTTGCAAATTCATGCCATTGTTACACAGGGGTTTTTTGGTCGAATTCATTTCATTGTCATAACATTATGTGAAAAGTAGAAATTTTTTATGTTTAAACGATCTTTTTATTTTCTGTTTTAACAGATACACACCTGGGCACATGTGTCCGAAAAATTGTACAGGAGGTGAAATTGATCAGACGCGAAAACGATACGAAATGCAGCCTTTCAAATTCCATAGAAATAACTTCTCTGATGATTGTTCGCCTCTGTTACAAGCTTTACGAATGAATCAGCAAAATCTAGTGAAAAAGTTTGATCGTCTAGACTCCGAGTCAAAACATCTGAGAGATGGCCAAAACAGAAGTTTACTAAGGTTTACAGTTGACACCTGTAATAAATCTGTTGTGAAAATGGCTTATGAACTTAATTCGAAAAATCTTGAGACTGGTCTTGTTTATCATGTAATTCTACAGATGTTGCGAGATTCAAACTCGACGCAAACAAAAAGAAAACAGATATTGGAGTTTCTGCTCTCCGTCGGTGGATCAGCAGACGACACTATCGGAATTGGTGAAAGTAATATTGCAATACATGGAGATGTTGTGAAAGATTTTATTGCAATAGAGTTCTGTGCATTCATGGGCGACACAAGCCTTTTTGAACTTCTACTAGAAAAATCCTCAAAATGCAACGAAAATTACTGTATCGGTATTGCCCTCTCTAAAGGAAACCTCGGGATTATCGATTCATTAGTGAAAGGAGAGTGAAACTCGGCAAACCGATGCTGTCAAGACATGAAATTGGTCCTGTCCTTGATGTAGCATGTAATTCTCCGTGGCTGTCCACAATGATGATCGGTTGTCTTCTAAAGATTTGTCCAGATGCTGTTTTCAATAACGTCAATACAAACAAAAATGTACGACTTGTTGGATGCAGTATGGAGTGGAATATAGATTCAACGGGTACCACGCTCGGATCATTGCTGTCCAATGGTGCGAAAAAACACAAATCAGAAATAGAAAAGGTTGGAAAGTTTCTTATAAAACATGGGATCGATTTGGAAAATGATGATACTGGTGGAGATAAAGATACGGAACGCCATATAGGATGCGAAGCGTATTATTCTGCAGTGCAGCACGAATATTACGATGTAGCTTCACTAATTCTAGAAACAACGGGGCATGCGATTTGGAAGTGCGCCTTTTTAAACAAGAAATGTCACTATTTCCAAAAGCAGAAAGAATCCGAGGTGGCGATCGATGGTCAAACTTCAAACCAAGAAACCCAGATAGAAGCTTTAAAAAAGCATTTACGGATGGGATGCCAAAGACATGTGCCAGAAATATTTCTCAAGAAACTGTTAACATCGGGAAAAGATTTTTTGCCAAAAATGTCTAAAACCACATATGAAGTACAAGCGTATGAAGATGACATATCGTTTGAAAATATCGATGACGATAAAAGTGAGACAACATCTGACGAAGAATCATTGAGTTTATATTCAGATGAAGAAAGATCGACTGGAGATTTAGATGGAGAGAGCGAACCAAATGAAACAAAAACTGACACCAAAAAGAAAAAATCTATTGAAACTACGAAAAAAGAAGCTGACAACGGGAAAATTGCAACTATTGAAACTACTGATGAAAACGAAAGATCACCTAAAACAAGAAAAAAAGATGAAACAGTACATGAGGAAAAAAGAAGAAATAGCGCGGCTACCATTGTTAAGAAGTTTTCCTTCTTGTTGTCTGCAATAGATGGTCACGAAATTGATATTTCACGATTGTTAAAGTTCGTTCCAGAACTTTACATGTGTAAAACATTCTTTAAACACAAGCGTTTTCAAGAGCCTGGAAACAGATCCACAGATAACTCCATTCTACTTACATTGGCACTATGCAGTTTTTCGAAACCCAAAATAAGTGGGTCAACCGATATTTGAGAAATGGAAATTGCGGTTGGACGCTTTTACACTATGTCAGTTACACAGACAATGTCCAACTCATTAAAGCTTTACAAGAGGTAAGTCTGCATTTAAATAATACTGGTACCTAAATAATAACATGCCATAAATATCAATAATACATGTACATATATTTGGTCTCTTCATTGACACGCGTTGTTTGAATAAAGTCACTTACTTCATGAAAGTACACTTTTCTGGACCTGTTTTTGGAATTATTATTTCTCAGTTTATATGGATATATTTGACTTTCAATAGTGACATGTGCCTTTCATTTGCTAGTTTAAAAGTTTTCCTTTAACTTGTGATTGTGATTTGGACATGGACCCCTATGATTTTCTACATATACTCTTTGCTTTTTATTTAGGCGGCTTTTCCGATTGATGTCAATGCAAAGGTATTTGGGGATACACCTATTGATTTCGCTGTTACCTCTGGCTCATTTAATGCTTACAAAACACTCATTGAACATGGTGCTACTGTCACAGGGGAAACGTTTGTAGCTTGTTGTCGAAGAAAAAATATCTCAGGTAAAACGTGTAAATTTGATAGAATACATTTATAGCTTGTTGTCGAAGAATAAATTTCTTCTCAGGTAAAATTGTAAATTTGATTGAATACATTTGTAATTTCTCTCAGTTCGATTTCTTAAGAAGTAAAATTTTTGTGTTTAAGTGGAATAAACTGTATTTTTTCAGAACAGAAGATTTAATCATTTTAAACAAGTACAGTATAGGATATGACGTAAAGAGCACTTACGGATCACATCGTCTTTCATCTTCTATGTCATATTCCTAATCGGGTAGATCCTAGTGTCAGGAAGTTTATAGGCTTGCTTGCCGAAGATTGGTGGTTTCCTTTCGATACTCCGATATCATCTACCTACCTGAATTAATCGCCTCGACATAAGTGAAATGATCTTGACTGGAGTGTCAAACACGATAACACGACGTCATACTGATATTTTACACGATTTACTTAAATCATAGTTATTAATATAGATATAATATAAATGCCAGTGCAACATATTTAAGAATTGCTTCTGAAAATTATTTTCATATTTGACATATTTAATTAATATAAGTCTTGCAACTCTTACCTAAATGGTTGCCAGAATGATTTTGATCACAGATTCATTCAGTATGTGTTGGTCATCAAATAAATTAAATTTATTGGAGTGGTAAAGAATCTGAAATGGATATTTAAAAACAAAACTACAATTACTTCAACATGCCATACCTCATTCATTTTAGATTCGTTGAAATACCTTCTGAACAGATTAAGAGGGAATGGTTTGGAGGATGAAGGAACACGGCTTAAAATCTTAAAGGATATTTGTAACAGGTATGTGAAATATCAGATACAAGTTGTAAGGCTCGGGTGTTAAGATTGTTTTCAGCATTCCAAAGCATGTGTGAGTATGTCTGTATTTTTAAAATCTTCTGTTCAACAGATGTGCTGAATTGGAGCAAATTTGGCGAAGAAGGTTTTTGTTTGATGTAGATTAAAAAGGTGATCGTCATCGTTACTATACTATATAAAAAGAATAATACCCATTAAAGATATATTTTAGGGTCAAATTTAATATTTACAAGTCGAAAGTAGATTTGAACTTTTTAAACAAATGTAACGGGATTTTGTTGCTTTCTATTGAGGTGTTAAAAGTTTTTGAATTAGCTCTGTAAAACCAATTGGCCAAATACAGTCGAACCTGCCTTAAAGGCCACCTCTATATAAGGGCCACCTGCTAATAATGGCCAGTAGAATTTTATCCTAATTGATTTTATTTTATTTTATATAAACATGTATATAAAGGCCACCTGCTCATAAAGATCACTTTACTTGTTCTCTTGGGTGGCCTTTATTGACAAGGTTGACCGTACAACCTTTGGTAAAAAGATCCATGCAGGGGTTGAAAAATTTTTCAGATAAGTTAAAGCCCAGGACTTTTTTATACAGAAAATCAAAAGCCCCCAATTGTTTTTATCAAGTCCAGAGTTTACGGCAAAATCAAGAAAGACACAAATCAATATGCATCATTTCTACCGGCAGTTAGAGGTTTTTTCGGCAGTATTTACAATAGGCCTACATGTCTGCATTATCCTCATCATAAATGATCCATGGAAATTTGTCAATCCATGGCTGTTGAAACAATTGGACACGCTTGTCCTTATCATATTTGGTGTCTTTATTGTCTTGTGACTTTCTTTTCTGACCACTGGAGCCCGATGCAGTCTGCTTGTTAGATGTGAAATTAATATTCAACAGCGACATAATCAGACATGAATATTTGAAGCAATTACAAGTGCTATAACTATCTAGATTTTTCTTTATCAATTGAATGCTTGAACTGCCTACCTAATGACTAACATTTCTTACAAGCACTGTAATGATCAAGAATGAATGTAAACAACAACAGGGCAACGTGACTACAGATGGTTTTTAAAGATTTTTTTCAAGACAGAAATAAAATTCATTGGTCTTCTGAGTATTTAAGCCCGATGGGCTTTTCAATTGATTTTTTGCCAAGTCCTGCTTGCCAAATTTCTAGTCCCGGGCGTCGGGCTTGAAGAATTTTCAACCCCTGCCATGGTTTGCGTAGATTAAAGTTATGTTTTCAACATGGCCGTCTGAAATCGAAAATGACCGTAATTACATCTAAAAATTCCAGATAAATAGAAATTACTAATTTATTTAGACCGATTTGGTACAAATTTGATATACATGTATATATAATATGACATGTAGCTGTTATAAATGTATATCCGGTGATTCCGACAAGTTTTTTAAACCCATTTCCATTAATTATCCCAATAAGAGGTCATTTTAATCCAATTCAATTAAAATGTCCTCTTTGAAACCGCTAGGTCTAATAGAACCAAATTTGAACCTGTATACAAATTTAATATAAATATAAAATCCTTAAAATATTTTGTACTATTTACGAGTATTGAAATATTTTGTACTGTTTACGAGTATTGAAATATTTTGTACTGTTTAAGAGTATTGAAATATTTTGTACTGTTTACGAGTATATAAAAACCGTTTTATAAGGAATGAATAAAAAGATTCTTAAATCTTACATGTTTTTGGTAAAGTAATTATTCTTCGAGAAAAGGAGCCTGGGTTCACCTTAATATATTCTTTTTATGAGCTGCATATACTGTATCTGGGTGGCTTAAAGATTCCAAAATCGACATTTGAGTCCATGTGACCCTCTACTTAAATTATATTCAGTGCTATTTAAAAGTAATTAATAAAGGGTTTATCACGTAAGTTGTTTTCTTGGAACAAGCTTTGCCCTTATCATTTATAATTTTTAAAATCTGATATATAATATATTGCAAGCATAGGATTATCAGGGCCCTCACAACGTTTTATGGCTGTCATCAAAGAATTGTTGATAAGTATGATTTCTCTATGTCCAAGATTGCTCTGGATATATTTATCATCCCTGGCTGCCATCTTACTTTAACTTTCAATTTTGATTACACGCGAAGCTGATGTAGCTAGCTAAACGAGGCGTACTTAACATTCCCTAGTGGTAAGTTCACATGTTTAACTTAATTCGTCAGTTTAAAAGTTTTTACTTTGCTTTGTTAATGTGCTTTGTGTGACATGGATTGGTATATTCGATTTGATTATTATGTTTTTATTTTACAGGAAAGACTCGCATGTACCTACTCAATATCACATCAAAAGTGCTTTACTTGGAGTAGTGGAATGTGGATTTTGGCAAATATTGCAGTTTTTTGTAGAAAATTATACCAAAGAAACCTTTGAAGGTTTGAAGGATAGGTAACTACAGAAAGTTCGTTAAACTAAGACACTTTATACATACATATCAATACTAGTATTTGTAAATAAGTGGGATGGTATGGATCCTTCCGAAAGACTAAAACTTAACAAACAATATATAGCTATTAAGCAATTTGACATATCAAATATTAAAGACCACCTCTATATAAGGACCACCTGCTTATAAAGGACAATGGAATTGTATCCCAATTGTTCTTTATTCATATTATTTGAACCTGTATATAAAGACCACCTGCCCATAAAGGCCGCTTTTACCGGTTCCCTGGGGTGACCTTTATAAACAGGTTTGACTTACATCCATCCATCCATTAAAAAAACTTCTGTCATTGGTCTAAATCTATATTATCAAGTGTTTATCCATAGAAGGGAGTTCTGTCATTGGTCTTAATCTGTTTATCTTGTCCTGCTTCCGTATTTCTGTTGCATGTGTCTTGCTCTTGTTTGTATTTTGTTGTTGCCAATTACGTGTTTCCTGAATGCTGCATGAAACAAAATTATATGATTAAAAAAATGTAATTAAATCATTAGATACAAAAACATGCTAGATCCATGAGTTACCTTTTGGTAAAATATACTTTTATTATATTTTTAAATGCATGCATTCAATAGTAAGCACTAGTTTAAAGGTGGGAGGTGTGTGGCTCTAAATATGGTACTGTTAATACATCAATTCTTACAATTTCATTTTAGTATGAAAAAGTCGTCGGTAGTTCTGATTAAAACTTATGGCGATCAAGGTGTGTAAGTTTTGCTTGATGTTGTTAAGCACGTGTTTAAAAGGTGGCAATTGGTTTTCTTCTCATTATTCTGAGCATTTTCTTTTTTTTCTTACAGTTCATTATTTCTGCTCATTATTCTGGTCGATAAAATAATTTACGAATTTAATCATATGTATGGTAAAGAAAAAGATGGGGGATTTCTTTTTAAAACAATTTCACAGGAGTTACGTCGCAATATGAGAAAGACGAAAAACGTCTAATGTAAGAATAACAAGTACAGATAAGTGAAGTTCAAACTATTTAAAAGGCACCCTATATAAAGGTCACCTGCTTATAAAGGCTAGTAGAATTGTATCCCAATTTTTCTTTATTCATATTATTGAACCTGTATATAAAGGCCATTTTACTTTCTCCCTTGGGTGGACTTTGTAGACAGGTTTGACTGTAATTCTGAAATGAAAAATGTTAAAGTCATACATCATATTGTGACTAACTTCAGATGCAGATTGGTGATTATGTGCTAAAACATATTTCTGTATTTCAGGTACGTTGGAGGTAAATGTTTTCAGAACGCCCCTGACAACATACTACAGATCATGATAGAAGCATGTATCGCAAATAGGGATTTAGTACATCGGACTGTTTTCGCACAAATGCTTCTTGGGACATCAAGGAAAACGAATGACAATATGCTTGTATCAATGGTGAATAAAATAGGTGATGGATTTACAAAAAGGGAATGGGAATATATTCTTTGTCAATATGATAGCGACGGCTTTTCAACGCTCCATAATGTTGCGCGAAAAGGATTTCTTGATGCTGCTATCGCCTTTTCTTCGAGAGTTGGCAATTGCAGTCGCCTTGAAGCCAAATTGAAACAGGCAGGTAGAAGAAATCGACGTAGGGGCAGGTCATTTTGCCGCATTGAATCACCTCTATGGTACGCTGTGACTCATCAACATTGGGATATAGCGAAAGTATTCGTTTGTTTTGATTGTAAGTCAATGTTCACAAATGTGGTTTCACATCTGTACACAAAAGGCAGATTTGTTCAAAACGTCGTCGAAAAGGAAAATGTATTGACAGATGCGCCTCACTGTTACTGGCAATACCGGAAACCTTTCCCACATTTGACCAATACATCGCATTTTGTAGCGTCAGCCATTGCTCCAAACATACCCTGTTTTGAGGTTAGGGAGAACAACGTTGTGTGCCTGAGAAAGCACTGTAAAGAACATATTCAAACAGATCGTCTGAAAATATATTTAGAAGACAAAGAAAAACGTTTTGAGACAAAGCAACTTTTATCGTTATCTAAAATGGCCCTCAAACATAAATGTTCACTAATACATGTGCTTTGTTCTACCGGAAACACCAAAGCGGTGAAAGAATTACAAAGGTACAAACCCAATGAGTGGAATATTAAAGATGAAAATGGTTTATATCCCATCATCTATGCGGTTGCTGGTGGCAAGGTTGACATTATAAATGCTGTTAAATGTGATCTGGACACCACAAATGCCGTTGAAATGGTGTGGGTATGTCTGTGGAAAATGGTTAAATTGGATCAAGAACAGAACAACAAGATCAACGTTGTAAAGAAAGATAGATTTGATATAGCAATAGACAATTTACGACCGCTTGTCCCAAAGGAAGACGATAAAAACGAAAAGGAAAGCATTGAAAAAGAAAGGATACTTTCAGTTATTACAGCAATCAAAGATGCAAATACAAAGTTTGCCAAGAGGGGTTTGGTATGAGAAGTGTCTGGTATATGACGTCTATGCTGGAAAACGTAAGTGACGATGAAAACTTGCAGGGAAAAATTAAATCACTATTGAAAAAGGCAATCAGAAAGTTGGATATTGGGAGGCTGCAACCAGTTATGTGGATAGCTCTACTAGCTTCCAAACCATGGGTTTTACAAACATTGATAGATACTTGGTTAGATGACAATGTCTTTGTTTCCAAAATAACTGGAAATTTTTCGGTATGTTTTCATTAATTGATATGATTATCATTTGTGCTGAGCCAGCCAAACAGGAAAACCTAGACCTAGATGTGAAGCCTTTTGAAGATATTATAGCAAAACTATTAGCGAAATCAAATATCCATTTACAGGAGGCAATGCTTCTTCTGGCGTCAAAGAAAAACCTGTGGGATATTTTGGAGGAAGTAGTTCGAAAAACCGTGAAATCCTTTTCTGATGTAACAGGCTTATGGCATAAGGTTATGATTCAATGTATCAAAAACCCAAATGGTATGTCATGTCTACGCACATTCGTGGAATCCATAAATTTGTATAAATTAGAAGATGAGAAGAAACAAGTGTTCCATGCATACGAATGTCTTGCCAGTCTATATAAAAGAGAAGATGTAATCAGATACCTATTCAAATGTCATATACCAATCTGTGGATTTACAAGAGATATGGAAGTGATGCGGCTTTGTGAATCACATTTTCCTGATGACTGGAACATCCTACATTATGCTTTAAGGGGTGGATCAGTCTCAACATTAGATGTTATCTTAAGGTTTCTCAGATATGATGTTGGTTTTCTAAAGTCAAGCAACTTAACTGGACTTGTATCTATGTCATTCAGCCAAAGGAATTCTGACATTCAAGAAAAACTGATGACATTTTTACAGAAATATGTCAATGAGGAAGTTTTGGCTGTTAACTGGAATGAGGTATTTCTGAATGCAACAAAACACGGGAACCAAATAAGTAGTTTGCAACTCATGGATGAAAAAACAGTAGACTATTCTTACTGTGATAGTGAAAAAAGAAATGCTTTACATTATGCTGCTATATTAGGTTTGCCGAAAATGGTGGACGAGCTCATGAAAAGGGATACAGCGAGAAGTCTCCACACATTGGACCAACATGGAAAATACCCTATTGATTACGCCATTGTCTTTGGCCATGCGGACCTGATACAGGACATGTTTTCTGTTTCACAAGAGATTTCATCTACTACCGATCGCTTATTTTACGGGTGTTTGAGAGGGATTTTGGAAATGAACTGTAAAGAGGAAAAAAATTCGACAAACATTTTACAGAATGGGCTTGAAAACGCCGAGTTAAAGTCACAAGTTTTGCGCAAAAGATCATATCCGATATTAGAAGATTTCATAAGAGCCTCAATGATAGATCGGCGTGTTTTCTTGTTGAAAAATATCCTCATATGGCGAAGATAATCGAAATGCGCATTTTCTGTTTAGCCATTAGATATAAATGTACCAACACCATTGAAGCATTTACAAAATTATGGGATAAGGATTTTATAGAAAGAGCTTTTGTTACTGAGTTCCAGTCTCACACACCATTAGAATGGGCTATACAAGGGCGGTATATCAAAGGAGTCAAACTACTAACAGAAGCTGACAAGAATCAAGTGAGTCTTGAAAGGAGAGCTAACAAGATAGGAGAATCAACTCTGCATATCGCTGTTAAAACAGCCGATATTGAAATAGTCAAAATTATAAACGATTGGTCCGAACAGAGGTTTAAAGAAACTGAAGATAATTCTGGACTGACACCGTCTGCGCTTGCTGTTGCTTTAGGAGAGCATCGCATACTGCGATGTATTACTTCAGGTGCCATCAATTGCCCAAATCATTCTACACATGATGATGACACTGACTTCACCTGCTTAGAATGTCTTCTAGATTTGTGTATTGGCTGGACCAAGATGTTTAATATTTTACAGGCAGGGGATCTTTCTTCTACTCTAGGACAAAATGCACGTGTAGTTCCGAAGACATACCATTCACAAAGAGGTTTTGCACCAGTTCGCAGGATGCAATTTAAAAGGATAGGATTTTTAGTTCAAAAAGAAAAATTTGATTATTATGGCTCATCTCAATCGTTCCCCTCTTCTGACGAGTATTTTGTATGGCCTCGTTCTGACGGAAAGAAATTGAAATTAACAATGAAAATGCACAGTTTGCAGTCAATGATGGAATGGACCAATTGGGATGCAAGTCACCCTTTGGTGCTGTCAATGATAGGATCAATGGGATTTGTAGAAAATAGTTCTTCAGTGAAGAAATTCATGCTAGCACTTGATCTGCAAAACACTGAGACTTGTCCAGAGCATAAGAGGTATCGATCACTTTTACATGCCTTTCCGGATAACAACTTCACGACTGACCATGATCTGGAATCGTCATATCGTCTTTATGAATTGCGGCGTCTATTGGTTTGAAACACATTTTTGAACAGAACGAGGACCATTTCAGGAAGACTTTGCGAGATGTCACTCCCTCGCATAACTTGTCTCTTTCTGAAATCGCATTCGGATTCGGACATTACGAACTTGGGTTGTATCTAGAGCCCATACTTGCCCAAGATGCATCATTTGGGATCTATAATAACTTTAGAGACTTTGAACCATCGGCGCTTCCACTTCCCGTCGAATGGCTTGTACGTATGGACGATTCTACAGTCATGGCATGGGATATTGAAAAAGAATTTGATGAAGATAATCGTCTTAAAACTTCTGAAATGATACTTGTATCGCCTTTCTCCGAAAATGTCATCGAAAGGATAGCAAAATCAATTGACATTAAATCTGTCGTTCCATCAACATGTAAGGGTAAAAAATTCCAAGCAGACATTCAGAGTTTCAAAAAGCAAGAATGTTTCAAGAAAAAGTCAGACTTTTGGTTGCATTGTTTAATGGGCTCCAGCTTAATTTATGGTCAAGCAATTTGTTTGCTACAAAACCGTGATGCAAAAATAGCGTCTGCGTCGTCTGTACAGATTCGATGTCTACCAGAAGGAAGCGGCGAACATCCGAAAATTTCAATAGAAACAAATGGTGTTATCGCTGAAACTGTTGGGATAACAAAGTATCAAAAGTCCATCAATTTTGAATATGACAAACTGCCAAACCAGAGATCAACAGACGCTGAATACAAGCAAGCCATTCTGTCTGAAGTTATTCCAGATATAGAATATAGTGTAAGTTATCATTTTTGCCATTTCTTATTTAGTTTAAGACGCAAAAAAATCTTTTCAAATTAAGATGTTATCACGAGAGATACCTATTTGCCGATGCCTCTTGTTTGACTTTCTTTGGAAACCGTTTAAAAAAAGTAGATAAGTATTAAAATTTACGAATATATTAATATTTTTGGGGTTTTCAATATTTAAAGTATTTCGTGAAATAGCAATACTTTGATTTTGGAAGGATTGAAAGGATCGAAAACCAATTTGGACCAAATATTTAGTTCAAATTAGGATTAATAATTAGTAACACTAATTTTATTGTCACATTTCTACTATTTCCTCGTCAATGTATTGTATTATTTCAATAGTTTTATTACTAGATGTATATATTTTTATATTCACAGTTACTAGAGGTCTTTGGACATAACATAAGTATCAAGGTCGATTGGAGATCAATTGAAAGTCAAAGAAGGACGAGTGGATCAATCAGTATTTTCAACTTGTTAAGAAATGGCAACCGATTGGCTGGATTAGAAGATGTCGTTGATCATTGCCGATGTTTGAAAGACGAACTCATCGGTGCTTTCTGTGAAAAGACAGCAGAGTATGCTTTAGCGCCAATGACAACCGTACACGAGATCACTATCAAATATGTCGACACACTCCCTTCTGCAGACCATACACCGTCACCAAAGTACTCTTCACTGATAGCAAACTGTATATGGTACTTTACAATCGACAGATCGACCTTGAAGTATGACAGGACAACGTTTCCATTATGGAGTCACCTTTACCTTTACAATGGAATTTGTCATTCACTTTTATATCCAACAAAAATGATCCATTTCAAACAACTGCCGACGTTTCTGGATCGTGTACAAAATCCAATATTAGAGAAACCCCCTTATATCGAATTAGAAATAGATGTCAAGTCGTTCGGTGCTTACAGTATCTCTTCTCTTCACACCCTTATCTCGCGAACAATTGAAAACGAAATGTCTCACATTGGACATCTGTTGCATACAATGCTGCGTCTGTCTTTATCAGCAAAACATGTCGTCATCCAAAATGCTTCTTCTAGCAAATACACAGGCCTGAGTTTAAAGGAAGATAAATTGATAGTTAGTGTTTATGCACATCAGCACAAAAGCAACGAATGGACCGTATCGAGTGAAAACGCCGAATCGACTTTATTGGAATTGGAGGACAGGCTTTTGTCGACCGGAATAACGACAACAATTTTAGAGGACATGCGCAATTTGGTGAAGGAGACACAAGAGCAAGTTTTTAATCAAGTTGGATTGCAGCTTAAAATTTCTTTGGATGAAAAGAAACTTTTAAGTACAATATTTCAGCGATACCGTCGTGAGATGGTACATCCTTATGTCTTGATAGAGAAGTCAATGAAGAAAATACAGGATTGTATACCATTGTTGTATGATGATGCGATGTCCAATTTGCTGTATTCACCTTCATCGTTGTTTTGCAGACTGGCTTGCAACCGGACCAACGATAAACCGGATCGCAATCAACCACTTTATACGTGGAAAAGATGCAGCACAGATTTGAATCATCTACGGATCAGAGTATTTTATGCTTAATGAAAACAACATGTAATTACAGTATTTCCTTTAGTCGGATATCCTTTAAGGTATTGAAAGCATCAGAAGTACAACTGTACCCCGTGAAGAAGAAAACGACGCATAATTTATTCTGGAGAAGAAAACTATCCACCGAAAAAACAGAACATATTCTATGTCAATGGAAGGTACAAGAAATGCAATCTATTTTGTCGTCTCTGAGAAGACCGTCTTCCGAATTTCTTTCATATGACAATTCAGATTATGAAATATTAGAAAATATGGCTGTGCACAATGCTTTCAAAAGTATTAATTGCCAATTTTCGACAAATGACTTAGTTGTTGACGCTCTAGAAAATGGTTTTGAATCCCGCTTTAAAGATAAGTTACTTCCAAATGTTGATGCCTCTGTGCTGTTATTCGTTCTTTGCCAAAGAATATGCTATCACAGTACTTGTCCATCAGGGAAACTGCCTTGAAACTTCATGATTTCAAGACGTACATCCAACTTTTCTGTCAGTTGAATGGAGATCTTTTGTCAGGACACGGAAGAAATGGCCCAATCAGAACTATTTTTGGAAAATGCAATAGACATTATTATCAACGTGTACTTTAATTTATGTGAAAAATTTGGATTCACAATGAAGAAGCGTTTGATATGTTTGTCGCAGGAAGAACAACATGATGCCCTTAAAACACCGTTATCATCTCTACAATTTTATCTTCGCAGACTGAAGAAAGACAATGACTCAAATGATCAGAAGACTAAATCCGAAAACGATCAAAAACTAAAAGTAGAAAACGTAGAGTTGCTGTGGATGCCGAAGGATAAAGTGGTCATTGGTCTAAATGAGGAGTTGGATTATACATCTTGTACAATATATATCTACTCTGCTATTATCAGAGCTCTTGAACTGGAAATATTAACACTCCTGTATACTAAGGTGATTAACAACGGTGGTGGCAATAATGGAAAATCTCTGAAACCGGAGGAGAAAAGCAGTCAAACAATTGACCAGAAAAAAGGAAAAATGAATTTAGAATTGATTCTCCAAATGCACTTCAACTTGAAAGAAGCATTGACCAAATTTACAGAAATTTTCGTTGTTCAGAAACCGTTCATCACAAACCTGAATGATGTCCATTACGTGAAATCTAAAGTAACCTCAATGAATTTTTCAAACGGATGTTTGAAAATTTTAATATCACCTTCGGATGTTTCCAAAAACACCCTATTGAGAGGTCTGAAGTCAGTCTTAATTCAGGATGAAGGAACCATGCGATTGTCGGATACAATATCGTTTCAGCTGACAGGACCGGACTTGTACTTTTCAACAGCTGCTGAAAACACCCTTTACCTGACTGTGAGTGAGGCGAATGGAAATCATTTGAGTGATGCTCAAAAACACTTGGTCAGTTCTAAAGATTCATATCGTGTCAATATTTCGAATTGCGAGAACGACAATGAAGACGAAATATTTAAGAAAGATCTTCAAGCTGAATCTGTTGATCTGTCAGACGATACAATTACGATGAAATGGAACTGCGGTGACATTAAATACCGGGGGATTGCAAAAGTGGAGGTAAATTTATATGGCCGATGTCTAGATCTACCAAACAACACACTTTTATTGGGAGATTCAAACGAGTTTTCACAAGGCGTCAAAATAACAAAAAGAAGGCGAATACATCTGGAAAAAGATGGATTTTTTGTTGTTATGTTAGAACATGACACGGATCGGTATATCTGTACGGATGACTCTGTTAAATCATTACGCTCTCGTATCCCTTCCAAAAAGAACTTCAAATTTCAGGATGTGTACATCCATACAGGCAAAGATACAAACGTTAGGTTTGAAGTGTTCACCCATGTCAAAAAGTTTCAATCTAAAACAAAATCAGCTGTAATCATCAAGGAGTATCAGAAGAAAGGTAACTGGAAAGATGTTTACAAGGTTTCATGTACAAATCCCCGGCTGAGAACACGTATAAGAGGCATGTGTTGTTTATGGCAGATATCTGAGAATGATCACACCACACAGAGTATATGAACCAGCCCAGGAGATTCTTATCAACTGATATACATGCCAATGTAAGTATTATCATTTAATAATTTAAATTTCTATACAAGTTACTCGGCACATTTCATTTAAATACCAGTAAAATAAGTAGCATGGAATTGCAGCATAACAGTACAAATTGTTATCCCAGGGATATTTCAAAGCCCTTGAAAAAAAATGGTCGTCATTACAATATTATTGAAAAGCGTAAGGTCTAAAAAGATATGGTATATATTTGACATAGCATAGTTCCATGTTCCTTTCATTTTCAATTTCGATTTCACAGAAGGTGCTTACCCTTCCGGAGCACCTAGACTTCATTCCCTAACGGAAGTTCACATGTTTAACTTAATTTGCTAGATTCAAAGTTTGTACTTTGCTTAGGAGTGTGATTTCGACATGGATTGTTATTTTTTTTTGTATTACCAAAACACTGGATAAAGTTTTGTCATTATATCATAAAATTGTCAAAATTTAGGAGTTTTGAAATCAGTCTTATATCGTGTTTTATTATTATTTTTGCTGAAGCGTGTCCTTGGTTAATATTTTAGATATGTTCTTCCTAAGCTGAGAATTTATAACCTTTCATCTGACGGGATTCTTTTTGTGCATTTGAGTTTTAAATTTTGATTTTTGTCACTCCAAATTCAATGGATGGTTTGTAATAACAATCTTATGTTTGTAGTAAAGATAAGCAAAAATCTTGCTCTTTCGCAGCACCAGTCTCACCTTTATTGGATGATCACATCACGTGTTTAACTTCATTTGTCAGATTTCATTTTTTAACTTTGCTTTCGAGATTGGTTTGAGCATTGATCGGTACGTTAGTGTTTTATTTAGTTGTTGGTTTGTATATGATAAATTGTAGTCTATATTCTTTTTGTTTTGTTTTAGTTTGGTGTATTCGTCATGTTTTACACGCTTAAAATATTCTATCGAGGAGTGAGAGTGACAAAGAATTATTGTTAAAAGCGTTGTGTCACACTTTCAGCAGCTCTACAGAATATTGACAATGAAGTGTTAGCAGATTTATGTATTTGTATATATTCTTATTTTTCCAAGTGCTTTATTTGAAATGTGACAAAAATTGATATGATAATATAGTGTGTTTATTGTAATGATTTTATTGTATAGCCAAGCAACATTGACCTGTCCGTTTGACCTTTCATTAGGAAGATTCATATAGGAGGGTCCACCCAATACATGGGTATGTAAGGATTGGTAGGTACTTATAAAACGAGTGTATGAACAAGGCACTTGATTAGTGTTCTCATTATGTAGGTAAAAGAAACACGCATGTTCCCTATCCATAAATGCACAGATCCGTTATAAATGTTTAAATTAAAGGTCAAGCGGACAGGTCAATGTTAGTTACCTATAAATAGTCGTTATGTTTTCATGTTAATGAATAGTTGTTATTTTTCATTGTAAACGGTTTTGATATTTTTATTGTAATGATTTCATGGTAAATAGTTGTTATTTTTTTTGTAAATAGTTGTGATTTTTTTATTGTAATGATTTCATTGTAAGTAGTTGTGATTGTTTCATTGTAAATAGTAAGAATTTTCATTGAAGTGATAACATTATAAATACAAGTAGTAATTTTTATTATTCTAACTATTTCATTGTAAATAGTAGTGATTTTTCATTGGAGTGGTTTTATTATAAATACAAGTAGATGTGATATTTCATTGTGAATAATTGTATTTTTTTAATTTTAATGATTTCATTCTAAATTGTTGTGTATTTTCATTGTAAAAAGTTGTGTATTTTTTCATTGTAAATAGTTGTGGTTTTTATTAGAAATTGAAAATATTGAATATCAGTATTATTTTGTAAGTCTTAAAAGTAAGGCAATTTAAGATAATTAGACAAACAATATGGATAAATGGAAAACAAGATGCACATTTTATAAATGCAGAAGGTTAGCCATTTCCTCCACCATCTCAGAGCTGACCGCATTGTTATAAGAGAAAGAATTTGACTTGGTCGTAATTTGAACAACGTGTAAATATTTTCGAAATATGCTGAAAATCGCTTTCATAGGATTATTTGTGGCTTTTATAATAATTTTGTTTTGTTTTGGTCTTCTTAGAAGTTCTTTTTATGTATTTTTTTGTAATTAGTGAAATTGCTTTACGCCAGAAGTTATTTTTTGAAAAATGAAGATTTTATTATTATTATTATTATTATTATTTTGTTGCATGAAAGAGTCCAACTGAGACGTTTTCCTTTTAATGTTTTGTAAATAGTGAAAAATGCTAAACGCCAGAAGTTGAATTTAAAAAAATTGAAGATTATTATTATTATTTTGTTGCATGAAAGAGTTTCAATTGAGACGTTCTTCTTTTAATGAAATATTTTTGAAAATAGTGAAAAATGCTTAACTTGGAAGTTAATGTCTTTTTTAATTTTTTAAAGAATTATTATTATTATTATTTTGTTGCATGAAATAGTCCAACTGAGACGTTCTTCTTTTTATGTAATATTTTTGTTATTTAGTGAAAAATGCTTAAAGCCAGAAGTAAGCAAATTTTATTTTTGGATTAACATTTTTAATTTGTTGAAGATTAGAAAAAATATGAAATGGTCACTCTTAATATGAACATGTTTCTTACCGAGTTTGAAGCACTTGTAAATATGGGACTACTACGATGATCTATCATGGAATAAACAAACAATATTGATTTGTCCGCTTGACTTTTCATTAGAAATATTCAAAAACAATGAATGAGTAAATGAATGGGTTAATGAATGAATGAGTTAATGAATGAATGATGGAATGAATAGTTGGATGCATGGATGAATATATGTGCATAAACATAATTAATGTTATAGCATAATATAACTTTTGAATATATATGAAGGTCCTTCGTCTCCAGGCTGCTTGGATATAGCCACAGAGGCTTTTTGTGCGATGTATTGAATTACATGGTTATAATGTTATCAATTTTAGCTGAGATGGTCAATAACAGTAATATGAGGAAAAAATGTCTTCTAATATCTCTGTATGTAGTACATACTAACAATGATCCACCTATGAGTAAATGTACTGGTCCATATAAATATCTAAATAAAGGCAAGCGGACAGGTCAGTGTTGCTTGCCTATACAATGATTTTTATTGTATTAATTATATGATTGGTTTTTTTTAATTAATTTTTTAATTATTATTATAAGGTTTAGCAGTAGTAGTAACAATGTGTGTGTATGTGTGTTTTACAATTTGTATGTGGTTCCGTGTGTTACAATATATAACAATATATAAATTAAATGAAAAAATGTATTGCAATTTGAATATTCATTCAAAGTTCGGCAGTTTTATTTCATTATTTATATGTTTGTATTTGATAAGTGAACAGTTATCTTTGATAAAGGAGCATAACTAATAACAATGTTATTCAAAAGAACGTATCTATTTCCTGGCATTGTGGATCATTTTTCATAGCGCATTATGATTTCAATATTCTTTATTATTCCACGCCGTCCGAATAGGTGAGTAGTAAAACCATTCTTTACGTCAGATCTTCCGTCCAAACATCCTTGTCAGCAATAATTTCCCAAGCCTATGAAGCACTATTTTAAGAAACTCAACCCATAGCATCAACATTGAAAGGAAATTGGCATATTATTAACCAATTTTTTTCATTTCTCTTGGATTAATGGCCCTTTGAAGATAAGAGTAAATCACTTAAAGGACCCCACTGGCTGGGGATCCTAATTCACTGAATTTTCCTCTTTGTTTAACTTACTTTTTTAATTACCTTACAAAATACAAGGAAACGTCTATGCTTATGGCTACTGGAAAACGCTTCGTAAGAATCCATCAGCCGTCGATTATTTGTTGATTAAAGTTCGCTTGTTTGACTCATTTAATATGTAACAAAAATACTATGTACAGGAATTATATTGCGCTATGAAAATCACATTGTTGTTACTTTTAATCTTTTTTTTCTTTTTATATTTTGTAAATCATTAAGTTTTATTAAAAGCATAAATGCAAATAACAAATCAAATGACAATTTTTATTCATGATTTGTACAGTCCAACCTGCCTTAAAGACCAGCTCTATATAATGAACACCTGCTTATAAAGGCCGGTAGAATTGTATCCTAATTGCCCCTTATTCATTTATTGGAACCATTATATAAAGACCACCTGTCCATAAAGGTCACTTTTACTGATTCCCTTGGGTGGCCTTTATAGACAGGTTTGACTGTATATTAGTTTTTTAACATATATAAGAGTTTGGAAAAATGTACATCTATGTGTCTTCTTTCTTCTATGACTGTGAATATCAACATAAGTTATATAATAAATTAATTAGGTTATTTGTATAATACTCCGAATTTATCAAAATTTATAAGTTATAATACAAGGAAAGATTGATGAAGAGAACGTTTATCCAATGGAACATGGAAACAGTGAAACATTGATTAAGTAAGCATTAATGCAGTGAACAGAAATACAGAGAAACATTGATAAACTAAGCATTGATGCAGTGAACATTAATGCAGTGAACAGAAATACAGAGAAACATTGATAAACTAAGCATTAATGCAGTGAATATTGATGCAGTGAACAGAATTACAGAGAAATATGCATAAGTGAACATTGAAACCATGAATCATTGACACAATAGAACATTAATACAATGAACATTGACACGGCGAAACATTGATGTAACTTTTACATTAATCAGTGAACATTGACACGGCGAAACTTCGATGTAACTTGTACATTAATACAATGAGACATTGATATATTGTGAGAGATTAATGTTGCGAATCATTGGAAAATTGGATATAATGAAATATCGATATAGTAAACATTGGAACACCGAAACATTGACATGGTGAAACACTGATATAGTGAACATTTATACAATGAAACATTGATATAGTGAAACATTTATATATTGAACATTGATAAAGTGAACATTGAAACGGCGAAACACTGCTATAGTGAACATGGATTGATATAGTGTAAATTGGTAAATTTAACCATTGATATAGTAGAATATTATTATGGTAAACATTAATAGAATATGTTAATCAAGTTATTTATGTGATTATATACAGGTTAAATGATTTTTTTTATAAACTGGATTTTAATTTTATAATAATAGTTTTTAAAAAAATTATCGATCAACTAATATCAACAAAATATGTAGCAAAAACAAAATTATAATTTCATTTATCGATCAAAGATTGATTTAACAGTAACTACCTGTTTCCAAGTATTTTTCAGATCCGATTGTCGTTCGAACCTCCCAACTAACATACAAAGCGAGCACTCTACCAGCTGAGCTATCGTAGTGGTATATTTTTAATCAAAGAAAGATATTCCTAATAAAACTGAATCTATGTTCAAATTGCTACATATATATGGTATTTAGAGTATCAATAGATGACTTAAATTCTATTTGAAAGATCTGTATAGGTAAACAGCATTGACCTGTTCGCTTCACCTTTAATTTATATATTTATCCTGGACGAGAGCGTTTACATTGCATGAATAAGTAAAACACTGTCTCTTTCTTGAAAAAATGACAGTTCCTACATTGATTTTTTTTCAATACTTTCTCTCGAGATAGATGAAATGAGTCTTAATAAATACAGAGCTAAAAACAATATGTCATGTCAGTGTTGATATACGAAAGTTTCGACCAATTTTGTTGCTTTAGTCCAAATCAGTGATGAAGAATTTTTGTTAAAATTGACCTTTTGCAATGTTTTTTTTAAAAAAAGAATTAAATTTCAATTTTTTAAAGATGATAAATGATTGTAAAAACGAATGCCAAAATATTTTGAAAAACATATACGGAATGTGTATTAATTTTGAAAAGCCAATTTTTGAAGACCTATCCCATTTTCTTCATGTTTTGGCTAACACCATTGACCCCCTTTTCAAGTATAGAACTTAAAAATGACAGTTCATCATAAATCCATACATGGAATTTTGTTCACACAGCATAATGTGATCATAAGTGACGCTAAATTGATTAACAATTTCCATCAGTGTTACATATTTTAGAAATTAATATTATTTCAAATCTGATTTCAACGAGACTGGAATATCCTTAATATCGTCCCCATAATGAGAACACTAATCACGTGACTTGTGAATGAATAATAGGTAATTGTGAATTCTAACACTTATCACGTGTTTGGGTGGGTCATTCTATATGAATATTCTTAATCAAAGGTCAAACAGACAGGTCAATCTTGTTTTGCTTTACTGTGGTTATTGATTTTAACTGATCTTATCATTTGTACTTAAAAGACAAGAACGTTGTTTGTATACGGATACATTGAAATTGAAGCTATTTTTTAAATAAAATGATTAATAATTACATGTATTTCTTTTGACATTATCGAGTGCTATCCGGGAGTGTCTGCGTTTTAAAACCGCCCACATCTACCATCTGACCCATCCCATAGCACCATTACTGTAATCAGTAATCAAACCCGACACCAACATCTACCAACTGACCCATCCCATCACACCATTACCGTAGTCAGTAATCAAATCCGACCCCCAATATCTACCAACTGACCCACCCCATACCATTACCGTAGTCAGTAATCAAACCCGACCCCCAATATCTACCAACTGACCCACCCCACACCATTACTGTAATCAGTAATCAAACCCGACACCAACATCTACCAACTGACCCATCCCATCACACCATTACCTTAGTCAGTAATCAAATCCGATCCCCAATATCTACCAACTGACCCACCCCACACCATTACCGTAGTCAGTAATCAAATCCGATCCCCAATATCTACCAACTGACCCACCCCACACCATTACCGTAGTCAGTAATCAAATCCGATCCCCATCTACCAACTGATTCATCCCACCACACACTTACAGTAATCAGTAATCAAACCCGATCCCCATCTACCAACTGACCAACCCATCATACTATTACCGTAGTTAGTAATCAAACCCGACCCCTATCTACTAAGTGACATGCCCAATCGCGCCATTACAGTTTTTAGCAACCAAAACCTACTTCCCATATTTACCTATAGCGGTAGTCAACCATTTAAATTTTCCGAGGCAAATTGTTAAAACAAATTAGGGACCCATGATCTTTTTATCTACAGGTACTGAAACATACCGAAAAATAGAAAAAATAGCATCAAATTGTGTATTCTGTGGGTTCTTTTTGTGTATCTTTGTGCTCGTTCCGTAGGTGGGAGGTCGTGGGTTCAAACCCCTTCCGGGTCTGACCCAAGATTTGAAAGTGGGAAGTGACTGTTATTTTGCCAAGCACTCGGCATTACAAAATGAAAGAAATGGCTTTTATGACGGCAACTTAAAATAAACAAGGTCCCGTGTCGCGGTAGGCGTGGCACGATAAAGAAGCCTGCTGAATAATGTCATCAGCGCAACCTACAGGCAATATTCCTGCACCTTCGTCTATAGCTGGCGATGCCTCGATATAAGTGAAATATTCTTGACTGGGATGTTAAATACCATTACTCAACTCAACGCTTTCAATATGATATGTTGGATTATGCATTCAATTTAAATATAACCACATATCATTGGTGGTGTCAAAACATAATAAATCGGACAAATATAACCAGATATAAAAAGCACAGTACAGACCTGTCGAAAATTTAACCATTAGCCAACGAAAGCAGGGAGTTGAAGCCCGGCTGCCCAATGTCTGAGAAATCGGGGTAGCTGGTTTTCGAAATGCTGCACAGAGTTAGATAGCACTTGTCGAGATATAGATAACGAAGATCCGAGATAAGCTGTCAATTCGGCACTAATCCGTTGCTTTCGTGTCTTACCCTTCCGGAGCACCGAGTCTCACTTCTCTGGTGGAAGTTAATGTGACAAACCTAATTTTCCAATTTCAAAGTTTTTTCTTTGATTTGGGATTGTAATTTGGACATGGATTGATATATTTGTTTTTGATTTTGTGTTAAACTTTCAGCTCTTATGTGCTGTATTTAGATAACTATATTTTGCCTATTTTGTTTAAAAAGATCATCTGCTAAAAGTTCATTTGTTTTAAGATTGGCTTCAAGTCACAAAGCTCGTGTGAAGGCGATAAATCTTTGATAGTGATGATGGTTTTCTGTTTTGCAAAATAGGTGGTGCTGGTCAGTGTTGGAGTCCTCAGATAGAGTGACCGCATCATTAGATACATTTTGGTCACATAATCAAGCACCTATCTAAAGTCTCGAGTTTCATAATCAGGCCTCGGTTTCACAATCACTCATCAGCTAAGATTTTCCTTAGCTTCAATCTGACAAATTTTACACTTTAAAAATTTTATTAATTTTTAAGATATTTTGAAATTAAAGGTTTGGAGATCACTTTAAATTTGTGACATCCATAATTAGTTTTGTCAAAAATCTAAAAAGGATTGCCAAAATTTGTTTAATGTAAGTTAAGTAAAATTTTAGTTAAGGAATGATTGTGGGTCTGTGCATTAAATAATTTATATCTTGCGTTGTCTCGTTTCGTATGATTTCTTATTTTGTTTAGTCGTGTGTAAGAATGACCTCTGGAAAGACGTACGGGAAATAAAAAGCAAAAACAAAAAACTTAAATTAGCAATATTTGCTGCTATAAGAAAAAATACTAGATCTATCAAATCTCCTCGTTAAGTCATCGAGGAAGACATAATGTTTATGCTCTAAGGGAGACAATTACAACAAAACTAGCTTGGTCCCCCTTACACCTAAAGATAAAAAAGGGACAAATTTCTGTATAAAAAAATTGAGGGATACAATCCTACTGGCCTTTATAAGCAGGTGACCCTTATATAGAGATGACCTTTAAGACAGGTTGGACTGTATATATTTATATATTGTACATAATGTTTACTCTTGTATGTACTATTTGTATGTTGGTATATGGGACACTTTAATAAATTATTATTGTATTTTACTCAGATTAAATGAAGTTTTACAGATGACTGTTGCCACCAAATAACCTCCTTTGTGATTATTTGCGAGAAATCTAACAGGAATATGAAAATAGGGAAGTCGATCGCAACAGATTTACAGGGTACATCAAGCAATGGTCTTGATAAAATGTCTAATTTGAAGGTTGATTGATTGATTGGTTGAAATGAGTTTTACGTCCCAGTTAAGACTATTTCACTTATAACGAGACATAACCAGCTATATGCGAAGTTGCGGAAGTGTTGACCTTTGTATTGCGCTCAGGACAAAGTGCAATTCGGGTTCTTCAACGTGCCATGTCTGCCGTTACAAGAGGCATCGGTTTTTTAAATCTCTTCCGAAGGACCTGGTTACTGTCATTTATAAATGTCGATTGCTTAGCGAAAGAACAGTCATAACTATTTTCAAGTCTTGGTCTGACACCGGCTGGGGTTAAAACCCAAGGCCTTTCACATACGAAGCGAGCACTTTACAATCTGAGCTACCGTAGTGTTAATAATTAAGCAAACCTCGTAGTAAACATTATTTAGTGCAAGATAACACTTTACGTAGCTTGTTTATATTTTTACTTCTTGAGAGTTTCGGTGATCAAAAACATGTTAATTATAAGATTCCAATAATAATTATGATAATAATTATAAAGTTAATTATTTTTGGGAATAATAAAAACAATAAAATTTAAATTTCCTCATTTCTATTTTTAGAATACTTCATATGGGTTTTTACGCACTTCTATTTTTAGTTAAATGTATAAACACTATCTGCTCTTTCCGAAATGAGACTTAAAAACCACTTTTCTATAAAATAATAACATTCAAATGGCCACTTGGTCAAAAATAGATACTTTGAGTCAGTCGTGCCTTAGTAGATTGAACAGACACGCATGCACATGAGAAGGGGAAACATGTATGTGTCATGTTTTGCATCGATTTAAAGTTTCTATTTTTAGAAGCAAGGGACTTTCCAAATTTTATGCATAATAAATGCACATTGCATAACACACATGATTTTTTGGAAATGCTTTACTGGGAATACCCGAAACAGCGGCCAATAAATAGAGGCGTTGCGGTCTTCCCGCGTCAGTTTTTAAAAATCTACTGTAAGACACGTTAATATGCCTAAGTCTAAGAACAAAAGAGTATGTTATGTAAGTAGAATTTTACAAAATATTACTGCAGCAGTAACCTGTATTAAGTGGAACACTATCATTAATAATTTATCAAAAATTAATTTTCTCCCCCCCCCATAATACATATATATTCAATCTGACACAAATAATTCGGTTAGACATCCGTTTGTTAACAACACCGCAACTCACCCACCCAACGATAAATATTTTGAACACAAATGTTTGCAATGGCCTGATTGTGTAATTTTATGTTGTTTCAGTGAAAATTAAAAATTAAGTGGACGTCCTTCCAAAAGTTCAAGTAGAATAATAACTGAACCCTAGACGTGTAATATTCATTGTTGATCGAATGAGTAAAAATATTTCACTTATATCGAGACGTCATGAACTATCATTTAACGCCCACTGACCGATAACATGTATCAGAACTTCCTGATTGTAGGTACGCTGATTAATTTGTTCATGGATAAATCTAATCACGTACATGTTCGCTAAGCTTTGTGTGGCATTCATACGGTGGCTGAATAAGGCCATGCAGAAAAAATATTTCACGTGGAATTATTACGTGTGCACGTGGAACTATAACGTACACACGTTGAAATCTTTAGGTGCGCACGTGGAATTTTTTCTGTATAGAATCATTCAGCCACGTAGGTTCCTGATCTGTGCAAATGTGCGTTAATATAAGAGAGTATATGCTTTGCGTTTTAGCAGACATCTGGTCCGTAGGCAGCTGTTTACACAAAGGGTTTGCATTTTTTTATCATGTCATCGGACGAAACAGAAAATGGTGCATTTTAGAGCATCATTTAATGAGCAAATTAATATTCAAATGTGATATTTTGAAGTTCCGTTTTCAAAGGGGGTGCATTCCAATTTTTCGCACCCCCTCCCCTGATTCCCGAATACGGGACTGTATTTTTGAAGAAAAAATAAATTCCACAAAAATGTACAAGATGCAAAAGTTCCCTAATAATATTGGTTAAGAAAACAAACTTTGAACGATCAGACTCCGGTCAATTTCAATAAATTTAGGACCTAAATTCTATATGTTTTGTAATTAGCATTATTTTTCTTTCCTAGGACAAGACATGCACGTGTTCTGAACTATTGCGACAGAACCGACCAATGCGTGAACTACCAAAACCAGGGCTGTACGGCGTTTACGCAATTAAAGAGGCGAGGAATTCGGAAATAGATGTTATATACGTTGGAAAGTCAGAAGGACATGTTAGAAAGAGGCTATTAAGCCATCTTAATGGATACGATGGGCAGAAAATAGGACAATATTTGTCCTCGAAATCTGTAAAAGAAAAATTGAAAAATATCTTAATAGCTTGGGTTGAAGCGCAACGGCCCGATGAGATGGAACACGCCACCATTCAGTGTATCGAATCGATGCAAGGCAAGAAGTCGATATTTAATCTGAAAAAAGGAGACTCAAAATGAACAAATATGAAAACGACAAAAGAAAATGATTTTTCATAAAAGAAATGTTATAGGAATGAAGACTTAGGCAGCCTTTTTATGTTACAAATAAATACATTTAAACATGATTATATTTTATTGTTTTATATTGTATCATTTAAAAAGCTAACTACAATGAAACCTGTCTATAAAGACCGCCAAAAATCCATGTAAAAGTGTCCTTTATGGGGAGATGGCTTATATCTTATATACAGGTTCTAGCCCCGGTTTCACAATCACACCTTAGCTAAGATTTCCCTTAACGTAAATTTAGCAAATTTTGGTAATCTCTTTTTGGAATTACTGATGAATATTTTTTGTCAAAACTAATGCAAATATTTTAATCTAGAAATTATGACACCTTAAATTCCCGAATATCGAAAATTAACAAAATTATAAAGATTTGCAATTTTGCAAAATTTAGGTTAAGGAAAATGTTAGCTAAGGAATTATTGTGGAAGCGGGGCCAGATTACATGAATAGGGAGCAATTAGATAAGATTTTACTGGTCTTTAAAAGCAGGTGGCCTCTATATAGAAGTGGCCCTTAAGACAGCGTTAACTGTAGTTACGAACAATTTAAAGGCACCCGTGATTTTGGACCATTTGTGTTATTATGCGCCGTGTCGGTCCGGATTTTTTGGACCATTTTTAGTTACTTCATGTTGCTGTTTTTGGACCAATTTACGGTTATTATATCATGTGTTCGATGAAACTGGCACAAGTCCTTGAACTTTTTTATGTTCGTCTATTGAAAGCACGTATTGCATTGTGTCACTTGTTCTGTTCTGGCGCAATAGGTAGATAGTTGCGTGTGGTCTCTATATTTGGTATCGACCACGATGCCACGACAAATTAGAAAAAAATCGGTGAACTACAGAACAGACCTGTCAAAAGTTTAATACTGAGCTAACAAATAGAAAATAAATAGGTGAACTACACAACAGACCTGTCAAAAGTTTAACACTGAGCTAACAAATAGACAATAAATCGGTGAATTACAGAACAGACCTGTCAAAAGTTTAACACTGAGCTAACAAATAGACAATAAATCAGTGAACTACAATACGGACCTGTCAAAAGTTTAACACTGAGCTAACAAATAGACAATAAATCGATGAACTACACAACAGACCTGTCAAAAGTTTAACACTGAGCTAACAAATAGACAATAAATCAGTGAATTACAGAACAGACCTGTCAAAAGTTTAATACTGAGCTAACAAATAGACAATAAATCGGTGAATTACAGAACAGACCTGTCAAAAGTTTAACACTGAGCTAACAAATAGACAATAAATCAGTGAATTACAGAACAGACCTGTCAAAAGTTTAATACTGAGCTAACAAATAGACAATAAATCGGTGAATTACAGAACAGACCTGTCAAAAGTTTAACACTGAGCTAACAAATAGACAATAAATCAGTGAATTACAGAACAGACCTGTCAAAAGTTTAATACTGAGCTAACAAATAGACAATAAATCGGTGAATTACAGAACAGACCTGTCAAAAGTTTAACACTGAGCTAACAAATAGACAATAAATCAGTGAATTACAGAACAGACCTGTCAAAAGTTTAATACTGAGCTAACAAATAGACAATAAATCGGTGAATTACAGAACAGACCTGTCAAAAGTTTAATACTGAACTAACAAATAGAAAATAAATAGGCGAACTACACAACAGACCTGTCAAAAGTTTAACACTGAGCTAACAAATAGACAATAAGTCGGTGAATTACAGAACAGACCTGTCAAAAGTTTAATACTGAGCTAACAAATAGACAATAAATAGGTGAACTACACAACAGACCTGTCAAAAGTTTAACACTGAGCTAACAAATAGACAATAAATAGGTGAACTACACAACAGACCTGTCAAAAGTTTAACACTGAGCTAACAAATAGACAATAAATCGATGAACTACACAACAGACCTGTCAAAAGTTTAACACTGAGCTAACAAATAGACAATAAATCAGTGAATTACAGAACAGACCTGTCAAAAGTTTAATACTGAGCTAACAAATAGACAATAAATCGGTGAATTACAGAACAGACCTGTCAAAAGTTTAACACTGAGCTAACAAATAGACAATAAATCAGTGAATTACAGAACAGACCTGTCAAAAGTTTAATACTGAGCTAACAAATAGACAATAAATCGGTGAATTACAGAACAGACCTGTCAAAAGTTTAACACTGAGCTAACAAATAGACAATAAATCAGTGAATTACAGAACAGACCTGTCAAAAGTTTAATACTGAGCTAACAAATAGACAATAAATCGGTGAATTACAGAACAGACCTGTCAAAAGTTTAACACTGAGCTAACAAATAGACAATAAATCAGTGAATTACAGAACAGACCTGTCAAAAGTTTAATACTGAGCTAACAAATAGACAATAAATCGGTGAATTACAGAACAGACCTGTCAAAAGTTTAATACTGAACTAACAAATAGAAAATAAATAGGCGAACTACACAACAGACCTGTCAAAAGTTTAACACTGAGCTAACAAATAGACAATAAGTCGGTGAATTACAGAACAGACCTGTCAAAAGTTTAATACTGAGCTAACAAATAGACAATAAATAGGTGAACTACACAACAGACCTGTCAAAAGTTTAACACTGAGCTAACAAATAGACAATAAATAGGTGAACTACACAACAGACCTGTCAAAAGTTTAATACTGAGCTAACAAATAGACAATAAATCGGTGAATTACAGAACAGACCTGTCAAAAGTTTAATACTGAGCTAACAAATAGACAATAAATCGGTGAATTACAGAACAGACATGTCAAAAGTTTAACACTGAGCTAACAAATAGACAATAAATAGGTGAACTACACAACAGACCTGTCAAAAGTTTAATACTGAGCTAACAAATAGACAATAAATAGGTGAATTACAGAACAGACCTGTCAAAAGTTTCATACTGAGCTAACAAATAGACAATAAATAGGTGAATTACAGAACAGACCTGTCAAAAGTTTAATACTGAGCTAACAAATAGACAATAAATGATAGGTGAACTACACAACAGACCTGTCAAAAGTTTCATACTGAGCTAACAAATAGACAATAAGTCGGTGAATTACAGAACAGACCTGTCAAAAGTTTAACACTGAGCTAACAAATAGACAATAAATGATAGGTGAACTACACAACAGACCTGTCAAAAGTTTCATACTGAGCTAACAAATAGAAAATAAATAGGTGAATTACAGAACAGAACTGTCAAAAGTTTCATACTGAGCTAACAAATAGACAATAAATAGGTGAACTACACAACAGACCTGTCAAAAGTTTAACACTGAGCTAACAAATAGACAATAAATGATAGGTGAACTACACAACAGACCTGTCAAAAGTTTAACACTGAGCTAACAAATAGACAATAAATCGGTGAATTACAGAACAGACCTGTCAAAAGTTTAATACTGAGCTAACAAATAGACAATAAATCGGTGAACTACACAACAGACCTGTCAAAAGTTTAACACTGAGCTAACAAATAGACAATAAATCGGTGAATTACAGAACAGACTTGTGAAAAGTTTAATACTGAGCTAACAAATAGGCAATAAATCAGTGAACTACAATACAGACATGTCAAACGTTTAATACTGAGCTAACAAATAGACAATAAATCGATTAACTACAGTACGGACGGACCTGTCAAACGTTTAATACTGAGCTAACAAATAGACAATAAATCTGTGAACTACAGCACGAACCTATCAAAAGTTTAACACTGAGCTAACGAATTGGCAGCTTATCTCGGCTCTGACAGCTTTTTTTCTATCACTGGGCAGTTTTTCTGTTACTAGGTATCCATTTTTCGGTCACTCGGTAGATTTCTTTTTGTTAGCTCGGTGTTTACAGGTCTGCGTTGTATGGGACTAAACATATTGGAGCTTTCAAATATGGGAGAATGGAAGAAAACAGTTCCTCGCAATCGCAATATCATTGAACGCACAAAAATTCTAGTCGCTATGTGAAATAAACAAACAGTAACTAAAACAAATAAACATATAAACAACAGAAATACGTACTGTACTAGTATTTTATTATTATTTAGATTGTAAACTTGACAATTGTTTTATATGTTAAACATGTGTACAAGGGTGATTAACTCTAACGATAATAATCTCACACAGTCAGTGCAATCAGTCTATAGGTAAACAACTTTGACCTGTCCGCTTCACCTTTCATTAGGAAACCTAAGTAGTCATATACAAGGATCCACCAAATAAATCGGTAGCAGTGTGATTCGCAGTTAAGAATGTGTATAACAGGGTCTTTGATTAATGTTCGCATTATGTAGACAAAAAAAACCCCGTGTAATTCCTATGAAATATAAATGCATTCGTCCATTTTAAATATTTAGATTAAAGGTCAAGTGGACAGGTCAAAGCTGTTTAACTATACTTGTGTAGATCTTTAGCCATCAAGATAACAGCCATTCCTTACAAAACCGAAGATAAAATTCCGAACAACATGTTACAATGATAAATGTATATAAATTTGTGTTTTTGAGCCATTTTAAATTTTTGATGGCACGGATGTAAAATCGGAACATTTGTCATTGGACAAAAGGTTATCTTATCTGTGAAGAATGCCATGGTTCGGATCTACCTCCGCGGTCACAAAGACAAAGATAGAACCTATAGTTATTGTAGTGGCCATTCATACTCATGAACCGTTTTTTATCAAGATAACCTACCTTCAAATATATATATATATATTAAATTAGGAACACATATCATATCGCATACTTGAGGTAATTTTAAAAAACCATATGGCGTTTTAGAACATTTCGACATTTACGAATTGTACACGAACAGTGTGTGTTTCTTCCAGCAATCGTAACAACTAAAACAATATCAGCTGTTTCGTGTAAAAAAAACTTTTGAATAAATTACATTCAGGGTGAACATATATGAATGTAAACCCTTGGTTGGTTGTGGACCGTTTGGTTGATTGATTGTGTGCTGTTGGTTGGATGGTTTTTGGCCGTTGGTCGGTTGGTTGTGGACCATTGGTTGATTGGTCTGTGGCATGCGTGTATAGGTTGTGGGGCCATAAGTTGACTGGTTGCGAGTCGTTGGTTGGTTTGTTGTTGGCTGTTAGTTGGTTGAGTCGTTAGTTGGTTTGTTGTGGGCTGTTGGTTGGTTGAGTCGTTAGTTGGTTTGTTGTGGGATGTTGGTTGGTTTGTTGTGGGCTGTTGGATGGTTGAATCGTTGGTTGGTTTGTTGTGGGCTGTTAGTTGGTTGAGTCGTTGGTTGGTTTGTTGTGGGCTGTTGGTTTTGAACCGTTGGTTGGTTTGTTGTGGGCTGTTAGTTGGTTGAGTCGTTAGTTGGTTTGTTGTGGGCTTTTGGTGGGTTGAGTCGTTAGTTGGTTTGTTGTGGGCTGTTGGATGGTTGAATCGTTGGTTGGTTTGTTGTGGACCGTTGGTTGGTTTGTTGTGGGCTGTTGGTTGGTTTGTTGTGAGCTGTTGGTTGGTTGTGGACCGTTGGTTGGTTTGTTGTGGGCTGTTGGTTGGTTGAGTCGTTAGTTGGTTTGTTGTGGGATGTTGGTTGGTTGAGTCGTTAGTTGGTTTGTTGTGGGATGTTGGTTGGTTTGTTGTGGGCTGTTGGATGGTTGAATCGTTGGTTGGTTTGTTGTGGACCGTTGGTTGGTTGAGTCGTTGGTTGGTTTGTTGTGAGCTGTTGGTTGGTTGTGGACCGTTGGTTGGTTTGTTGTGAGCTGTTGGTTGGTTTGTTGTGGACCGTTGGTTGGTTTGTTGTGGGCTGTTGGTTGGTTTGTTGTGAGCTGTTGGTTGGTTGTGGACCGTTGGTTGGTTTGTTGTGGGCTGTTGGTTGGTTGAGTCGTTAGTTGGTTTGTTGTGGGATGTTGATTGGTTGAGTCGTTAGTTGGTTTGTTGTGGGATGTTGGTTGGTTTGTTGTGGGCTGTTGGATGGTTGAATCGTTGGTTGGTTTGTTGTGGACCGTTGGTTGGTTGAGTCGTTGGTTGGTTTGTTGTGAGCTGTCGGTTGGTTGTGGACCGTTGGTTGGTTTGTTGTGAGCTGTTGGTTGGTTAAGTCGTTAGTCGGTTTGTTGTGGGCTGTTGGTTGGTTTGTTGTGAGCTGTTGGTTGGTTGTGGACCGTTGGTTGGTTTGTTGTGGGCTGTTGGTTGGTTGTGGACCGTTGGTTGGTTTGTTGTGGGCTGTTGGTTGGTTGAGTCGTTAGTTGGTTTGTTGTGGGATGTTGGTTGGTTGAGTCGTTAGTTGGTTTGTTGTGGGATGTTGGTTGGTTTGTTGTGGGCTGTTGGATGCTTGAATCGTTGGTTGGTTTGTTGTGGACCGTTGGTTGGTTGAGTTGTCGGTTGGTTTGTTGTGAGCTGTTGGTTGGTTGTCGACCGTTGGTTGGTTTGTTGTGGGCTGTTGGTTGGTTTGTTGTGAGCTGTTGGTTGGTTGTGGACCGTTGGTTGGTTTGTTGTGGGCTGTTGGTTGGTTGAGTCGTTAGTTGGTTTGTTGTGGGATGTTGGTTGGTTTGTTGTGGGCTGTTGGATGGTTGAATCGTTGGTTGGTTTGTTGTGGACCGTTGGTTGGTTGAGTCGTTGGTTGGTTTGTTGTGAGCTGTTGGTTGGTTGTGGACCGTTGGTTGGTTTGTTGTGGGCTGTTGGTCGGTTGAGTCGTTAGTTGGTTTGTTGTGGGATGTTGGTTGGTTGAGTTGTTAGTTGGTTTGCTGTGGGATGTTGGTTGGTTTGTTGTGAGCTGTTGGATGGTTGAATCGTTGGTTGGTTTGTTGTGGGACCGTTGGTTGGTTGAGTCGTTGGTTGGTTTGTTGTGAGCTGTTGGTTGGTTGTGGACCGTTGGTTGGTTTGTTGTGAGCTGTTGGTTGGTTTGTTGTGAGCTGTTGGTTGGTTGTGGACCGTTGGTTGGTTTGTTGTGGGATGTTGGTTGGTTGAGTCGTTAGTTGGTTTGTTGTGGGATGTTGGTTGGTTTGTTGTGGGCTGTTGGATGGTTGAACCGTTGGTTGGTTTGTTGTGGACCGTTGGTTGGTTGGTTGAGTCGTTGGTTGGTTTGTTGTGAGCTGTTGGTTGGTTGAGTCGTTAGTTGGTTTGTTGCGGGATGTTGGTTGGTTTGTTGTGGGCTGTTGGATGCTTGAATCGTTGGTTGGTTTGTTGTGTACCGTTGGTTGGTTGAGTCGTTGGTTGGTTTGTTGTGAGCTGTTGGTTGGTTGTGGACCGTGGTTGGTTGTTGGGGGCTGTTGGTTGGTTTGTTGTGAGCTGTTGGTTGGTTGTGGACCGTTGGTTGGTTTGTTGTGGGATGTTGGTTGGTTGAGTCGTTAGTTGGTTTGTTGTAGGATGTTGGTTGGTTTGTTGTGGGCTGTTAGATGGTTGAATCGTTGGTTGGTTTGTTGTGGACCGTTGGTTGGTTGGTTGAGTCGTTGGTTGGTTTGTTGTGAGCTGTTGGTTGGTTGTGGACCTTTGGTTGGTTTGTTGTGGGCTGTTGGTTGGTTTGTTGTGAGCTGTTGGTTGGTTGTGGACCGTTGGTTGGTTTGTTGTGGGCTGTTGGTTGGTTGAGTCGTTAGTTGGTTTGTTGTGGGATGTTGGTTGGTTGAGTCGTTAGTTGGTTTGTTGTGGGATGTTGGTTGGTTTGTTGTGGGCTGTTGGATGGTTGAATCGTTGGTTGGTTTGTTGTGGACCGTTGGTTGGTTGAGTCGTTGGTTGGTTTGTTGTGAGCTGTTGGTTGGTTGTGGACCGTTGGTTGGTTTGTTGTGAGCTGTTGGTTGGTTAAGTCGTTAGTCGGTTTGTTGTGGGCTGTTGGTTGGTTTGTTGTGAGCTGTTGGTTGGTTGTGGACCGTTGGTTGGTTTGTTGTGGGCTGTTGGTTGGTTGAGTCGTTGGTTGGTTATGGGATGTTGGTTAGTTGGTTGTGGTGTGATTGTTGGTTGGTTGTGGGCTGATTGTTGGTTGAACATATGATTTAAAATTTTAACACTTTTAAACTTTGCTTTTTTATTTATTTTATTTTACAACCGATGTCATTTTTTACATTTTACGGATTTCGCTAAAATAATTTAACGCCAAGTTTTGCATTTTTACATATGCAGGATTTTTATACCAGTTAGACAGGCGCAGTTGTGCTTACAACAAAGATCGGTATATTTTCGGTCAGGTCTGACGAACTTTGAAGAACTGACCCGGCCACAACGACCCCCAATAAAATCACAGGATATATGAAAAAGTACTTAAATTTAAAAATATTGTGACAATTTGACAATTCCATTTACGATAAAATTAGAAATCGGATGTGTATATGACAAAAGATCTCTTGTTTTGATTTCGTAGTTAATATATTTATATAAAAAGATATATAATGCAAAACATGTTATTGTGTTATATACAGTACAGACCTGTCAAAAGTTTAACACTGGGGTAACGAAAAGAAGTCGATACCTCGGCTGTCGAGTGACTGAGATATTGAGAGTTGGTTACCGAAAAAGCTACCCTGTATACGTACTAGAAAACACTTACCAAAAAGCTGTCGAGATAGGAGCTAAGAAGGGGGCCAAGATGAGCTGTCGATTCCTTAGCTCAGTGTTAAACTTTCGACAGGTCTGAACTGTATGTATAAAGAGAATTAATCTGGGTATACTTTAAAATCCGTTATATACATGTAAAGTCGACATCGTATTAAGAATTTAAAACATAAATAAAAAGCCAATACATGAACAATATACCCACGTCTTGTTAAACATGACAGTTAACATTGTTTGTCAGTTCATCGGTCAAACAATAATTCGCCATGTGTTCTAATGTGTATTCAGAAACAAAAAAATCTTTAATGAGTTGGCATTGCCAGTAGTTACCGGGACACCTCGGTACATGTGCCGTATACAGATAGTGTGCGAAAAAAGATATTGAAAAATTCTTATATTCTGTAGCAATAGAAAAATAGCAGGTGCTTGTTATAATTCTGTATCAGAATAATGGGATAATTTTAATGTGGAATTATAAAGATGGGGTGAGTATTTTGTTAAACCTCTCTCTCTCTCTCTCCTTGAAAAACACATACGTTCGTACCCACTGATTCGTCAAATCTATTATGGTTCCCTAAAACCCCACATCAATAACAGGTGGAGCCCATGAACCTGCCATGCTTTTTAAAATATCACGTTAAAAGTTAAAATAAAACACACACACACGCACGCACACACACACACACACACTCTCTCTCTCTTGGAAAAACATACTTTCGTACCCAATGATTCGTCAAATTTATTATGATTCCCCAAAACCCACATCAAAACAGGTGAAGCACATGAACCTACCAAGGCTTTCTAAAAGAGTATGTTAAAAAGTTAAAATAACACACACACACACACACACACACACATACACACACACACACTCTCTCTCTCTCTCTCTTTTCTCTCTCTCATTAATAGCACGACTATGACCTTAACATGTTCCCCTAATTATTATGCATATTCACTGACATAACCTAAAATTATGACGTCAAAGACAGGTACTTTAGGAACTGCGTAGTATCTTAATTAATTTTACCTATTTTAACTGGTGACTCTCTTTGCGCATTCACCTAGAGGTGTCATTTCTTTAAAAGGATACTATAATACATTTTTTCTAATTAAATTGACAAAATGGCTTGATTATATAACTTATATGCAAATTATTCATTTCATAACATGTGGAAAAAGTTTGTATTGAAACATGTAGTATATATCGTGTAGTATTGTCATAAGCACCATGTTTTGAATAGTTGAGTGGAGTTGAGTACAGTCAAGAATATTTCGCTTATATCGAGACCTAGTCAGCTATAGGCGAGGATGCAGAAATTTTGTCTGTGCGTTGCACTGATGGCATTATACAGCAGGGTTCTTTATCGGGCCAAGCCCACTGTGACACGGGACCTCATTTATATTAAGTTCCCATCCGAAAGAACCGTGACTTTCATTTCGTAATGCCGAGTGCTTGGCGAAAGAACAGTCACCACCCACTTTCAAGTCTTGGGTCAGACCCGGTCGTGGTTTGAACCCACGACCTCCCACTTACGGAGCGAGCACTATAGCAGTGGTTGTATACCATTTTGATAATGTATTTAATGATAAAATGAAAACAGTATAAGACAGTGTTTAACATTAGTTTACTACATTGATTAAATATTATTTGGCATTAATTTATATTATTAATGAAATGATGGAAATATTTTACTGATAAAACTCATTTTCACAGCAGTGAAATGTATTTTCACTCCGAATTCCTTCACTAGAGTTACTACCGGTATCCCTTTCAGAACTGGAACCACTGCGGTAGCTAAGTTGGTATAGTGCTCGCTCCGTAAGTGGGAGGTCGTGGGTTCGATCCTCGACCGGGTCAGACCCAAGACTTGAAAGTGGGTAGTGACTGTTCTTTCGCCAAGCATTTGGCATAACAAAATGAAAGACATATTTCTTTCTCTTCCCTTCACAGTTGATGACGCCAGCTTATGTATGGTTATGTTTTTAATTTCTTTGAGGATCAGTCAGAACTTTTCTATTGCACGGATTTGTTTTTTTTTTGTTTGTTTTTTTTTTTTTTTTTTTGGCTTCTGGGTTCAATAAATGATCATTTTTTATCCCCAGTCACTAAAAGTACATAAAACACTAACAAATACTTAAAACACTTAAAAATAAATACTTAGAAGTTCCGGACTTAAGTGGTTATGAAAATTGAAGTTTCTTAAGAGCCATCTTGCATCGATATCATTGACATCCTAAAATGTTCATGAATAATCATTGAAACTATTTTATGTGGAACCACTGCTGTAGCTCAGTTGGTAGAGTGCTTGATTCGTAAGTGGGAAGTCGTGGGTTTGAAACCCGATCGTGTCTGACGCAAGACTTAAAACGTTAGTGACTGTTCTTTCGGTAAGCGTGGCACGAATCGATAAAGAACCCTGCTGTGTAATGCCATCAGTGCAACGCATATGTAATTTTTGCACCTTCGCCTATAGCTGGCGACGACTTGATATGAGTGAAATGTTCTTGACTGGAACGTTAAACACCATTAGTCAACTCAACTGAACTCCAGACAGTTTAGTTTCAGTAATTTTCTTTTTAATAATATAAAGTGTGTGTGTGTGTGTGTGTGTGTGTGTGTGTGTGTGTGTGAAAAGAGAAAAGGTGTAAAGTGGAGAGGGGATTGAAAAAGGTTAGAGAAGTTAAGTGTGAAGGAAAGAGGAAGAAAAGTAAGTGGAGAGAGAGAAAGAGCAGTTAAGGAGAGAGAGAGAGAGAGAGAGAGAGAGAGAGGAGAGAGAGAGAGAGAGAGAGTTTAGTTGTTGTGATCTAATCTTAAGAAAGCACGTGTTACGTACAAGGTTTATTTATAGCACTTACTAGTTAACAGTTGAAGCGTATCTATTTTACATTCTTAAAGATAGGTAAAGCGATTCTGCGTTTATTTTATCATCTATATGGAGCTAATACACATCCCTGAGGATGTACCTGTTACATAGTAATGAACAGTATTTCTACAGGTGACAATTATACAGTTATTTTGACAGGTAGATTAAGGAAATCCGATTTATTATTGATTCCGTGTGTTTGACGTCAGTTTCAAAAGTTTCAATGTAAGTAAGACAAAACTAATATACTTAAAGATAACACCAGTATGATAGCTATATATATATATGTTCTCTCTCTCTCTTTCTTTCTTTCTCTCTCTCTCTCATGTCAGCTATACTCTCTCTTATGACAGCTATGCTCTCTCAAATGATAACCTCGCTCTCTCTCTCTCTCTCTCTCTTACACACACACACACACACACACACACACACACACACACACACACACGATAGCTTTGCTCCTCTCTCGTATGATAGCTATTATGTGACACACACACAGGTTCAACACCGGGCCAAATTTGACCGACGTAAAGTTTGGGTAAAAGACCCAGTTAATATATGAACATACATGCAATATATAATATTTAGACCTTGTATATTATTATAAACTATGATTGTTAACCTTTATTAAACAGTTTGTTCCTGTTTTAGTTGTTTAATATTAAATTTGATCCGGTTCATCAGAGCAGATAACAGAAATATATATCACAAACGGGAAGAAATATCATAGACAAACAACATTGACCTGTCCGCTTGACCTTTAATTTATATTTTATTATGCCACTGTATATGTACGTTAAGGGAACATAGATGTTTCTTTCATCAACATCATGAAAAACAAGCATTGTTTATTAATCAACGCTACCCAGGTATTGAATGGATCATCATCTATGAACCCAATGAAAGGTCAAGCGGGCAGGTCAATATATTGTTTGCCTATGTATGAATTAATTATCTTGTGACAATAATATTATAGTTAAAATGTGCCATTGTTGAAATTTCATTAAAGTATAATATTATATGACTGTCATATTTAAGCCTGACAGATTTTTAATGATATTGCGTGCGAATTTTAATACACGATTTGTCTTGTGTCCCTACTCGAGTTTTGGGCCAATACTATATGCATGTTAATTTTCTGAATTTTTGTTGATTGTGTATTTAATAAGGATTTTATTTGATTTTGGGGCGTGACAGGAAAGAGAACACCCCCTTTTAGTGACCAAAATGACTTACAATGTGCCGCTATACATTTCTGCAACATATAATTTATCTGGTAACGTCTCGATATAATTGAGGTGATATTGTTTGTGTCAAAAGTTGCCTATTAATTACATCGTGTCTACCATAAGAAATGTTACATTTATGTTTCAACAGTTCAATCACCCGACTTGACCAGTGGCCGGCTTCATTTCTTTATATCAAGTATGTAACAAGTATTGCCCAACAAGTCCTGGTAGATGATCGAACCCGCCCCGCCGACTTTCACATAAAAAACTGAACTGTGACTGTCATGTGCTGAATTTGAATGCATTTAATAAAAAATTCAAAATCAGCATATGACAGAACCAACGCATTTGACAAAATTGAGTAAAGTTGTAAGTTGGTATTTGTACATTGTCATATATCATTTGTTTTTAATTTTACCATTCATTAAAATTGTATATGGCATCTTAAAACAACTGGTTTGATTTTAAATAATGATATCTAGATTATTGGAATACACGGTAGGCATAAGTTTAAAATATATCATTGTTTTAATTACTGTAGTGATTCATTTATTAACATAAAAAATGTATATATATTTATGTCAATGCAATCAATCCAATAATCTGAGATGAGCAAGATTAATTTTGTGTTTATTAGCTTACAAAAAGATAAAGTTCCAAGGTAGAGTCAACAGCGTACATTCTTTTTTATTCTTTTTTTTAAATATGACCGCTAAATTGTTCTTTGACCAATTTTATTTATGTAGATATACAGTTTGATCTGCCTTGGAGGACACCTCTATATAGGGGTACCTATGGTTAAATAGCAGTACAATTTTGTTCTTATTTATCCTATTTTGGTCCATATATGGGAGTCACCGGTCTGTCGAGGTCACTTTTGCTAGTTCCCTTCATGATCAGGTCTAAGTTAAAGTCACTTTTGGCCACCGTGATAAGTGAGTGGTCGAGCCAAAAACACTTAATGTGATTCACCCATGCATGGATTGAGCCAAAGTCACTCTTAGACACAATGATTCCGGGAGGGATCGAGCCACATTCTGAACTACCATGTTAGTAGTCGGTAAAAAAAATACCGGGGGGTGGGGGGGATGGGGTTAAACAAATTTACATAATTACTGTCTAGCATGTAATGTATCAATAAATTATAAGCCACGACAGATGTTTTACTCACATACTTATCTGGTGATCGCATCAGAAAAAAAACGAAGGGAATTCCAGAATTGCGATTTATGATATATACTTATTGCCACATTAAACATTTATCATTATTCACAGGGTTCATGATAACAGGTGTACTTACGTTTGACGTCAATGGATGACACTACGCATATTCGGACTTTCCAATATTTGTAATTAATACGCGCAGAATTTGACCGTTACTTTTACTTAGTAGGTAAACCTGAATTAATTAAATAAGATACGAGAACATTGTTTCCACATTCGTTTATACGTTTTTATAGATTTATAATTTTATCATTCTTAAAGTGATAAATGTGGATTAAATTACCGTTCATTTTGGCCTCAAAATTGACATTTATAGATTTAGGCAACAGGGAAACTTTTGATATCGAAATATGGTTATGTCATTCTTAATTAAAGTGAAAAGGGTGCATTAAATTACCCTTCATTTTAGGCTCAAAATTGACGTTTATAGACTTTTATGCAATAGGGAACTTTTAAAATCGAAATATGGTGAAAATGGTACATTTAAATACCCTTCATTTGGCCTCATTTTTTTAAAATTTATTTTTTATTATTTTATTTTGTTATATCTTTTTTATTTGGCCTCAAATTTAGATAAAATTGAAATTATTTGGTAATACATGCAAATACAAATATCATCATAACATACATGTATTTTAAAATAAAGGCGAAATCAGCTTAATTTTTTATCTAATTGAATTATTAAGTGCGTTAAAATGCCCTACATTTGGCCTCATTTAATAAAAAAGTAAAATATTTTTTATTATTTTATTTTTGTATTTTTTTCAGTTGGCCTCAAATTAGTATTAAATTGATATTATTTGGTAATCCATGCACTTGCAAATATTATCATTACATATCATATAAAGACGAATTCGGTTCAATTTTATCTAATTGAATTATTAAAGTACATCATGTTTAAATGTTTACAATCTGCCATGCATAATAACCTTAATTTTTTTTAAAAAAACCCATGTAATAAAAATACTTAAATGTCTATTACTATGGTATCACAGCATCAAAACTGTATTTCCTACTTCATCTGACATTTTTGCCAATATAGTTGAGTTGAGTAACGGTGTTTAACGTCCAAGTCAAGAATATTTAACTTATATCGAGACGTCGCCAACTATAGGCGAAGGCGCAGAAATTTATTTATACAACTCGCTACTTTAAGGCTCGTTTTATAAAATATTGTCAACTTGTTTTAATTCAATATTACATAAACACGTATGCAAACGGATTCTCTATATCTACAAGGTACTCGGATCGCCAAGTACTTCATAGTCACGACACTGGAACAAAATAGCAGTACAGTCCAACCTGTCTTAAATGCCACCTATATATAAGGACCACCTGCTTATAAAGACCAGTAGAATTCTAGCCCAATTGTTCTTTATTCATATTATTTGAACCTGTATATAAAGTCCACCTGCCCATAAAGTCCACTTTTACTTATTCCCTTAGGTGGCCTATATAGACAGGTTTGATTGTATATTTAAATAATCCATGAATGTAAAATGAAATATGACTTTCCTGCAACCAAGAAATCACAAAATCATTTTAAGTTATTTACTTAAACATAAAACAAAATAATGATTTATTAATTACAATAAAAGTCAAACATCAGTAAGGGAGCATTGACAATATTTAATTGTAAATGGGCCAACCCTAATATAAAGCTATACGGAAGTGGCGTGTCCTCGTGACAGTGGTCGGACTTATTTAAACAACATTCTTTAACTAGTTTCTTGAAACTTCTGAGCAGTATGATATCGAACTTTCATTATTTTTAATATAAAAATATATGTTTACTTAAAATGCGTATAGGTCACATATGTTGCTGTTTCATTGTTTGGTAAATCTAATAACATTGCAGACTTCTAGCTACCGACCAATCATAAATATGATAAAACATACAAAATTGTAGACAATAACTACTTATCAACATCATAACATTTACAGTAAATTTTAGTCACCAACCGTTCACAAATATTTAAAAAAATAATACACAATTTTAGCTGTCGACTACTCACAAATGCCATACCAGTAACATGTACAGACGTCTAGCTACGGCCCACTCACAGATATAATGAAATATACAACATTGTACACAATAAATACTCATAAATATCACAACATTGGCAGAATTTTAGTCCCCAACCATTCAGAAATATATTTTTTTTTAAATATTTAGAATTTTAGCTATCGACAACTCACAAATACCATAACATGTACAGACTTATAGGGACCAATCACACCAATGTATAGTATAAACAAAATTCTAGCCACCAACCTCACAAATATATATAATATATATTATATATATATATATATATATATATATATATATATATCATAAAATATCCAAAATTTTGACCATCAACCATGCACATATAAAATATCCAAATTTCTAGCCAGCAATTCTCACACATATATTAAAAACTATATCAAGAATTCTTACCACATACCATCCACAAGTACATAAGTAATATGACAGTACACACGGACTGTGTTATGATGTCTAAGTTTTTGCTAAAATTCTGTTGAAGACCTAATGTAGAATGTTTGTATATCGAGGGGATCGGTTCTTAAACAGTGAAAAGAACAAGATATCCATGGTAAAACTCTGGGACACAGATGGTATTCAACAACAGATTGAACTAACATGTTTTTCATACTAGTTCGTATCTTTCTCTAATACGAATCCAATTTAGATGGTTGAAGATGCTGTGGTTGGTAAGACGTTGAATAGGTCTCTTTGTCACCGAGGCTTCGTTTCGCGTCATTGATAATTTTTTATAATTTTTTCAGGGTCATTGACAGACAACCTGTTGTTGGACAAACAGCAGAGGAGGATAAGTTATACACGTTTTCTTCAAAACCGTCGTCTCCCGGAGAAAGATCCCCTAATATCCTTGTGAGATTCCAGGCAGTGAGTCGAACACAACCTTGTATAGCTCACCAATACTGCAAGCTAAATTCAAAGGAGAAACTTTCATCAGTTAGACAGTGTATCAACCCCTTCTTCAAAAATTATTTTGACGATGGATTTATATTTCTGTCCAAGACTAAAGAAATCCTTAGATCCAAAGAAAGATGTCTCACTTTATTCGATATCCTCCCGAAGGTTCCGAGTATATACAACAAGAGAAAAGAGAAAAAGGTACCGAATGATGCATTCATGTACCCGGATGTACAGTACAAAAAGGTAAGTTGCTATTGTTTATTGGATACTTTTAAAAAATAAAATATTGAATGAAACAATCTACTGTGCATAAAGGCTATTTTGAACATGCATATATTGCGATTAATTTTTTTTGTGTTAACATTTTAATTATATTTCAACACAGAAAAGAGAGACCTAAATGGAAAAAATATGTTTTCTCAGTTTAAATCAGTCTATGTGAGTGTGTGCATACCATAAATTTTGCCACTTTTTCAATAAAATTAAAATGGTTAAGTATGAATACTCCTATTAGGTACCTCATTGGTAATATGTAGGTCGTCCAGGTATGAATCGTTTTGATTCAATCACGCAGGTAAAAGGTACATTCATTTGTAATTTGGGGCCCAAATGGATAGCTGAAATACATATTTTCTGTCATAAATGTCATTTTTTTCTATATACAGACGTTAACCAAAACATGCAGTATTGACAAAAATATAATTTTTAGTTAGGTCTCTGAATAATGAATAAATATGCACTGTTAATTTGTCCAAGCAATTCTTTATTAAAATGTAACTTACAATATTCCATGTTCAAAATAGCCTTTATGTACAGTAAGTCTGACTCGGTGCACTGCTTATCGCGCTTTAGTGAAGTGTTTACAACACACTGTCAAGAAGTATGCATGACCATTTATTCCACATTAAGTTTTAACAGTTTAATAAAATTGCCACTCGTTATATTTACGATAATATTTGTTCACATAATGTATTCAAATCAAGACGTGGCATCATATTGAAAACAATATCCTTACCTATATCTTTCAGCAGCACCAGCCATGGATTGTCAGACCTTATCGATTCCAGAATAGTCCTAAATTGCCGTTTTTAATTCAGATTTTTTCTTTTCTCTTGCAGATTGATTATGATTTTGATGGAACACAAGAACCAATCATGTGTGCTTGTGTTGTCTTCCTGTATGAAGCCAGTAAAGTTAGTCATTGGGCACCGGAAGTGCTTCACGAAGATCTTAGCGCAAACACAATCGAAGGATTTTGTTTTATTCCGACCGACATAATGTCGTGGAAAGATAAAATTGTTGGTAAGACTTTTAATTTTAAATAGGGGTTAAAAGGATATAACAAGCTGTCAAAAACGACATAATTTATCCTGTGGTTCACCCTTGTTATTTGTATCATAGCATATAATGTTTTGGGAAATCGCAATTTGTAATTGAAATTGGAAATTCCGAAAGGGTGGTTTTACGAGAATATGTGAAATTATTTCAATTAAAATATTATAGAAGTGATAGCTGAAACGTTAGGATGTGTATTTTGGGTTTATTTTCGGTTATTGCTATTTTCACAAGAGACTTAACGTAACCTGAAGGCCGATTTGTGTTAGCCAAGTCCGATGACTGCCGTCAATTTGGCTTGTTGATTTATTCATTGAATGGTTTTAAACGTCTCGGTCATGCATTATTATTGCAGAAAATGTTTGATAAACCATGTTGGAAAAAATGTGCTGGTTTACTTGGCTTGGCATCCGTACAATGTCGTTAATATAGAAAGATTACTGCCTTCTCGAGTCCATCACTTTATTTGTTTACTTGGCACCCGTACAGTGTGTTTGAATTATTTGAGCGACAATCTGACTGTCGTCCAGTTTTTTTTAACACACTTCAAGTCAGATCATAGTTTACTAGAACCCGGTAAGGTGACAGATTTATCTTTCTTTCTCCGTTTTAGTAAGTATTTCTGTAGCAGAATTGAACATATATTCCAAATTTGTTGTCTTTCTTTCAATGTTTAATCAATGTAAAAAAGTAACTCTTGTTTTCTAATTACTCATGCATTTCAGAATCACGAGCATCTTCATTACATCCCCATGCTGCTTCCGGAGCGAAGAAAGAATTGGAACTCGCACTACACCAGTTGCCTGGGAAACTCAATATTAACCACCTAAGGGACCAGCGTGGTGCGAGTCCTCTTCATTATGCAGCCCAAAACGGCCACATAGATGCGTGTGAATTGCTCATTGCAAGTCTTGGAAAAGAGTTATTATATCAGCGCGATTTGTGTGATAAAACGCCATTGCACTATGCCCTCTACCGAAGGAAAACAAAAACAATTACATATCTGTTGCAACTGAATTCAGACTTGTCTTGTAGGGATTCTTATGGGAATAGTTGCTTCGAACTTCTGCTCAAACAGAGCAGCAAGGATTTGGAATTTATAATTTACAAGCTTCAGGTGGACTGTGTTGACGATCTACTAAGATTTCAACTCACCTGGTGCAGCATTGTAAAGGGAAATAAACCGTTGTCAAAGTACTTGTCGAAACATTTGACAAAGTTAGATTTTGATCTCAATCTTGGACAGTCTTTGTTGCACATTGCTGTCAAAATGAAAGATAACGACGTCATTGATTCTGTTATATCTAAAGGAGCTTCCATAGAGTGTAGGGATATAACAGATTTTCTGCCTTTTCATATCGCATGTATGTGTGGATATAAGGATATAGAAAAATTACATTTCAGTGGAATGGGGGATTCTGACCTGTGTAGAGGGATACAACTAGCGATAAGAAATCGAAATTTCCATATTTGTTCTTCAATTCACCGTTTGAACAGAACTTGAAAATCGATGAACAGACTTTCGCTAACATTTTGGAAGCTTTAGATTCAAATTTACGGAGAATTAACAGCAAAAGCGTTGAAAAGGATATAAAAGTTTGGGAGAACATAGCAAAACATTTACTTTTACTTGTGGCCAAAGACAAATTAACATTGAGTTCTTACGTTTTTGATTGTGCATACTTTGGAGCGCGGGAGTGTTTTGACGTGCTGGCTACCCTATGTGCCGATTTTGATATTAGCGATCAGATGGGAAGAACTCCTTTACATGAAGCTTGTCAAATGAACCATCATGCTATTGTTGAATATTTACTGAAAGCAGGTGTTAACCCTAATCAGACTGATTGGAGGGGATCTACGCCTCTCCATTACGCATGTGCTAAAGGAAACACACAAATTGTTGTGGCATTATTGTCACACCCGGGAGTTGACGCAGGCGTGCAAGACAATTGTGGGAGGACCCCATTGTTGATATCAGCTTTATACAAAATGCAAGAGATAGTCCAATTTCTCGTCAGAAAAGATATGCAGGCAATAAATCTACATGCTGTGGATGTTTATGGACATTCTATTCTCCATTACACCGTTAATCTTACCGAATCAACCGTAGACCTGTTGCTGTCCCACATGGATTCAATTCAGCAAGTTGAAAAACGCTTAAAGAGAGGTTTAAAACGCTGGAATGATAAAAGTGATTATAGGGCATGGCTTAGAAATGTAACCAAGACGGACTTTAGAATTCCACATGATTCTGGGAATCAAACTACTCGATCATCAAAAACCGGATCGGCGTTTACATTTCAGAGAAAAATTCAATTTTGGAACCATGAACAGCTAGTCCAAGAAAAAGAACAGGTGGTTGGGAAGAAATCGGCATTGAAATGCATTCAATGTGACAAATATGTTGCACATAAGAAGAAGAAATATGTCCGGTAGGTGGAACTTTTTGTTTATTTTCTATTGTACTATTTATTCAATTTAACTTTTTTTAAATTTTTTTTTAAAACTTGACTTTATAGATTCAGACTAATTATCATGTTACTATGAACTAATTATTTTCGTAGTGTCCGGCATATGCCTGGTTTGAAGGGAAATTACATTTTCCGATTGTCGTTAATTCGTCTTTCTGGTTAACGTTTAAGATAAGTTCGTTCATTAGGACAGACTAGATGAACATCTCCAAATAAACCGGAGATGTTAAGATCTTTACAGCATAAGCTGTAAATCTGGTATATCACCTCTTTAAATTACTTGAAAAACTATTTTATAAACGGATTCCATCATATTCAGAACTATAATAACATTTTATTTATGTTTTCAGTCTTGCTGGAAAACATATATGTATCAGAAATTGTATACCAACAAAGCCTGGAGACGATGGTAGGAGAAACATGAAAGTGAAACCATTCTTTTTTCACAGCTTTGATTACTCAGAAAACGTGTCGCCACTTATCCAAGCAGCTCGTGCCGGTCAAACCAATTTAATCAAGCGTTTGAACAAATATGATCACTCATACAAGGACTCGCTCGATTCACAGAATAGATCTCTTTTAGAATACGCAGTAGATCAAAACTCCGTGGTTTTGCTGAAGAATTTATTTGAGGTTAAACCTGTAATTCAACACGGCCTGCTACATAGAATACTAATGCAGAAATCAAGAAGTCGCAAAGATACTAGTCGTAAAGCGTTGATAGAATTTCTTCTTTCAAAAGGCTATTCACCAGAGGAGATACCGGAAGATGTAGAAATAAAACACGACATAGGGTCTTGCGCGTGGAGAGCAGACGATCGGAAGCCGCGGTGTTCAAGGGACTGCCATCTGAAAGCATATACACCTTTAGAGGTGTCTGTCAGAAACAACGAAGAGGAAATATTTAAATTGCTTTTAGACTTTACTGCAAACTTACAGCAAAATTTCTTACTCAATCTTTTAGCTTATAACGGCAATGTGTGGATGATAGAATCATTCTTGAAGAAACGGACAAAACTTGCGACATTGAAAGAAAAGGACGCTGATATAGACAAATCAGAATTTCTTGAAATTGGCCATGTTCTTGATATTGCTTGCTGTTCTAAGAAATTGTCTACTGTATTGATTCAGTCATTAGTGAAGGTTACACCTGACATTTTTATCAATGCTTATGTCACTGATCCGGAAGAATATTCCGTACAATCTAGACCCGATATGGAATGGAATATGCTTTACGAGATGACAACGTTAGGCAAACTATTGTCAAAAGATCACCCTCTTGCGAAAAGTAAAGACGGAAAAGAAAGAATCGAAAACGCAGCTTGTTTTCTGATTGATTCTGGGATACAATTGGATGGCCTGATCAACGAATTTGAAACACAGTCTCATGTACATGGCGTTTGCGAAGCCTTTATGTGTGCTATGGAAAATGGCTATTACCGCGTGGCCGTTTCCCTCCTGGAAGAGGGTGGTGATGTGTTTTGGGACTGTGCTATGAACATAAACAGATGTAAGATACAGAATAAGTTCAATAGATATCCTTACCCGAGATTGTCAAGATTACCAGATTCAGAAAGAATTGCAGAAAATGAGCGTCGTTTCAAACACAAAAAGAAATTCTTATCACCCTTCCATTATTCAAAGTCGGAGGCTGAGCAGTTTCAACGATTCTATAATACAAAGCGCGATTTTCTCAAATATCACATTTTACTAGCTTGTGAGGAGAGTGTTCCAGAAACAGTCCTTCGCGAATTGCTCAGAGCCGGTAGGGAGTTCTTTGACTCAGTGGGCTATTCTGCGCCGGATATTAACTTGGATGAAATCCACGACGACCGGTATGACGAGGTATGCGCTATCACAGACCCGATTTGTAGATTACTCATCTGTGTCTGTGAAATCATATCGGCGTATTCTTTGTTTAAAAAGAGATATGACGTTCTTAGGATCCTCAAGTTGGCACCTGTTCTGTATCCATATGTTCATCTGCTGGATCGTAATATTTTCTTTGAACCAATCAATCGCGGAAGAGGAAGTCTTATTTTACAGCGTTGTGTAGATCTGGCATACAGGAAGTGTCAAAGCCGGAAGCTGAAAAAAATACTGATGTGTGAAGACACAAATCTTTTGCATATTGTCAGCAGTGGGGATAGCGTTGATATTGTCAAGACAATTCTCAAGGTAATTTTATATATGCCAACGATTTCTTGAATTTCATAATGTTTCTTTAACAAGTCACCGCAAGACTTTAACATAATTTTGTCAAGTATCGGTCAGAATTGGTAAATTCTCAACCATTAATAAATAGTGATATTTGTTCTACCAAAAGTATGTATTTTTACAAGAGTTTTCCCCTGTTATTCTCTTTGTGGTACTGGCTATAGCATTTTATTGTATACTTAGTTATATCTATTGAGCCATTCTTGTATGAAAAGACAATTTAACAATAGGTTTTGATTTCTCAACAATTGTTAAATTGTCTTTTCATACAATAATTACTCAATAGCACCCGGCTTACTTCCCTGGTGGAAGTTTACGTGTCTAACCTAACTTGCCAGTTCCAAAATTTTTACTTTGCTTCTGAATTGTGATTCGGACATGGAATAGTATGTTTGTTTTTTATAAAATATTATAAATCTAAAAATTACTATTAGCGCGTCACAAATAGTTTGCCTGAAATACTTACACACTTATACCACCAAACTTCAACAATTATGAACAGTCTAGTGCTTATATTTATATGTGACATTATATTGTTTCCAATTCAGAAAATTCGAAAATCTCATATCATAATTGACTGTAGCGTATAGCAATGTAAGGTGGTTCTTGGCTGTACCACGCAATCAACACTCTTTGTTTGTGTGATTGTTTTTTAAAATAATTACGCCAGTTTATGGAAAACAGAAACTGATATGGTTTTATGATGGAAATAATGTTTTAAAGACTTGTTGAAACGCGCAGTAAATCTAAATGTCAAATACATGCTTCACTTAACTTCAGTTAACTATTACATTATTCTGTATTTGCTGGAATTTGAAAAAAGTGTACGTTAACAAAGTCTGTGAATTAAATTTAAGGCGGAGACTCCTATCGATATAGACAGCATGGCGGACAATGGTCTGCGTCCAATAGACGTTGCTGCAGCATGTGGATCATGGAACGTTTTCAAGCTTCTCTGTGACAGTGGTGCCCTAGTTTCTGGCCAAACACTTGTTGCTTGTTGTGCAACTGAAAATTTTCTTGGTAAGAAATGATAATTTTGTATTGGAATACAAAAATGTGTTTATTTTACAGTATTTTATGCATTAATATTTCGATAAGGCATTAATAAGGTGCTACCAATGCAGTGGTCTAGGCTTATCAAAGCCCTTAAAAATCTTTATGGCCGTCATCACAATATTGTTGATAAGTATGATGTCTCTTTATCCAAAATTATCATGGATTTGTACAATACACGTGACGGGTGTGGGTAGCTAAACAGGCAGTGCTTAACCTTCCGGGGCACCCGGTCTAACTTCTCTGGTGTTTAACCTAATTTGCCATCTTCAAAGGTTTTACTTTGCTTTGGAAATTGATTGTATGTTTGTTTTTGGTTTAATGTTTAACTTTCAATTAAACTAAAATCCATTTTAATTTACACTTACATTCAATAATTTTTATATGTTTAAAAATAAGCTTAATATAGGATAAAACTTGTTTAATATTTTTTAAATATTAGCACATTTCCACTTACTTTTCTTTACTTTGAATGCTTCGAAATTTTCAAGAGCAAAATGATCCTTTTATTGGATTAATTATCCCACCATAACATATGTGTATGTAACAGGTTAGGATTTGCATACAAAGTACATGAATTAGCTGTGATTGTTACTAAACCTATTTAATTTTTGCTGCAATAGGCCGTTATTTCGGAATCAAATTTCGCATCAGAAATGTTCGGAAGAGAATTTAGAAAAAAATTTAAGATATTGAAATGTGAAGATTAGAAAGACCAAAATGTATTTTACCAAATACACTTAAAATCACATTTTGAACGATTAATTATAGCTTTAATTTGAGGGATTTCAAAACTTACGAAGCAGATAATTTTGATTCAGAATCAAGTGACCGATGCACTAATTTTTTAATATTTAAACAATAAACTAAGACTTGCCATATAGCATTGGTGTTAGGTTTATGAATGTAACTACTTTTTGCTAGGTATGAATACATGGACGAATCACATACATGGATTTCGATATACAGATAGAGGGATTGAGAAGTCACGTGTTAAGATAGTCAAAGATATTTGTGACAGGTAGAGTTATACCAAGTTGTTTAATGTCCTAGGTTACGGTTTTCGAAATGATAAGTGTATAACCTAACCCTACTCTCAAATACTTCTACTCTTAAACTAGAAAACGTAATTTTAATTTTTAATTCATAATCATTGCTTCATAATAAGCCAGAAATATATGTCTGATTAAAGTATTGTAAATCAAACTTGTTTATCATTAATTGGATGGTCAGTTTACAATCCTATATATGGTCACACACATAATCAAATATTTATTCCCACTCAATTTTATTATTGTTGTAATTGTAAGTTCCTAAGAGATACATTGCTTTTTTTAACTTTTCTATTTTGATATTTCCATGATTTTACATTTTCTTTTTTTTATCTTCAAGATTTCGTTGTAAATTTTTTATTATTGTTGCAATTGTAAGTTCCTAAGGTATATATGGCTTTTTTAACTTTTCTGTTTTAATATTTCCATGATTTTACATTTTCTATTTTTTATCTTCAAGATTTCGTTGTAAAGAAATTTTATTGTTGCAATTGTAAGTTTCTAAGAGATACATGGCTTTTTTAACTTTTCTGTTTTGATATTTCCATGATTTTACATTTTTAATTTTTTATCTTCAAGATTGCGTTGTAAAAATTTAGTATTATGTATTTTAGAGACGGTATAGATCTGTTATATGAACATCCAGAACACGGAACAGCTCTGTCGAATGCTGCTAAGTACAAATATTGGGAAGTATTGGACTTTTTCAACAAGAAACGCTGGTCTGTGATGAAGGCTTGTCTTTCCACTGATGGGTTTGTATAGCTTATTATTACAAACGACATTATGTTTATTGACTATAGCCCATTTGAGTTTAAACATATTTTTTACAGGTCTACCCAAACGTTTTGAGCCCCCTTATATAACCTTTGTAACACAGCAGTTTTGACCGTATTTGATGTAAGAAACTTTAAACCAAACCATTGATAAAATCTGTTACAATTTGTTATAATTGACAAACACTTGCCTACCTATAAACTACATTTATCCTGGCGTCCAAACTTTCGGTTGCACCTGTATAGCAATATTCACCCTTTTTACTTATTCAAAGTGGGGACAGAAATTAAGTATCCACAATGACATTTTAAAAAATCAACATGTTTTCTGTACAACAATATGTAGATAAACTGGAAGAATATTGCTGATACACCATGTGGGTCTGTTCAAGAAGTTAATGGGTTTCTCCATTTATCTATAGACACGATTGCTTTTATTAAGTTGAAACTTTTATTAAAAGCGGTTTTTTGTTTCGGTGATCTCCCTTTTGTCAAACTTTTAAAAAAGATCCATCGGTTTATGCACAGTTCAGTTATTCAAACCCAAATGATTTATCGGCGATATACCTCCGGAGTTAGTCTAGCCATCTGTTACCATAGTAATTTAAACATGTTCTGTGTTTTAATTCCAGAATGGATGGTATGTTCTTTGGTATTTATCAATTACGATACAATCGTATATGACATGGTTAAAAATTTATCTAAAGCTTTCGTGAACTATTGCAACATCAGATTGATAAATCAGACTGTATTCATTAATTCTTCGATTGTGTATTTGAGTACAATAATTTTAATTTTTTTTATTGCAGGACATTTGTGGCAAATCTGTTCCGAGATGGTACCGATCGACTTCTAACAAAGGTATTACAAAATATAGAAAAACATATAGGAAGTATAAGTCGCCCATCTTTACAGCAGATCATTTTACAGTCAGCTAACCGAAAGTCGATGATAATCCTAAATGGTATCGTCAACATAATATGTGAAAAACATCCCTCACACAATTGGAGCGATCTTCTTAATGTCAAAGATAAATACGGTATGGGTGCTTTACATTATGCTGCTAGTCGAGGTTATTCTACACCAATACACATATGGGCAGAGAGATTGGGAAATGTTCACTTTAAAGACATGTCAAAACTCGATGCCTTTGACTCGTATACTCGTACTGATTCACCTGCATTTTATGCTGTTGCAAATAAACATTGGGACATAGCCATATGCCTACTTGTAAATGGATCCCAACCTTCATTTAAAAAGTATGTCCCAGATTTTTATACCAAAGGTAGATTTCTTTTGAAACGCACTGCAGACAGACATGAACCAGCATGTTTATCGGAGAAAGATTTCTGGACTTCAGTGAATGAGGAAAAGAACCTTCTTCGGCTTGACTGGATTGAGAAACGAACCTTTCCACAACAAGTGAATTCATCAAAACTTGTTTCGCCATGCCTGAGTCATAGAGATGGAGAACAAAATGAAATGGGTGCTGTCATTGAAGGAAAGAAATTGATAATTCCCAAATATAAGTATCAATATGAAAGAATCAACCATCTTGATCAAGACTACGAAAAGAAGAAGTATGTAAAATATCTTCTTAACCTAACAAGAATTGCATCCAGAAACAGTTGCAGTTTAATCCATGTAGCATGTGGTATTGGAGACATTGAAGTAGTTCAAAGAATCATCAAAACACATCCTGGTGCAATAGAGGCTGAAGACATCGATGGGATTAAGCCTTACATTTATGCACTTGCAGGTGGAAACACTGAAATAATTGATCTGTTGCGTACACACCTAAATCACAAAAACATAGAAGAGGCAGTACGTGTTCTAATTTGGAAAGGCGTTTTAAAAGACCTGGAAAATGCTAAAAGCCCTGTATTGAATGACAAATTCAAGCAAATAAGTACAAACAGCAAGAATTACGTTGATCAAAGAAAGTTTAAGATTATATTCAGTTTCCTTTCATCTTTTGAATTTGATGACGACTTCGGGTCTAGAACAGGGGATAACATTAGCCAGGACTACAGTAACATTGTTCTTTTTGAAAAGTTACGGGAGGTTAGAGATAAGTTATGTACAAGCAGATTGTCCAAAAGATGGGCATCTATTTGTTTTTCCAGTACCAATGGAAAACAACCAGATTTATTTGAAGAAGCCTGCCTTCTCGAGTTGTTTAAATATGTCTTTAATGAAGGTGATCCGAGAAAGTTAGACCCAACATTAATATTATCGATTATTGCACTTGGAAGACCACAAGTTATGGAAGAATTAATACGGAAGTGGAAGAGCGAGGATGAAAAGTTGACTTCTTTGGAAAAACCGTTAATAGGTAACTTTTCCATTATAGACTGTTTAATCATCTGCATCGAACCTTATTTCACTCGAACAAAAAGCTTTGGGTATTATTTTGAACAGTACCATAGACTTATTGAAGAAATTGTCTCAACAGCTAATGTAACTCTTAACCCAGAAGTTGCTATTGTAGCGATGAAGAAAAAACAATGGATTCTCTTTGAACCAATTGCGCGAAAAATTTTCCGGCACAAAGGCGTAGAATTAAGTCCATATTGGCTGAGTATTTTAAGAGCAAGTATTGAAGAAGGAGAACTGTCCTTCTTGAGGACAATTTTGGAACTTATCGGATTGCCTAAAATGAATGAAGAGAACAAACAAATGTTTGTCCCATTTCTTTATTTAGCTTGTTTGAAGGGAAAGGTAGATATTGTAAAGTATCTTTTACGTTACAATGTTCCTATCTCATCCTTTACCGACGAACTCCTATTGCTTGACTTACTAGGCCAAAATTACAAAGGTTCATGGACAATTCTGCATTACGCAGTTAAAAGCAATTCTTCTGAAGTACTCAAAATCATCATGAGATCTTGTCGTCATGACAAGTTACTTCTGCAGTCCATTCCACTAGAAGAAATATTTCAGTTGGCAATTGGATGCAAGGATACTACAATCTTTTACATTCTGAAAGAATATTTCGAAGAAGCTACAGAACAGACACTGACCTTGACACAAAAAGAACATCTTCTGATCCATTCAGCACAGAAAGGATATAGCGGTTTCTGTAAACATTTCATTGAGCAAAATGATGTTAGCGTCTTCCTCGTTGGAGTTGACAACATGAACACTTTACACTACTCTTCCGTTTATAATATGCGTGATGTTGCTGAATTGATAATACATAAAACTCCTGATGTAGTCAAGATGAGAGATTCCTATGGTTTTACGCCCTTGGACTACGCCTATGCGCTTGGGAATACTTATCTGATGAATTTATTCGTTTCAAAGAACAATGTTGGCATCAGTCCAAGCAAAGACCTGTTTTTCGAGAGTTTTGGATGGCTAAGAAGGCTCATAGAGAAAAATGAAGGAAAAGAAAATACAAAATTTCCAGATTACAGACAAACTGTTCCAGTCGACAAAGGTCTTTGTCTTGAAGGATTGCTTTTGCGATCTGACGATCATGCTGCAGCGTTGTTTATAGAAAGTTCACGGTATATGCTTGAAATACGCATCAACGAAAACGTAAACGTTTATGGAAAACTTATTCACCTGTCAGTGCGATTCGGTTGTTTGTATGCATTACGTGCATTACTAAAATTAGCTAATCATGATGTTTTGCTGAAATTATTGACCATGAACTATGAAAACATGATACCAATGGCATGGGCCGTCAAAATGACACATCTCGAATGTTTGAAAAGTATATCAGACTTTGATAAAGACAAGATCGTTAGTTCTTGGAAAGCTCCAATCACTGAAGAGAATTTACTTCATTTTGCCGTGAAAACTGGTCACACTGAAATAGTAAAACTCATCGACATATGGACAGAAGGACTTTTAAGAACGATTCCTGACAAAAGCGGTTTAACTCCAATTGCCTCTGCGTGTGCCTTAGGATTTCATTATCTTTTGCCATCTTTGTGTGATGAAGAGATAAAAGATGATGCTCATACTCAGCACCATGGGAAACACTTAGAATATACATGTGTCGAGTGTTTATTAGACTTAGGAATCGGATGGTCCAAAAATCTTCAAAATCAAACAATCAAGGTAGATCAGAAAGGGTTTAAGGACATCGCGCGTCCAGTTAAACGTGTCATCTCTAGCAGGGGAATGACAAAAGTAAGAGAGTTCCAGTTCCATGGAAAATCAATGTGGATCAAAGACAGCAATAGAAGAAAAGATTGGTTGAAATGGTTCAGAGGGAAACCGGTTGACAAAAGCTTCAAGAAATATTTAGGAAGAACAAGACACGTCCATGCCATGATTCCTATGTTGGAATGGTGTCGTTTCAAACTTGACAGTCCTTTTGTCGCTGCGTTTATGTTTAGTATGGGGTATAGCTCAGATGAATCTTCCGCGGCGCAACTTATTCTCAGTCTTCAGGAGCAACGCAGTGCAACATGCCCGCTTTAAAAATGCTACGACTTAGAATGCAGAACAATCAAATGTTGTTGGCGGAAAATGTTGACATGGACACGGCAATATCCTTCTTTGAAGCTGCTGCAGCGTCAGGTGACAAAGCCTTCTTTGATAGCAATACAGAAAGGTTTAACGCTTTATCTTCCAGTATTAATGAAACGTTTAGTAGAAACAATAACCGACTGTCTTTAAGTGAAATTGCTTATGGTTTTGGGCACTATGAAGTAGCAAAGTATTTAGATGATGAACTTACAAGATTTGGTGTACACGGGATACACCGAACACTCCACGACATGAGATCACTGTTACCACAAAAAGTTTTGTGGGCTCTTAAACTTGAGCTTCCTGGAGATGACAGCTGGCAGATCGAAGATGAAATAGTCAAACGCAGATGTCGCTTGACAAAAGCAGACATATGGCTGACAACGACTTACCCAAGTAACGTGGTTCAAGATATAGAACAAGATGTTGTACCCGAAGCTTTAATACCTGTCAAATGTGCAAACAAAAAATTCAATCCAGATGTCGATGGTTTTGGAAAGCAAAGCTGCTTTAGTGGCAAGAGTAATATTTGGATTAGATGTTTAATGACATCCAGTATTGTTTATGGACACATATATGACATTCTGAAGATGGATGAAACTAAGTATATGACAGTTACTTCAATACGCATCGCTTGCATACCTGCAGGCACAGGTGATCACGCAAAAACAGTTATAGAGCAGAACGGCACCTATATAGAAAGCGTTGGTCTCCATGTTGTCCAGGATTCAGTGGTTCTCCAGAATGATAACACACAGATTACTCGCTATACGGAAGCCAGATTGAGAGATTCCATACAACATCAAGCCATACCTCAGATTCAGCAAAAGGTAATTATGGATTTCTTTTAGTTGGTTTTACTTCTTTACAGCAAAGCCACTACTCTTGTCTCTAGGTATGAATTGTTCAAGTGCATATTAATTAATTATATCTACTAATTTTAGAAAAAAGAAAGAAATCTTATGCCACAAGTGTAAAGTTCAAGCATGAAAGTTTTATCCCCTTTTTATTTCCTTTTAAAGGAATTCATGATATTACTTGAATGCAACTTCTTAAATGGTTAAATTATTACATGTATAATTACTAAAACACCCAATTTTTCTTGAAGAGTTTGAACTTGAACAATTTCAGTAAAACATAATTTTACTCCTGTTCTTGATAATAAAATCATTGGATTCCATTACCAATCGTTTTTTGCGTATTTTGTAAAAAAAATTCTGAATCAATTTGTAACCGTAACAATTATATTTTATGTTTCATGTTGAATTCAATGAAGACAAAAGTGATAATATAAGACACTAGTGCAAAATAATGTAATAATACGGAATTAACACTTTTTGAAGAATTTTGTAGTATTCTGTGTTTTTTCTAATTATTTCATTGGAATATTGTCTTTATATTATTTACAGATAGAAGAGGTGTTTGGTATGAAAGTAAATATCAAGATTGATTGGCGTTCAGTGGATAGTCAAAAAAGAACAAGCGGATCCGACGTTATTCTCAGATTGCTTTCTACTGAGTCGGGTAATTGTTTGGCTGGACTTGAGGATGTTTTGCGTCACTGTGAGGAAATGAAGAGTGATATCACATACATGTTCAACCACCATACTGCTAAACTGGCCATTCAACCTATTTCATCAATCAAAGAAATAGTCATCAAATATGTTGACACCCTGCCTGATTTGGAAACTGTTTTTCAAAGAAAGTTTACAACAACACAAAAAACAGGATTCTGGCACTTTTCGATCGAAAGATCTACCCTGAAGTATGATCGAACAACGTTTAAGTTCTGGCACTACATTAATTTGCACCATGGAGCATGTATCTCAGTCCTGGATGCAGTCAAACGCATAGCATCGGCAAATATCAAAACGCGCTTGAAGAAAAAGAAAGTTCAAGGAAAGAACAAATCAAAGTTGGCAAAACTGAAACCAATAACTCTAGAGATAGATTGGAACTCGTTTGGAACCCATGATCCATATGTAGTCCATAAACTTATTACACAGAACGTTGCGAGAGAAGTACTAGCAATTGCCCACCATTGTGAAGCTATGTTCCATTTGCAACTATCCGGAGAGCATGTAATAATTCAAAACACAACTTCATCTAAATACACCGGTGTCACACCAATATTCAAACTACTTACCGTTAACGTGTATGCACACTTGATGAAGAGTAAAGATTGGGAGGTATCCATTGAAAACACGTTTACAAAATTATGCGAACTAGAAGACAAAGAACTTTCCTCTAGGCTCACATCAAAGTTCTGGCCAATCATTTGGAACAAATTGCACAAACTCCAAGACAGCATATCATTTCAATCAGGGATACCAGTTCGAATATTTATTGACGAGAAACGATTCTTAAATCTCATGTTCAACAAATCTAGAAGAGATATGGTTCACCCGAAAACACTTATTCATAGGAGCATAGAACATCTCTTTGACCGTTTACCACCTCTATATAACAATGTTTTAGATAACATTTTTCAGTCCCCTTCGTCTACTTTTTGTATTGTCGTCAGTAATTTGGAAATTCCATCTGCTGTTTGGACTGACTTAAACAACGCCAACAGAACACGAAATAAAACCAGCATGCTTCTGGTTTCGTGTAAGGGAAACAAAATGAAAAATGGATGTGAGAATGCTCGCTTTCAACTGATGACACCTGATGAACTGGACTCGAGTGATGACAGTATTATCCACGGATCCTGGTCAATGCAACCGATTCAGAACTGCTTTACAGAAAACCGACCATTCGATCACACTGCTATCAAGTATGTGTCTTTTAACAACAGTCTTTATCGTATCCTTGACCCTGTCGCCATGCTGAATGTTTTCTCGTCAATCCAAGCCAAATTCGTACTTCACGATCTCTTGTTTGACCACTTAGAGAGTTTTTCTGAGTTGCGTTTGGTGGACAAATTTTTACCGAATCCCATTCGATCAATTACGGAGCTCAGCCCACAACCACAAATAGTAAATTTAGATCGTTATATCAAACAAGAAGTAAAAATCAAACGTTTACTACCTTGTACAGTGGTGAAGCAGTTAGATATAGACTGGAAATCATTTTACGGAAATACAGAAGACATCCATGAAGCTGACCGTATCTTGCTGAATTCTATTATGTCATTTGTAAGTTCTTACTTTCTCTTTACCAAAAAGTTTCACCTGAACAAAGGAACGTTTCCTCTTTGCCAGTTACAGACGCAAATCCAAACACTTTTGTTTAACACAGTGAAGAAAATGACGTTTCATATAAAACTGAAACCATCAATCGCGGGTGATTTCAAAGATATGAAGATGAATCAACAAAAGCGAAATCCAGAAATTCATTTGCTTTCCTCATCAGATCTTCTGATATCTTTTACAGATGGCCCACTGCTCGAGTCATTTTCAGATAACCTTCAAACTGCAGTCATCAGAATTTTAGAGTTAGACATGGCAAATCAGTTCAACTGTCAAAGGGAGACAACCAATGCAGATAGTGCTAAATCCATGTTTATCACGCCTATGTGTGTACCACACGTCTTCAGATCGAAACCTCATTTAGACATTGTTTTGCAGTCGCATATCCAACTTTCAGAAGCAATTGCCACAATAAATGATACAGTACACAATACAGTCTTAAACCAGTTATGCTTCATTGAAGAAGTGAACTACCACAAATCCAGGATGTCTAAAACATCAATAAAATATGCTGATGGTATGTTTCGAGTGTTAATCGCTCCCAATGATATGTACACCTCCACTTTCGCTAGGGAACTTTATAAGATACCGGAGATAAAAGAACACATTCACAATGTATCAAACGGCCGAATTTTATTTCAACTGTCTAACGCTTCATTGTTCTTTGCTTGCAAAAACCGAAACGTGATCAAATTAGAAGCTGTTGATATGTTAGGGGATAGACCAGACAGGTTTCTTTTGGAAGCCCATGCAAAGGCCAGTTCTTTTAAAATATGTTTATGGCAAGAAGTTACAGTGCCAAACGAAACAAAAAATGTTATTTTAATTGAGGATGGAACCACCAACAAAAATGAATCTGAAAAGGAAATACAAAGTCAGTCCAATGAAGTCTTTGGTAATGATGATAAAGAAGAATCAAATCAGCCGACGGCGGAATTAATGACAGAAAATAGTAACCACTTAGAAGACAGTTATATGGTGCAAGAAACAAAAAGCGAATCACCGCCTAAACACGAGTCCGAGGACGATGGGATTGAAATTTTCAATGAATCAAAGGAAATAGAAGAAAACCTTTCTCACCAAGACGATAACTGTATGATTCAAGAAGCAGAAGACGAACTTTTACCAAAACCTAAATCGGGAGATATTGAGGTTGAAACTACTGTAGAGCCAATTGAAAGTACGGATACTAAAGATGTCAATGGAATAGAATTAAACACACTCGATACCCTCGACGTTACAGCTAGTGACATATCATTGGAACCAGTGATGAACATAGAAACGGACATAAAACATTTACTAAATACATTGATCGAGGAAATAGATTTAAAGGAAAGTGAGGATATTTTGACGGATGATCGTCCATTGGAGAAAGACCACGTTATAAATGCAAAAGATACTACTGAAAGAGATAGAGATCAGTTAGAAAACACACTCGATACCCTCGACGTTACAGCTAGGGACGCGTCATTGGAACCAGCTGAAGGAACTGTGGTGAACATAGAAACGGACATAAGAGATCTACTAAATACATTGATCAAAGAAATAGATTTAAAGGATAGTGAGGATATTTTGACAGAGGATCAATCATTGGAGAAAGACAACGTTATAAATACAAAAGATACTACGGAGCAGATAGAGTCCAGTTGGAAAAGACCAAGTTTGAAAACAATGTGAGCGCAGAGCTTGATAATGTAAGGTTTGAGAATGGTTATATGGAAAATGAACAAGATGATAAACATCAAGAAAACGATGCAGTAACGGGCAAAATTAAAGTAGAGTCTCAAGGAGAAAATATAGAAAACGGCAAAGTTGCCCCAGAAACGAATATGAATAAAAAGTATCTAGATGAAACTGAAATAGTGGATTACATTCAAGAACAGACAGAGAGCACTGAGACCGACACAACAGAAACAGATGTAGAGCAACACCATCATGATATTGATATGGAAAATGTCTTCTCAGTTAAAAATACCACTTCCTGTAAATTACCTGTCGAACTTGATACTATTGATTTATCGGACAGCGATATTGATGAAGAAAGTGCAAAAGAAACGAATTTGTCAGAAGAGCCCCCGCTGGAAACATCAGAACATAGGGAACATCCAAAAATCCCGAAGTCCGATTTTGATGATAACCAACGTCTAGGAAAAAATGAAAACGTCGATCAAAATAATGTACACAGAACGCAAAAGACCGAAATTATACCAGATGAAGTCAGACTTATCAATGGACAGCTTCATGTTAAATGGAACGGAACTAATTGTTATTTTAGTGGAAGAACTAAAATTGAACTTCAACATTTCGGCAGAAAACTTGATATACCCCAAACAATCCATATTTTTGAAGATTCAGCAGTGACCAAAGATGCATCGTACATAAGTAAAGTTCATGGTGTCAGAATAGAAAAAGACGGTTTTATGGCCGTTTTCTTGGAGCATGACCTGTGTACACACAATGAAGTTCAACCTGATAACACTGACCCATATGTTGAAGTGTGCAAACAAAAGTATATGCCTTTTGTTTCGAAAATTTTCAAATCCAAGGAGAATGAGGGAATTCAAGTCCAGTTTCATATATTTGCAAGTCCCAAGAGATACGGGAAAGGAAAAGCGTTGCCAATTGTATTCGAGCCGCTTACAGTTTTACAAGAGAAAAGTAACTGGAAATGGATGTACATTATTCGATGTAATGATCCAACCAGACAAACGAGGATTCGTGTTTCCTGTAAATTATGTGACCATTATTTAAACATAACGACCCCTTTCTCTTCGATCCTTCCAGGGAAAGAACTCGTTATCAACAGTGTGACTGACTGAGCAAGTGAGTGAGTGAGTGAATGAAAAAAATTGTCATAATTATGAAAATTGATATCGGAAGCAAAGTAAAATATTGACTCTAGTTCAAGGATTTTAAAAAAGATATCATACGCTATGTTGCCCGAACAAGCCCTGGATGATGCAGTAGTTTTACTGTTTTTGTCCTATACATATTTGCAAGAAGGGGCCAAGATGAGAGTGAGTTGAAAGTATTTTTATTTCAAAAATACAAGATTATTAAATTTTCAGAATATTTCTATTTACTTATGAAATATTTCTATACATTCTTCGTTAAATTTTATAATTGATGGATATTTTTTGTCATGGCTTAATATATGTAAAGTATTTTCACATAGTTAGTTTAACAGTTTTTTTCTATTAAGCATTTTTCACAACTTTTTTGTTATATCAAATATTTTATAACTAGGACACTGCCAAAAATATCTTATAGCCAATAAATCTGTTTATACTTTCCATATGAACATTTTTGACTGAGTTCTATTAAGATGAATGAGATTATTTGGGCTTATGCAATTGAATTTGCCAGTGTTTTAAGTTTTACTTGTATCATTCAAAACATCCATTTTGTATATAAATCATGCGAGTTCATCCCTTGTTTGATTTTACATTTTTTTAAGTTTTACTGACATTCAGTGTATAGTGGTCCATTTTGTATATAAATCATAAGAGCCCATTCTTTGTATAATTTTACATTTTCGAAGTTTTACTGACATCTAGTGTATAATGGTTCATTTTGTATATAAATCATACAAGGTCACCAAATGTATGATTTTACAAGTTACTGACAGTGTTTAGTTATCCTTTTGTATAAAAATTACAATAGTTCACCCAACCTATAAATTTTACATTTTTATATTTTACTCATATTCAGTGTATAGTGGTCCATTTTGTATATAAAGCATACGAGTTCACAAAATGTATAATTATACAAGTACTGACAGTGTTTAGTTATCCTTTTTGTATGAAAATCATACAAGCTCACCCAACCTATAAATTTTACACTAAAAATTTTACTCACATCCCATGTATAGTAGTTTATTTTGTATATAAACCATACAAGTTCACTCAATATTTAATTTTACATTTTTAAGTTTTACTGACATCCAGTGTATAGTGGTTCGTTTTGTATATAAACCATACGAGTTCACTTAATATTTAATTATACATTTTTTAAACTTTACTGACATTCAGTGTATAGAGGTCCATTTTGTATATAAACCATACAAGTTCACCCAATGTATAATTTTACATTTTTAAGCTTTATTGACATCCCATGTATAGTGGTCCGTTTTGTATATAAACCATACAAGTTCACCCAAAGTATTATTTTACATTCTTAAGTATAATTCCAATTTTCAAGTATAATTTTACATTCATTTTAAGATTTACTGACACCCTGTGTATAATGGTCCATTTTGTATATAAATCATACAAATTAAACAAATTTATAATATAATTTTACAACATTTTCAAGTGCATTGTGATTTAATTTATTGTTATTTATGAATGTGTTAGATCTATATTATACACATGGATCAAATATTATGACCAAAAGTGTCATTTTTCTATTTTTATAAAATGTATGATTGTACAGATATATTTATACTGGAGTATCGATGTCTTTGAACTCGTCCACGTTATCTGATGTTTTCATTTATGATATATGAACAATTTGGACAATTTTTTAAACTTTGAAAGTGTTATATGAACCCTTTATTATATAAGTTAACATATAGGCAAACAACACTTACCTGTCCGTCTGACCTTTCCTTGGGAATATTCATATACATTGATCCACCCAATACATGAATAGTGTTAGTATTCACAGTTAGTACATCAATATTGGACGTCATGTTTCCCGTGATGTGACGAAATAAACTACCGTTTTCCTTATGCATAAATGTACTGGTCAAGAATACATATTAAATTAAAGGTCAAGCGAACATGCCATTGCCGTTTGCCTATATATCTAGTAACATGTGTATGTATGAGATTACCGTGTATGTATTTCATATTTTGGTCTATATTCTGTGATAAGTTTTATAAGTGTGTCTGTGATAAACATAACAATGTACGGAAGCCGATAGCGGCCAGGCAAAAACAAAGCATTTCATTTTTTTTAAACCCAAATATTTCTGCACCATGGCACATAGACACGTGGTACATAAACACAACATTTTAAATGCATTTCTGTTCCATGGTACAAAAACACGTACACGTACACAAACATATTTTATGCGTGTTTATGTAAAGTCCAAACACTATCTACCTGTGTTTTCGTCAGAAACCAGCCAAACGACAAATTCAAACTCAAATAACTTCAAAGGTTTTTGTTGCATTACCTTAAACAAACTTAAGCCATTTCCGGCCACCATGTTACATTGACGCATATAAATGTTCTGTTCGTGTGTCGTATTCTTGTGTACCTTGGTACAGAAACACAAATGAGACGTTATGTTTGTGTAACGCATGTTTGTGTATCATAATAAATTAAATGTGTGCACTCCGTGTTTGTATCATGGTACAGAAACACACATAATATGTTATGGCTGTGCATCATGCTTTAGAAACACACATAATATGTTATGTCTGTGTATCATGGTACAGAAACACACATAATATGTTATGTCTGTGTATCATGGTACAGAAACACACATAATATGTTATGGCTGTGCATCATGGTTTAGAAACACACATAATATGTTATGTCTGTGTATCATGGTACAGAAACACACATAATATGCTATGTCTGTGTATCATGGTACAGAAACACACATAATATGTTATGTCTGTGTATCATGATACAGAAACACACATAATATGTTATGTCTGTGTATCATGGTACAGAAACACACATAATATGTTATGTCTGTGTATCATGGTACAGAAACACACATAATATGTTATGTCTGTGTATCATGGTACAGAAACACACATAATAGGTTATGGCTGTGTATCATGGTACAGAAACACACATAATATGTTATGGCTGTGCATCATGGTACAAAAACACACATAATATTTTATGGCTGTGCATCATGGTACAGAAACACACATAATATGTTATGTCTGTGTATCATGGTACAGAAACATACATAATATGTTATGGCTGTGTATCATGGTACAGAAACACACATAATATGTTATGTCTGTGTATCATGGTACAGAAACACACATAATATGTTATGTCTGTGTATCATGGTACAGAAACACACATAATATGTTATAACTGTGTATCATGGTACAGAAACACACATAATATGTTATGGCTGTGTATCATGGTTTAGAAACACACATAATATGTCATGTCTGTGTATCATGGTACAGAAACACACATAATATGTTATGTCTGTGTATCATGGTACAGAAACACACATAATATGTTATGGCTGTGCATCATGGTTTAGAAACACACATAATATGTTATGTCTGTGTATCATGGTACAGAAACACACATAATATGTTATGTCTGTGCATCATGGTTCAGAAACACACATAATATGTTATGGCTGTGTATCATGGTACAGAAACACACATAATATGTTATGGCTGTGTATCATGGTACAGAAACACACATAATATGTTATAGCTGTGTATCATGGTACAGAAACACCCATAATATGTTATGTCTGTGTATCATGGTACAGAAACACATAATATGTTATGTCTGTGTATCATGGTACAGAAACACACATAATCTGTTATGTCTGTGTATCATGGTACAGAAACACACATAATCTGTTATGTCTGTGTATCATGGTACAGAAACACACATAATATGTTATGTCTGTGTATCATGGTACAGAACACACATAATATGTTATGACTGTGCATCATGGTTTAGAAACACACATAATATGTTATGGCTGTGCATCATGGTACAGAAACACACATAATATGTTATGTCTGTGTATCATGGTACAGAAACACACATAATATGTTATGGCTGTGTATCATGGTACAGAAACACACATAATATGTTATGTCTGTGTATCATGGTACAGAAACACACATAATATGTTATGGCTGTGCATCATGGTTTAGAAACACACATAATATGTTATGGCTGTGCATCATGGTTTAGAAACACACATGATATGTTATGTCTGTGTATCATGGTACAAAAACACACATAATATGTTATGTCTGTGTATCATGGTACAGAAACACACATAATCTGTTATGTCTGTGTATCATGGTACAGAAACACACATAATCTGTTATGTCTGTGTATCATGGTACAGAAACACACATAATCTGTTATGTCTGTGTAACATGGTACAGAAACACACATAATCTGTTATGTCTGTGTATCATGGTACAGAAACACACATAATATGTTATGTCTGTGTATCATGGTACAGAAACACACATAATATGTTATGTCTGTGTATCATGGTACAGAAACACACATAATAGTTATGTCTGTGTATCATGGTACAGAAACACACATAATCTGTTATGTCTGTGTATCATGGTACAGAAACACACATAATCTGTTATGTCTGTGTATCATGGTACAGAAACACACTAATATGTTATGTCTGTGTATCATGGTACAGAAACACACATAATATGCTATGTCTGTGTATCATGGTACAGAAACACACATAATATGTTATGACTGTGTATCATGGTACAGAAACACACATAATATGTTATGGCTGTGTATCATGGTACAGAAACACACATAATATGTTATGTCTGTGTATCATGGTACAGAAACACACATAATATGTTATGTCTGTGTATCATGGTACAGAAACACACATAATCTGTTATGTCTGTGTATCATGGTACAGAAACACACATAATATGTTATGCCTGTGTATCATGGTACAGAACACACATAATATGTTATGACTGTGCATCATGGTTTAGAAACACACATAATATGTTATGTCTGTGTATCATGGTACAGAAACACACATAATATGTTATGTCTGTGTATCATGGTACAGAAACACACATAATATGTTATGGCTGTGCATCATGGTTTAGAAACACACATAATATGTTATGTCTGTGTATCATGGTACAGAAACACACATAATATGTTATGTCTGTGTATCATGGTACAGAAACACACATAATATGTTATGTCTGTGTATCATGGTACAGAAACACACATAATCTGTTATGTCTGTGTATCATGGTTTAGAAACACACATAATATGTTATGTCTGTGTATCATGGTACAGAAACACACATAATATGTTATGTGTATCATGATACAGAAACACACATAATATGTTATGTCTGTGTATCATGGTACAGAAACACACATAATATGTTATGTCTGTGTATCATGGTACAGAAACACACATAATATGTTATGTCTGTGTATCATGGTACAGAAACACACATAATCTGTTATGTCTGTGTATCATGGTACAGAAACACACATAATATGTTATGTCTGTGTATCATGGTACAGAAACACACATAATCTGTTATGTCTGTGTATCATGGTACAGAAACACACATAATCTGTTATGACTGTGTATCATGGTACAGAAACACACATAATATGTTATGGCTGTGTATCATGGTACAGAAACACACATAATATGTTATGTCTGTGTATCATGGTACAGAAACACACATAATATGTTATGTCTGTGTATCATGGTACAGAAACACACATAATCTGTTATGTCTGTGTATCATGGTACAGAAACACACATAATCTGTTATGTCTGTGTATCATGGTACAGAACACACATAATATGTTATGACTGTGCATCATGGTTTAGAAACACACATAATATGTTATGGCTGTGCATCATGGTACAGAAACACACATAATATGTTATGTCTGTGTATCATGGTACAGAAACACACATAATATGTTATGGCTGTGTATCATGGTACAGAAACACACATAATATGTTATGGCTGTGTATCATGGTACAGAAACACACATAATATGTTATGGCTGTGCATCATGGTTTAGAAACACACATAATATGTTATGTCTGTGTATCATGGTACAGAAACACACATAATATGTTATGGCTGTGTATCATGGTACAGAAACACACATAATATGTTATGGCTGTGTATCATGGTACAGAAACACACATAACCTGTTATGTCTGTGTATCATGGTACAGAAACACACATAATCTGTTATGTCTGTGTATCATGGTACAGAAACACACATAATATGTTATGTCTGTGTATCATGGTACAGAAACACACATAATATGTTATGTCTGTGTATCATGGTACAGAAACACACATAATCTGTTATGTCTGTGTATCATGGTACAGAAACACACATAATATGTTATGTCTGTGTATCATGGTACAGAAACACACATAATCTGTTATGTCTGTGTATCATGGTACAGAAACACACATAATCTGTTATGACTGTGTATCATGGTACAGAAACACACATAATATGTTATGGCTGTGTATCATGGTACAGAAACACACATAATATGTTATGGCTGTGTATCATGGTACAGAAACACACATAATCTGTTATGTCTGTGTATCATGGTACAGAAACACACATAATATGTTATGTCTGTGTATCATGGTACAGAAACACACATAATATGTTATGGCTGTGTATCATGGTACAGAAACACACATAATATGTTATGTCTGTGTATCATGGTACAGAAACACACATAATCTGTTATGTCTGTGTATCATGGTACAGAAACACACATAATATGTTATGACTGTGTATCATGGTACAGAAACACATAATATGTTATGGCTGTATCATGGTACAGAAACACACATAATATGTTATGTCTGTGTATCATGGTACAGAAACACACATAATATGTTATGGCTGTGTATCATGGTACAGAAACACACATAATATGTTATGGCTGTGTATCATGGTACAGAAACACACATAATATGTTATGGCTGTGTATCATGGTACAGAAACACACATAATATGTAAGGCTGTGTATCATGGTACAGAAACACACATAATATGTAAGGCTGTGTATCATGGTACAGAAACATGTGTTTAACGCCTGTTTGCTATCGGCCGTCATAACAATGAGTGAATGAAACTGACTTTACACATAAGTGTTGCTGTGATAAATAAGGTAATTTATAATAACTGCAGGTCCAATTTGTTAAGTAATTTTGCCATGTGTTGATAATATTATTGTCATATACCACTTTTTTAAATTTCATCATAAAATACATTGAAATAGTGCTATACGACATTATGTTTATTCGCGTAATCCGTTCCAAATTTTTTATTTCGATTTCTTTATTTATTTTAGCTTCATGTTTTCTTAATAGAAGCTATATCCGAGTACAATGTGAATTTTAAATACATTTTTTGAATTTTTATAATGACCAAATGTGCCTTATCTTGCCAAAATTATTTTTGAAGTATTGTGATAAATTGAAATACAATAATAAATAATAACTATTTGAACGAAAATGTATGTTCTTTAACTTAATTCAAATTCAAATCTAGGACCATTTATGATTTTTATTTCAAAAGACACCTGTCGATATTATAATTTTGGATCGTTATCAAATACATATTATTGTTATTATTATTCCGGAAACTAGAAGAAAAAAGTATTGTGATAAATAAGTATTAAAATATGTATTTAGTAGTTTTGTAATTAAGAAAATTAATCAAATAAAGTCTGTTAATTCGTTTTATTTATTCGTTAAAGTTTTTTAAATCGAAATTCAAAAAAGGTGCAGTTTTAGAAAAGTCTGGTAGATGAGCTAAATCAGCTTAACCGTCAAATCGTCAAAACCGTTAGATATAGAATTATCGTAACAATAGACAAATCAAAACCTAACATACCAACCCATGTCCTAACCATAATCCCAAAGCAAAGTTAAAACTTTGAAGCTGGACAATAAGGTTAAACATGTGAACTTCCAACAGGAAAGTGAGGCCGGGTGCTCCAGTGGTAAAATAAATTAACTATTCTTGAAACTGGACCCTGGTGTCACAAATGCACAAGTCAGCACGAAGGCAGATTACTAAACAGTATGTCACTGAGCCAACCTTAAAAACTTCAACAAACTACTACAGTACGGTCTTGTCGAAAGTTTAACACTGAGGTAAAGGATAAGTGTCAAATTGGCCCTCATCTCTGTCCTTTGTTAGCTATATCTCGAAAGCTTTTCGACAGCTAACCAGTATATCACCCTCAGCTTTTTGGTTACTATCTTTCCATATCTAAGCCTAGCTCCAACTCCTTTTCGTTAGCATTTTGTTAAACTTTCGACAGGTCTGTACTGTATATAACCACTGGAAGATATAATCACCTGTTTTCGGGCGATTTTGTTTCTACATTGTGCTCGAACTCTAAAAGTTTCGAAACAAGGTTTGCATTTGATGGGAAACCCCCATCCATACTAGTTTTTTTCTTTCTTCAAAATTCAAAGTTCAAGATATCTGTTCAAAGTCATTATTATTTCCATGATGTATTGTTTTGTAAACTCTTTGTTCATTGCTTGATATGTATATTACTGAGTACAAGTTAAAAAACGAATGCTGCTCGAAGTCCTCTGAATCAATCATAATTTGCTTTCCGTTATATCACAATATTGAAGTCCCCCTGACCTTATCCATTCAAATTTCCATAAAGCATTGTTAGAGTGTTCTGAAACATAGACTGTATTTGTTCCTTGTTTGAAATGTAAATTACTGGGCTGAGAAAATGGACATTTAATCCTTGTATGAGCTGGACCGCCGTTCGGACCAAATACTTCGATATGTGACCCGCCATGGTTAGCTACTAACAGATTACCAGCTTCGTCAAAATCAATTCCATCCGGACCTCCAAGACGCTTACCTAAAATAAAGAATATTGGACAAATGTGTTATGCCAAGCTCCGAAACAGCGTCTATCTTAAAAAGCTTCTAGCTCCATGTGTCATAAAAGATGTTATCCGCTGTTCGGAGCTTGATGTTATGTACTAAAGCCATAAAACTACATGTATTCACAAAACTTACCGCCTTGAGATTAGAATATCGAGTGTTTGAACCCCGACAGGGTCATATATAGGACTTTAAAATTTGAGATACTACTTTCTCGCATGTATTAAAAGGGCAGAGTATCAACTGGTGTCAATATATAGTGTGACTTGGGTAATGGTATGTTTGTCTGCGGTCCACTGATACGGTAAGCTAACAACTTAAAGTCGCGCTAGGTGTGCACTAGTACAAGGCAGACCACAAAGCACATTTGCATATCTCATGTTCTTAAATTGCTCCATGGGTATTTATAAACTTGCCCTCTTCGCGAATAGCTGAATAATTGTTGATATAGGTAAACAACTTTAACCTGTCCGCTTGACCTTTCATTAGGTGCATTCATATATGAGGATCCACCCAACACATGCGTTGTGTTAATATTCAAGTTAATACATACACAGTGCACATGTGTACTCAAAGAAGTGATATATACAATATAAACACCTGTGTTCCCTATCAAAGATGTACTTGGTCCATGATAGATATTTAAATTAAAGGTCAAACGGACAGGTCAAAGTTGTTTACCTATATACCGTCAAACAACATTACAACAACAACAAAACTTCAAAACAACCAACTCTAGTTTTATTGGAGAGTTTATCTAGTCTGTACTTTTTCGTTGTAAGGAATAAAACAGTCCCAAAGTTTAATAGTTAAACACTGTGCTAACAAATAGGAGATGAATCTCGGATGCCGAGTGGTTGTGATATATGTCCTAATAGTAAGTGATAGAAACGCCGAAGAGATATAGAAAACAGCTATCCTGCCGATATAAGTAACTAGGGGCCAAGATGTGCTGTCGATTTGACATCTTACATTATCTCAGTGACCACTGCGGTAGCTCAGTTGGTAGAGTGCTCTCTCCGTAAGTGGTAAGTGGTGGGTCTTACCCAAGCCTTAAAAGAGGGCAGTGACTGTTCTTTCGCCAAGCACTCGGCATAAGGAAATGAAAGTCACGGTTCTTTCGGATAGGAACTTAAAATAAACGAGATCCTTTGTCACGGTAGACTTGGCCTGCTGTATAATGCCATCAGCGCTACGCACAGGCAAAATGTTTGAAAATCCGCCTATAGCTGACGACGTCTCGATATAAGTGACATATTCGTGACTGGGACGTTAAACACCATTACACAATCTTAGTGATAACTTTTCGATCGGCTTGTACTGTATGTGTAGCGTTTGGTAGACTTGTGTAAGTCGACATCATGAATGATCAATGGATAGACCTGTCGAAAATTTAACACTAAGCTAACGAAAAGTATGCGAAGCTTGGCTGCCGAGGAGTCAAGATATGGATAGCTAGTAGCTGAAAAGATGTTTAGATATATACAGCAACTTTCTCGAAAGCTGTCGAGATATAGGGTCGATATTAACTGTCAATTCGGCATCAATTCGTTAGCCTAGTGTCAACCTTTCAACTGGTCTGTACTGTACTTGACGTACTTGTGTATGGTACATTTTAATTGTAAAATACAATTTAAAGTATATTTACCATTTTCTTTAGGTAATTTTGCCCACAATCTTTTCTGGCCAAGTTTCCCAGGTCCAAGAATATCATAAGCTAATAGTGCCCCGGGACCTGTCTCTGCTACAATCAGTGTCTTTGGACGCCCGCCACCAGTGTGCTGCACAGCTAACCATTCGGAAACCATAAACCTGAATCCACTCGGATAACCTTGCCATCTTTTGTCACACAGTATAGTGATCCTATGGGAGGTTTCTGAAATGCAATAAAGATAGCGCATTAGTGAATTAGGACCTTATATCGTGACGTCACCAGCTTAATATTACTATACACGATATCTTCCTAATGCCATAAGCAGCAAGAGTTCTTTTATGTACAAAATATGAAAGAAGCGGGGTTTGTTTAGGACCTAACGAAAAGAATAAAATCACGGTCATATAATTATTCACAGTTGTATTGTTCTTAAGAATGGAACGGTCACAAACAAACCTGGTAGGGGTATAAATCTTAATCTTTCACTTAGGAAGTAAACAATCTACCAACTAAGCAAGACTACTGTAGTTGTATAGGCAAACAATACTGACCTGCCTGTTTGACCTCTCATTCATAAATTATACTCAATACATGAATACATGAGTAGTCGCAAGTTCCCATACTGTAGACAAAATAATCACCAGTGTTTTCCTATAGATAAATGTACTGGTCCATAATAAATTTAAAGGTCAAGCAGACAATGTTTTGCCCTTATATGTCACAAATAATTTCATGTTCAAAGTGACATTAAATTGATGTTTGTCTTTTTGTTTCAAAAAAGGTACAAGTATCGCTGACAATCTCTGTCGTGACACGTGTGGACAATGACACCTTTCGATAGTCCGTTGTGTATTGATAGAGTAATACCTGAAACATGTTTGGTTTGAAAGGTTCGGGAGCTATTGGTCCTCCAGGGGCGGTAACCCACAAATTACCGTCATTATCAAAGCTACAGTCGTTACATCCCTGCATCACTCTGTTTTTACTGTCAACTTTACAAATCTATAAATGTACATAATAAGATTTCAATTTATTATACCCCCGCAAACTAGTTTGAGAGGGTAGACAGGAATCATCGTGCCCGTCTGGCTGTCCGTATGACCCTGTAAAATCGTGTTCGGGCCATGTTTCTTCAATGCTTTGGTCGACTGTCATAAAACTTCATAGGTCAAAAGGCGTGTGATGACCTTAAACTAAGGTCATATCAAAAAGGTTAAAGTCGCGGAAAACATAAAATGTTGGGGCGGGGGAGCATTTGACTCTCAAGAGACAGTTCTAGTTTTTTTTTCTTACATTTTAAATCAAATAAAAACACGTTTCAACCCTGGTAAAGTTTAACTAGAACTGTCTTTGAAGGGACTAATGCCCACCCACATTTTGGTGGAGAATATTGGTAAAAAAATCAACAAGTTTATAACTCTGAAAATTTTATTGACCATGAATTCATTTATACCGAAAGATAACCATGGCAATAAGAAAGACAGAAAAAAAGGAACGCGCATCAAGATTACTTACATGTATATTAGTAATGGTAAATACATCAGTCTGCCTCCGATTCAGTGATTTTTCTCCTATCAGACTCATCGGAAGCAAACGCTAGAACACGTCGAGACCGATTCTGTATCAATGACGTCATATCATTTGTTGCGAAACAGGAAACTCGATCACGTGAAGGAAGTATGATATTTCTTTCCCTGCCATGTGATTGCGCTTATCCAATCAATCGTCAGTATAAATTTATGAATGAGGTATAATATTGTACATCTAGTCGGTCACTATGAAATATTCAATATAATTAAGTATTCGTTTCACAGCAGTGACATGACAGCACTAGCATTGCAAGTAAAGCAATGTTGTACGCAAAACAACAATTTAACCGCTGTATAAACAAGCAAATGCAGTGAATTAAGATTTCTCCGCCAGCAGGTTCTTTTTGTGTTTTGCACTTATGTTCAAATGGCCATAACTATTGAGGGAAATGAACAAATCGACTCGGGTTAACGGTTTGCGCATCTCCTACCTATCTTGATACTTTGCACCAAGTTTCGTGAAATAGTGCTCATAGTTTTGGAGAATTGGCGCAGACAAGAATTCGGACGGACGGAAGGACGGGAACTCGAACTTAATTAACTCCGAAAGACAAAGGATAATATAAACCTGTTGGCAATTTCCGTTGATGGGATCCACTTTAAGTATACCCTGCCACATGTCAGCAACCCATATATTACCGGATTTGTCACACTGTAACCCACATGGTAAACCGCCCTTACCATCTACACATGGTGAACACACAACATCAACCTGTAAAATGAAAGCACACATAGTGAACACGCTACATCAACCTGTCAAATGAAAGCACACATAGTGTACACACTACATCAACCTGTTAAATGAAAGCTTATGCGGTGTACACGCTACATCAACCTTTCAAATGAAAGCATATGCGGTGTACACACCACATCAACCTGTCAAATGAAAGCATGCACGATGACGATGAATACGCTACATCAACCTGTCAAATGACAGTTTATGTTGGTGAACACACTATGTCAATCTGTAAAATGAAAGCATATGTGGTGAACACACTACATCAACCTGTCAATGAAAACATATGCGGTGAACACGCTACATTAACTTGTAAAATAAAAGCATACACGGTGAACATACATCAACCTGTCAAATGAAACCATACACGGTGAATACGCTACATCAACCTGTCAAATTTAAATGAAAGCATACACGATGAATACGCTATATCAATTTGTAAAATAAAAGCATACACGATGAATACGCTATATCAATTTGTAAAATAAAAGCATACACGATGAATTCGCTATATCAACCTGTGAAATGAAAGCATACACGATGAATTCCCTACATCAGCCTGTGAAATGAAAGCATACACGATGCACACGCTACATCAACCTGTCAAATGAAAGCATATGCGGTGAACACGCTACATTAACCTGTGAAATGAAACCTTACACGATGAACACACTACATCAACCTGTCAAATGAAAGCATACAGGATGAACACGCTATATCAATCTGTAAAATGAAAGCATACACGATGAACACGCTTTATCAACCTGTAAAATAAAAGCATACACGGTGAACACACTACATCAACATGTCAAATGAAAGCATATGCGGTGAACACGCTACATTAACCTGTAAAATAAAAGCATACACGGTGAACACACAACATCAACCTGTCAAATGAAACCATACACGGTGAATACACTACACCAACCTGTCAAATGAAAGCATACACAATGAATACGCTTCATCAATTTGTAAAAAGAAAGCATACACGAAGAACACGCTATATCAATTTGTAAAATGAAAGCATACACGATGAGTACGCTATATCAACCTGTAAAATAAAAGCATACACGGTGAACACACTACATCAACCTGTAAAATAAAAGCATACACGGTGAACACACTACATCAACCTGTAAAATGAAAGCATACACGATGCACACGCTATATCAACCTGTAAAATAAAAGCATACACGGTGAACACACTACATCAACCTGTCAAATGAAAGCATACACGATAAAAACGCTACATCAACCTGTAAAATAAAAGCATACACGGTGAACACACTACATCAACCTGTAAAATGAAAGCATACACGATGCACACGCTATATCAACCTGTAAAATAAAAGCATACACGGTGAACACACTACATCAACCTGTCAAATGAAAGCATACACGATGAAAACGCTACATCAACCTGTCAAATGAAAGCATACACGATGAACACGCTATATCAACCTGTAAAATAAAAGCATACACGGTGAACACACTACATCAACCTGTCAAATGAAAGCATACACGATAAAAACGCTACATCAACCTGTAAAATAAAAGCATACACGGTGAACACACTACATCAACCTGTAAAATGAAAGCATACACGATGCACACGCTATATCAACCTGTAAAATAAAAGCATACACGGTGAACACACTACATCAACCTGTCAAATGAAAGCATACACGATGAAAACGCTACATCAACCTGTCAAATGAAAGCATACACGATGAACACGCTATATCAACCTGTAAAATAAAAGCATACACGGTGAACACACTTACATCAACCTGTCAAATGAAAGCATACACGATGAAAACGCTACATCAACCTGTCAAATGAAACCATGCACTGTGGACACACTACATCAACCTGTCAAATGAGAGCATACACGGTGAACACACTACATCACCCTGTCAAATGAAAGCATACAAGGTGAACACACTACATCAACCTGTCAAATGAAAGCATACACGGTGAACACACTACATCAACCTGTCAAATGAAAGCATACAAGGTGAACACACTACATTAACCTGTCAAATCAAACCATGCACTGTGGACACACTACATCAACCTGTCAAATGAGAGCATACACGGTGAACACACTACATCAACCTATCAAATGAGAGCATACACGGTGAACATACTACATTAACCTATCAAATGAAATAATACACGGTGAACACACTACATCAACCTATCAAATAAAATAATACACGGTGAACACGCTACATCAACCTGTGAAATGGAACCATGCACTGTGGACACACTACATCAACCAGTCAAATGAGAGCATACACGGTGAACACACTACATCAACCTATCAAATGAAATAATACACGGTGAACACGCTACATCGACATGTGAAATGGAACCATGCACTGTGGACACACTACATCAACCTATCAAATGAAATTATACACGGTGAACACACTACATCAACCTGTGAAATGGAACCGTGCACTGTGGACACACTACATCAACCTGTCAAATGAGAGCATACACTGTGGACACACTACATCAACCTGTCAAATGAAAGCATACACGGTGAACACACTACATCAACCTGTGAAATGGAACCGTGCACTGTGGACACACTACATCAACCTATCAAATGAAATTATACACGGTGAACACACTACATCAACCTGTGAAATGGAACCGTGCACTGTGGACACACTACATCAACCTGTCAAATGAGAGCATACACTGTGGACACACTACATCAACCTATCAAATGAAATTATACACGGTGAACACACTACATCAACCTGTGAAATGGAACCGTGCACTGTGGACACACTACATCAACCTGTCAAATGAGAGCATACACGGTGAACACACTACATCAACCTGTCAAATGAAAGCATACACGAAGAACACGCTATATCAACCTGTCAAATGAAAGCATACACGATGAACAGGGTATATCAATTTGTAAAATGAAAGCATACACGATGAACACGCTATATCAATTTGTAAAATAAAAGCATACACGATGAACAGGCTATATCAATTTGTAAAATGAAAGCATACACGATGAACAGGCTATATCAATTTGTAAAATGAAAGCATACACGATGAACACGCTATATCAATTTGTAAAATGAAAGCATACACGATGAACAGGCTATATCAATTTGTAAAATAAAAGCATACACGATGAACACGCTATATCAATTTGTAAAATGAAAGCATACACGATGAACAGGCTATATCAATTTGTAAAATGAAAGCATACACGATGAACACGCTATATCAATTTGTAAAATGAAAGCATACACGATGAACACGCTATATCAATTTGTAAAATAAAAGCATACACGGTGAACACACTACATCAACCTGTCAAATGAAAGCATACAAGGTGAACACGCTACATCAACCTGTGAAATGAAAGCATACACGATGAACACGCTATATCAATTTGTAAAATGAAAGCATACACGATGAACAGGCTATATCAATTTGTAAAATGAAAGCATACACGATGAACACACTACATCAACCTATAAAATAAAAGCATACACGATAAACACACTATATCAATTTGTAAAATAAAAGCATACACGGTGAACACACTACATCAACCTGTCAAATGAAAGCATACAAGGTGAATACGCTACATCAACCTGTGAAATGAAAGCATACATGATGAACACGCTACATCAACCTGTGAAATGAAAGCATACATGATGAACACAAATTAAAACCTTTTGTTGATTTACTACAACTTGTCAGTGTGTCTCTGTATAATATATGTGATAACTAGAACTATACCTTGCCATTTGATAAGTTAACTGTCACTATTTGTCCCGCCCATTCGTCGTTTTTCTTTACACCTGGCGCTACCATGTAAAAGTTCCCATTCTTGTCAAAAACTGGTCCTTCTGCACCAGGGATATTTTCTGCAACTCTTGAAAACTTGGGTTCAAATAAGATTGGGTTATCGGCCATTTTGAAGGAAAAACAAATACATTTAGTTTATCTTTATACAGCATTAAACTATATCAGTATTTGACCTGAAATCACATGTAGTTGAGGTCAAGGGTTCAAATCCGGTCGTCAGCGATTTTTTTTTCGTATTTAACGTTTGTTCATTTATTTTTTCAATCCAATTATTTTTCTAAGGACACCAGCGACATTTAATCTGTAATGAATCTCGCTGATATACATTATATCGTATAGTAAGAGGCTGTGGCGTACAAGTAGTTGGGTTGAGTAATGATATTTAACGTCCCAGTCAAGAATATTTCACTTATATCGAGACGTCGCCAGCTATAGGCGAAGATGCAGAAATTTTGGCTGCGTGTTGCGCTGATGGTATTATACAGCAGGGTTCTTTATCGTGTCAAGCCTACCGTGAAACGGGACCTCGTTTATTTTAAGTTCCCATCCGAAAGAACCGGACTTTCATTTCGTAATGCCGAGTGCTTAGCGAAAGAATAGCCAATAACCACTTTCAAGTATTGGGTCAAAAACAGTCGGGTTTCGAACCCACGACCTCTCACTTACAGAGGTACAAGTAGTTGACAAACATGATGTAACAGCAACTCTCTTTTAAATAAGTAATAATAATAAGATGGATAAGAAATACTTGTAAAAACCGGTACAAAACTGCGACGGCTAAAAACAGATTTGACGTTATATAGCACAGGGGCACAGTTACATATTTATATACTATGGGTATTTTATAACATTTTAATATGAAACTGATCCCTGTGTTTTACAGAACCGTTATTACCTGATATTACACACGTCGCGAGTGTAGTTATCTAAACAGGAGGTGTTTAACTTTCTGGAGCACCGGGCCTCACTTCCCTGGTGGAAGTTCACGTGTCTACCCAACTTGTCAGTTCCAAAGTCTGGATTGTGATTCGGACACTGATTAGTATGTTTGTTTTTGATGATTACTATTATAACCCTTCGTTAAAAATGTTGCTGTTTTGCGTCAGTACTAGTGATGCGTGTGTATATGATGAATGTTACTATAGTGCGTCATGAATGCACATGCACGTGTATAGCACTGGTAGTGACGTACCGCAGTAAAAAAGGGTAGTAACTTGAGCGAGTGATGATGAGCTTTTCAATTCCAATGCCTCCGAACCACCTGTTCTTTTTACCAATTCGTTACAGACTAAGTTGGTCATTTCGTCCCAACTAATAATTGTTATAGTGTAATAGTTAACAACAGCAATTTATTTATCTAAAATTTAGTATAAGCCAAAATTGTGATATTTTAACTTTTTTATTTTTAGGCTAGGGGAAACATATGTAATTTCTTCGGCATTAAGATACCATGTTTCAGAATTTTTGTAACACAATAACTTTCCAATGGAAACTAACAAGTGGGAGATACAAAATTCAGTTAAAATATTATTTTAACCATCACGACTAAGCACATGAATTTCACATGCCAATGACATCGCTATATCATGAATGTTGTAATTGTCATAACTAGACCCTGTCCGCTTATTGGAAATTAACACTGATATAATATGCCATTTTAATCACTGGGTCGGCACCTCTGCTGGTGGACTTATCATAAACTCAGTAGGCAATACATTCAATACACTACTGTCTAAATCTGCTGCTAGTTTAAATATGAAAATCTACAAAAACTGATGCAAAATATTTCCTTATGCTGCTAAATTTGGTTATATATATTTTGGTCCTTTGGATAATTTTCAAGCCTTTGAATAAAAAATGTTTTATTAATAATTTTGGTCCAAGCACTACTGACGAGGAATTATATTCTAAATGGTCGGCTAGTGCTGTAAAATTAACATGTGGTATATTGTGGTACAATGTGTAATTTCCATTTATTGGAATTAATGCCATTCTACTAAGTTGATTTTTATCCCCCGCCTTTCAAAAAAGAGGGGGATATTAAATTTGAGTTCCTGTCCTTCAGTCCGTCCATCCAAAATTGTTGTCTGCCCTCATTGTATGAAACTATGAAGCACTATTTCACGAAACTTGAAACTAAATATCGACATAGATGTGCACATCGTTAACCCGAGTTGGTTTATCCATTTTCCTCGGATTTATGGCCCTTTGAACATAACTGCATATCACAAAAAAAAAAAAAAAAAAAAAAAAAAAAAAAAAAAAAAAAAAAAATTAAAAAAAAACAAAAAAACAAACCTGCTGGCAGGGTATCCTAATTTGCTTGTGTTCATAAGTAACATTTAATATAACATTCATAAATGATTTTATTTTCTCTTTCAATATAAAAAACAGGAATAGCTATCCTCTTAATCAATATTATAAATTTATGTAAAATGCATATATGATAATGTATATAATTAAGATATGTATAAAATTTAAGATACATTATAAATTACTTCCAATTAAGTATAAAAAGCATTAACAATAACAAGAATCCACCTTAATATTATTCATAATTACTGATTAAAAATTTTCTACATATTCTGATTGTTGAAGCAATAACCCTAACAAAATAATACAAGGTTTATTCCATCCACGATCTGATGGCAGAGTGTTTATAAACAGGACAAGTTTAAATCTATATCCCATATAGGTGTACATATTGTATCACCATATATGTATAATCACGCCTGCACACGCTTTATTCGTTACAAGCAACCTAATATTAAAATAGACTAGCTGTATACTTTGCCATCAGATTGTATGCGACCAATATAGTCTGTTGCAGAGTGTTTATAAACATGGAAGAGTCTTTATAATGTCAATAGGGATCATATATAAAATGAACACATGAAGGATTAATATATGCATAGGATAACAAGGTTTATACCTATTTGTGTAACTTAGATTCACCCGTGTTTATACACACTCTGCCAAAATATCTGTGACAGACTATATATTTATTTTTTATTTATAAAAATGTAAATCAACAAAAACAACAATCAATATTGATTTCATAAATTAATACTCTAAATTGAAAATATTATAATTAAAACATTTGACAAGTTTAATTAATAATTATTAAAACCACTGATCTCTATCTTAGCACCAATGCAATCATATACACAATATTTTATTTTTCAAAGCTAAACCATTCAAATTAATTATATTAGCATACTTGGTGAATCATTTCACAAAAATCAACAATCAGATATTAAATTATTTAGCATACATTTATTAATTTTTTTTGCAATGGTAAACCATTCAAATTAATTATAACCTTGATCGGTGAATCAATTAACAAAAATCAACAAGATAATAATTACAAGAGCTAACATTCAACAAGACAAAACAATATTTCTTTTGCGTTAAACTGGTGTTAACTGTATGGTTTTCTTTTTTTTTAATTTGCTGCTTGTTAAAAAACTAAGGTATACTCCCTCATGCAAAGAATTTCTTAGCTAAATTTGGTTACATATATTTTGGTCCTTTGGGTATTTTTTCAACCCCTTGAAGAAAATTACCGGTAGGTTTCACAAATTTGCTCCAAGCACTACTGATCAAGAATTGTATACTGAAATGGCCATCTAGTACTGTAAAATTAAAACTGATATAATATGTAATTTAAGACAAATCTGTAATTACTGAGTGCATTTTGCTCACAAAACAAACAAGTCTGCCTTGGTCTCCTTTTTGATTATGTTTCGGGTAACATAATCAACCACAAGCTTCATGTAGTATACACTGAAAAATGTTAATAGTTTGAGTTAAACCCCCCCCCCCCCCCCCCCCCGATTCATTTATGATAGATTGATTGAATGAGGTCTACTCTCCCATTCAATTTTTCAATATTTATGGCCTTTACCTTGACAACCTAAATTTGGTATGCAACACCTCCTCATTCCATACTTTATATCTCTTGTTAATATCACTTTCATACCTCTTTTTACACAAAAGTTATAGAGCGGAAACGGATTCTTGAACGCATGGACATGGTTAAAGTTATATGCCTCAGCCATATTGATGGCATGGGCATAAAAAATAATTTTTTGTTTAGAGGTTAAAGATTTATACTATAAAATAAAATTCAACTGTACTTGACCCTGTATACATAGATCATCTTATCTTTAGGTTTCCATTTGAAAGTTCTACTTAGTGACCTCTGTAGGTACACATAAATTTGATTATATTGTTTTAAATAAACATATATTGTATCAAAAATATTTCATTTCTCTGAAATATTTATATAAAAAATATAATATATTGGATAAAAAGTTGAACATAAATAAATACACTATACAGCAGCTACAATTGCTGTAGGTTATGACAAACAGTCATGGCTTATAACTTCAATCACAAGTTATGATATATTTCTGTGTATACTGACAAATTGGAAGAGCTTAAAACAGTTGTAAGAAGAATACACAGCTGGTCTGGATAACTAGTCCATCAAACCATCAAATAAAGTTTAACATAGTATATACATCAAAATCTCTAATAGAAACTTGACACTAATATTCATGCAGGCACATTGCATTTCTGCATTTTTTTCACAAAGTCGTATTTTCATTTCCGTAATCATTATTTTAATCTTCACAGGTAAGTAGTCAGTATGAGGTAGCTTATAAGCAAATTTTAGGGCTGTCTGGTTTTAGTGTCTTATTATTTTTTATTTAATAGCATTAAAAATTTTGTTAAAAAAAAAAAAAAAAGAGAAATAAAATCTCTTCTTATTGCTAAAAATCTTTTTTCTTTTCCACCAACAACAACAGAAATTAGGGTATTCAACAGGTATATTAGAAAATACAGCAAAAAATTTAAGTTTTTACAGAAATGATATCTTTTTTTGAAAAAAGTCATCAAAATGTGTAAATGAAATGCATTGACTCATCTTGTGTGTATTGCATAAACTCACATAAACTTCATCTAAAAATTGTAACAAAAATTAAAATATATAACAGAACAATAACACTGGAAATAAATTACTTAACTAATTCATAAAATAACCAGAGGCTCAGTGTGGCTGAGCCTGTATCGCTCACCTGACTAAAATGCTTTTAAAGCAAATTTGTATTCCAGTGATTAACAAATGCACTGTTTATATCAGACAGAATGGCTAAGGAAATCACTGTAGAACTATATGTACCATTCAGTTTTTTCAATCTGATTAAAATCACATCTCTTACTTGCTCTTCCCATAGGGTCCAATGTGAAACAATGTTCTCCGCTGGCAGCCATGTTTTTGGCAGATCAGAAAAATTTTGGCAATCTATGTAAAGGACCTTCTATACATCATTCCTGTAAAGTTTGGTTCAATTTGCTTCAGTCATTTCTGAGGACATAGTCAAAAATGCGTTTTTCCCATAGGGTCCAATGTTAAACTATCTTCTGCCCTGGCAGCCATGTTTTTGGCAGATCAGAAAATTTTGGCAATCTATCTAAAGGACCTTCTATACATCATTCCTGTAAAGTTTGGTTCAATTTGCTTCACTAGCTTCAGAGGAGATAGCATGTATATGCTTTTCCCATATGGTCCAATGTTAAACTATATTCTGTCCTGGCGGCCATGTTTTTTGGCGGATCAGAAAATTTTTTTCAATCTTAGTAAAGGACCTTCTATACATCATTTCTGTAAAGTTTGGTTAAATTCCCTTCAGTCATTTCTGAGAAGATAGCCAAAAATTCGTTTTTCCCATAGGGTCCAATGTTAAACTATCTTTTGCCCTGGCGGCCATGTTTTTTGGCAGATCAGAAAAATTTTGGCAATCTAAGTAAAGGACCTTCTATACATCATTCCTGTAAAGTTTGGTTCAATTTGCTTCACTAGCTTCAGAGGAGATAGCATATATATGCTTTTCACATAGGGTCCAATGTTAAACTATATTCTGTCCTGGCGGCCATGTTTTTTGGCCGATCAGAAATTTTTTTTCAATCTAAGTAAAGGACCTTCTATACATCATTTCTGTAAAGTTTGGTTAAATTCCCTTCAGTCATTTCTGAGGAGATAGCCAAAAATTCGTTTTTCCATAGGGTCCAATGTTAAACTATCTTCTGCCCTGGCGGCCATGTTTTTTTGGCGGATCAGAAAAATTTTGGTAATCTAAGTAAAGGACCTTCTATACATCATTCCTGTAAAGTTTGGATGAATTTGCTTCACTAGCTTCAGAAGAGATAGCATATATATGCTTTTCCTATAGGGTCCAATGTTAAACTATATTCTGTCCTGGCGGCCATGTTTTTTTGACGGATCAGAAAAATTTTGGCAATCTTTGCCAACGACCTTCCATACATCATTCCTGTAAAGTTTAATTGAATTCGCTTCAGTTGTTTCAGAGAAGATAGCCAAAATGTGTGTTTTCCCATAGGGCCCAATGTTAAACTTTGTTTGGCGCTGGCGGCCATTTTTTTTTGGCGGATCGGAAAAAAATTGGCAATCTTAGTAAATGACCTTACATACATTATTCCTGTAAAGTTTGGTTCAAATTGGCTCAGCGGTTTCAAAGAAGATAGCAAATATATGCTTTTCCCATAGGGTCCAATGTTAAACTATCTTCTGCGCTGGCTGCCATGTTTTTTGACAGATCAAAAAAATTTTAGCAATCAAAGTAAAGGACCTTCCTTACACCATTCCTGTAAAGTTTGGTTAAATTTGCTTCAGTCATTTCTGAGGAAATAGACAAAAATGCATTTTTCCCATAGGGTCCAATGTTAAACTATCTTCTGGGCTGGCAGCCATGTTTTTTGGCGGATCAAAAAAAAATCGGCAATCTAAGTAAAGGACCTTCCATACATCATTCCTGTAAAGTTTGGTTAAAATTGGTTCAGGGGATTCAGAGGAGATAGCCAAAATGTGAAAAGTTTACAGACGGACTGACTGACTGACTGACTGACAGACTGACGGACGACGGACACCGAGTGATGGCAAAAGCTCACATGGCCTTTAGGCCAGGTGAGCTAAAAATGATGGTACTTAAAATGCAAAAAAACCAAAATAGCATCAAAGCGAATTAACAACAAAGAATCTTAATTACAAATGTAAATAACTGTAAACCAATGTTTATTCGCATGTGATTAACTTTCGGGTGTTTCGTGATGACAAAATCATCAAGAAAGTTAATCGACATGAACATGTTTTTGAAAATGATATTACTTATACCAAATACCCAGTACTCAGCTTTACTCAATATTGTGAAATTTAATATTCGTGAATAAAAGTTGGTTTACAGTATACAAAAAAATTACCAACTGACCCAAAAAAATCATGATAACAAAATGAACAAATACAAATTTTACAGCCAAAAACACCAAAAGCAAGTAAATATACCACCCCCCCCCCCCAAAAAATGAAATAAAAGGCTTCTCTGTGTTGCTGAGTTTGTGACCACATATATTGGAAAATCTTATGAATTTAAATAAGAATATTAGTATTTTATAGCATTCACACAAACATATAATTGATGGATCGCTGGCCATGCCCACAATGTTCCGACAAAGGGCCAGCATGTTGTATTAAACGCAAAAAGAATGAAAACTCGGCCTAAATTGTGGGGTTTAATGACGTCACTGACACTACGTCATTAGTTGCCTTGACGATGCTTTGGTACCATGATGGCGGCAAGTGACGGAACATTGTGGGCATGGCCGGCAAAAGTCAATTACACCAGTATATATATGGCTGTTACAATAATGTTGTAATGCAGTATTTCATGAGCAATTTAAGTTCATTTTGTATACTTCCATCCCAAATTTATATTTGCCAAAGTTTATGTCTTAATCATTATGTAAAATGGGATGTAAAAATCAATCAATCAATCAATCAATCAATCAATCAATCAATCAATCAATCAATCAATCAATCAATCAATCAATCAATCAATCAATCAATCAATCAATCAATCAATCAATCAATCAATCAATCAATCGTTTAAGAGTAAAATACAAATACAAACCAAGTTTCTTAATTTTGACATGATAATAATATATAAAATGTAATTAGAATAAAAAAATTGATATCACAATCGCAGAGACACAGAGAGTACAAATACTGTAACTTTTTTATATAGTGTACAATGTACATGTATTAATTATCTTTATAACAGAAAACTCTTTAACCACAAATCTTGAAATAAATTATTAAAAGCAAACAGCATTTCTTTTACACCATGATGACTAGAGTGTGAATGAATTTGGCAGTGGCATGCTATTTCAGAGGATGTTAAAATTAAAGAAATTCTTTCCACTCAAACCTCATCCCGACCCATAAATGCTGATAAAAAAGTTTTAATCCTTTGTTTCCATGGATACACATATTAAACCAAAAAAGAGGGTATGGCAAGGTGTCTCCGATACCCCAAACAATTTGGAGTACTGGTAGGCACAAGTGAGGTGTCTATGACACACCCAAACAAAGAAGTAAAGAGTATAAATGAGAGTACATATAAATAAATAGACAATGATTAAAATTTTTGGACACTTGTGATTTTGTCAAATCTACCAACAGTAACACATAAAATGTCATTTGGGGACTTTTTTAATCTAATATTCTAAATACTGTTTTAAAATTGTAAATACAAAGTCTAAGGTACGGTAGTAAAATGACAATAATGTTGCAAAATTGAGCACTAAATAAACTAAGATATTAAGATGACTAGATATCAAATAACGTAAAACAAATATTAATATATTTTCTAGATCCATGGGATCAAATAATGACTGAGTTACCAGTAACCATGGGAACAAATAATTACCAAATTACTGGTATACATAGGAGCAAATGATGACCAAGTTACTGGTATCCATGGGAGCAAATAATGACTGAGTCACCAGTAACCATGGGAACAACAATGAGCAAGTTACTAGTTTCTGTAACCATGGAAACAAAAAAATGACTTACTGGCAACAACGAGAGAAAATAACAGCTCAAGTTATCAGTACCCATGGTGTCAAATAGGACTAAGCCTTTGCTCCATTGTATCCAGAATCAAAATAGAGAGACCAAAAATAATGTCTGTAGGCCAACCTTGGGCCATTCTTTTCAATCTTACTTGATATGAGAAAATGTGTTTTTACAAAATTCTCATTTATTTTTCATCCATCATGATAATTTGTTATCTCGCTTTATAAACAACATATTGAACTTTTCAAATAAAACAAATCAAGGAGCAGTGAATTATTGACCTAGTTTTTGATATATGGCCACTGTTTCAAATAAATGCTCAGTGAATTATTTACCCAATTTTTGAAATATGGCCCATGTTTCTTCAAATCAAGGTGCAGTGAATTATTGACCCAATTTTTGAAACATGGCCCATGTTCGATCAAATCAAGGTGCAGTGAATTCTTCACCCTGTTTTTGAAATATGGCCCCCGTTTCTTTAAATCAAGGTGCAGTGAATTATTGACCTATTTTTTAAAATATGGCCCCTGTTTCTTCAAATCAAGGCACAGTGAATTATTCACCCAATTTTTGAAAAATGGCCCCTGTTTTTTTTTTAAATCAAGGTGCAGTGAATTATTGACCCAATTTTTGAAATATGACCATGTTTTTTCAAGCCCTGGGCCAGGATGAACCAAATGACAATAGTTCTGGATAGACCACTGTTTACCGGTAATGGTATTTAAGGAGAAAACAACAACTGTTAAATTAACAAATCAAAGTTCTATTGTATATTTTTTTCAAAAAGCCTTATAAAGATAAGATATCACAATATTGTAATTTCCCTGGTCTTTTCCACTCAAACTTCCAGAGCCCGTGATACTGATGTTCTGTGACATAGACTGTGTTGGTATTTTTCTTGAAATGAAGATTACTTGGTGTTGCAAACGGACACTTGATGAATGTATGAGGATCTCCACCTTCAGGACCAAACACAGCCAGATGTCCTGATCCATGATGAGCAACTAACAAATTATTTTCCTGATCAAAGTCCATACCATCAGCTCCACCATCAGTATCTATTTTCAAAATAAATTGCACTTTATAATAACATATATCCTACCTCTCACTAGTTTCTGTGAATTTCATTCGACAATATCGGTCACGTGGTGACCTAATATAATCCATGTCAGGCAGGTCTGTTCCATATCTAGTCAGTATGAGAGTTACTTCCCCTGACAAACGTCAATGGCGCCCGCCTCATAGTAAACACGTCATATTTATCACAAGTATTTACAGCAAATACATGGTTAATTGTTTACATAGCTTAATAATCTAATTCTATGTATCTTTTTAATATCATCATTTTCAGTTTATTTATGATAACCAATATTGGTCACATAATCAATTGAAAAGATGCCGGAGTCGGCAGTTGTTAATGGTTACGAGCTCATACGTCGGTGACGTCATTTGTATCAATGTGCCATATGATGGTGGCAATTTCAATGTAAAGTTTTGAAAATATTTAATTGTCATTAAAATTATAAATATAATTGCAAAATTATTTTTGAATTAAATTATAAGAAATAACTTAGAGATTTTTTTTGATTTATCATTTTTAACCCCCAAAAGCGGTATGTAAACTTTTATATAACCTACTTTGCAGAGTTATACAGTTTACACAGTTAAATTGGGAAAATTTTAGTCATTTCTTCCTAGGGGGAACTACCTTTATTCGGTAGTAAATTTAGGCAAACAATATCACTGCATGATAATAACATACTTGGAAGTTTTCCCCATTCTTCTCTAGGTCCAAGTTTCCCTGGACCTTGTATGTCATATCCCCAAAGCATTTTGGTTTTTGTCTCTGCAACAATGAGTTTCTTAGGTCTGCCATCCGTAGAATGTAATACTGCTAACCCATTTGGAAACCACATGCCCGTATCTACTTTGATGACCTCCTTATCTTTTGTGTAACAATAAACAGAACCAAATGGCCCCTGAAATAAACACAAGACTTACCCATAATATTACTGTAAACCAACTTTTATTTGCCTGTGATTAACTTTCACTTGCTTTGCAAGAACAAAATAATTGCTTCAGTTAATCAGGTGAACATATTTTTGAAAATAGTATTATTTATACCAAATATTCAGCTAATTTGCCTGTGATTAACTTTCCAATGCTTTGCGAGGACAAAATAACAGCTAAAATTAATTAAAGTTTAGTTTGGCTAAAGTTAATTGTCATGAACATATTTTTGAAATTAGTATTATTTATACCAAATATTCAGCTATAGTCCATATCGCAAAAGTTAAAACAGTTTTGGTTAGAGAATCATAAAAGTGAATATCCATGAATAATAGTTAGTATACAGTGCAGTTATTCTGACAGTTCACTACAGGTGTAATATTATACCAGTGCACCAAGTTCAAAGGGTTCCCGATCCATTACAGTGATACATGTTTTAAATATTGTAATTTATCTAACATTAGACTAGTTTTTCTATCTGATTGACGAAATACAAGTTTTATCGAACATGTATGATACAGAATCTTGTATCACCACAGTGTAAAGTTCATGTGCATTTCTCATTGTGGCGTCATTACTACAGAACATGTCATAACATAGTTCAGTGATTTTCTGTGGTAAAATGTATTTTTTCACATAAAGTATTGTTTTTTATTATTTTAAATAACCTAATTGGAAATGTTAGATAAAAATATCATATACATAGTGTGTATGTACAGCCCTTTGTATCAGGTATCGTCCTTTATTCGTAGCTGTATCACTACTCGTCGCGAGTGATACGACTACGAAAAATGGACTCGACCTGATACTGAGGGTTGTACATACACACTGTGTATATAATATGTATGTATCCATATGGAAGAAATGTCCGAACTGAATCTTATTTTACAATTAGAGTTAGTTATTGCAAAAACCAACATCTCTTGAACATTTGAATGTATGTGGTACATTTCAAGCACCTCACAATTTCTGCCACTTCACCTATAGCTGGTGACCTCTTGATATAAATGAGATATTCTTGACTGAGACATAAAACCAATTTCTATCAATCAATCAATCAAGTGTGACAGAACAAAAATTACTTTGAAGGTTATGCTATCTTAATGTAACCAAAAGTTTCTTAGGATGTGATGGCAAAATTTTCTGTTACAAATGGAATGTCCCAAAATTTCCACTTCCAGTTTCTTAAAGTTTTAACTCCAATTCATAGTAGCCAAAACCACCATTTGCTACTTATTTCTGAGATATTATTTTAAGCTGTAAATTAGCTATTTTAGCAAATTTGTGCAGAAATACTTTAAAAAGGGTTATATTTTCACAAATTCTGGAAATTTGGATTGTAAATTTTTTAAACTTGTGGAATGGAAACTTAGTGATGCCATATCTATCTATATATTAAGTAAAGTATTCCTGACATCCTATTTTCTATTTATCTTTCAATCTACTGAAACACATTACAGGGATTCAAAATTCCCTGGGCCCAAAGTACAGGACCTATTGATTTTACACTAGGACCCTTGATATTTAAACTGTAAAAGTCTGATAGACCTGCTGTTTTTTTGCAAAGATAATATTGCTTTTTCATATGGACCTTTCTATGTTGATATTGGACTCTCAAAACCTTATGTGGGACCTTCTAAAAATATAGACAAAATGCCCTGGACCTTCCATTACAAAACATTATTTTGAACCCCTGCATTAGAGAAATTAGTATATATATTTACGTCAAATGATCTCTTGTATTCATCAGGTGCTATCTCGGCAGCTGGAGCTGTGACCCACAAATTACCATCATAATCAAAACAACAGTCATTACAACCCTGCATCTTGTCTCCCTTACTATCAACTCTACAAACCTAAAACGAAAATAATAATTGTACAGTCAAACCTGTCTTAAAAGTCACCTGTATATAAGGGCCACCTGGTTTGAAAAGGCCAGTAAAATGTAATGTTAATCACTCTTTATTCAGGTTATTTTAACGTGTATATAAGAACCACCTGCCTATAAGGACTACTTTAAGTTTTACAAGTTCCCTTTAATAAAAAATAAAGTTAATTCAATTTTTTAAATTGAAATTTAAGAGACAGAAATGGGAATAAATTTGTTACATAGTTTTTAAGCAGGGTATACAGGAATTTCCAACCTGTCCTAGTAGCCCAAGAGCTAGTGGGGTTTGAAATATGTGTCAATGGCCAAAAGCTTTGAAGGTTGTTTCTGATAGAAAAATGTCTGTAGTTTTCGAATTTGGGCGTCTTGTGAATGAACTCGTTTCCGATTTTTTTTCAGACGCGAGTTTTTACACTAGAATCGCATTTTTCAGCCGGTTTTTCGGTAATTTGATAATTCTGCATTATGGACGCGATATGGCCTTAAAATGTCTTATTACTGATGCGGTTATCAAGAATTATGATCATTGTTGACATTTAAGTTAAAAACTTCTTGATACATTTCAGATTTTTTTTTAAAATAACTATTTTAGGAAAAAAATAGACCAAAAATTTTGCGTTTTTAATATTTTGCCCTCTTTTATGTCTTATAAAAAAATAATAAAAGCATTTAAGTGAAATGTTTTACCATATTGTCACAGCCTAATGTGTTTTGCATTCAATAAAAGTAGCTGCATATCATTTGGTAGGAAATTGCGGCACCCACAGTGGAAAAACTTTCCCCTACCCCAAAAATTGCAAATTTCTCAAAAAATCGATCTTTACTACAAATTTTGCTATTAGTTGCCATACTGATTGTTATACCGTGTAAGCTTTAATACTTGGGTGACAACATTGAAGACCTCTAACTAAAAACTTCTTGTTAAGCATTCAATCTCAATTTTGTGGCCAATTTTAAACAACCGAGTTTTGCGTTTTTACTTAATCTTTATTCGTTAAAGTCTTGTAGCGCATTCAAAAAAAGCCTGATTATCAATATACTATTTTATTTAGAATCCCTGATGTTTGTGCTTTATTGTGCAAGTATAATGTATAACACAATCGTCACACAAACCCTTTCACCACAATTTATTCTTCCCCCTACCCCATATGCAATAAATAAGCGAGTTCGCGAGATATTGATTTTACACTTGTGCGTTCTCAGGCAGTGAGATTTTAAACACAGGTAGAGTGTTATAACGTAAATTTGTACTTGAAACATATAGTAAATTACGCTGTTAGCTTGTTTATTCAATGCTTTGATTTTTTGTATTATTAAGCAATGATAGTGCCACGCCCTTTTGTATGACTCGGCAGATGGCGCTGCGCAAAGCGTTTGTGTTACGTTTTCTGTCATTGCAAATCACACGTGGTTGCAATTATAGATACTTTCATATGGTTGTTGTTTATGATAAGTAAGAAAAAACTATTCACCCCTTTTTTCTATTGTTTTGTTACCGTTTATATTTCGTGTGAACAAGTTGATTTTATTTAATATTTGTTTTTAAAAAGAATCCGTGTTCACAATAGAATCAATGAAGTTTTGACGCAGATAAGTAATCTGTTTGTTAATTCTATTTGATTCCGTGACTGAATTAAAATCACTGTAAATAATATTTTGCGATTTGTTTGTGATAACTCATTGTCATTTCAATTAGAAGTGTTGCAAAATGGCCAGCACACGGCTGGATACATCTAAGGGGAAACAGATATTACAGGGCGATAGCACAGATGAAACAAATCTTGTTTGTTGCCTTCATGTCGATAAACGTTTCCAAGATATAGATATTAAACCTTTTGATGAAACAACATGGAGTAAAGTGGCAAAAGTTGCTGAATATCGTCTTTCGAAAACAAAATCCCACAAATATAAACAAATTTGTCAAGATCTTCCTCAAAACTTTGATCCTAAAACCAATGGTTATCACAGAATGTGTTACAAGAACTTCACTGCTGTCTCAAAAAAAGAACTAGAGTCTTTTTCCACTGTAGAAGTAGAAGAAGTTTCTTACACTTTAAGATCCCACACTGAACATTTATCGGACGAAACTTCCTCCTCCGGTATTTTTCTTCCCGTATGTTTGTTTTGTGGCCTCCTGACGAAGGGTAAGAAAAGGGAACAGTTAGGCAATTGTGAAAGTTTGGAAGCGGGAGAAAAAATAAAAAATGCTGCAATGGTTCTGGGTGATACAGATATGATTGCCAGAGTTTGTGATATAGATTTTGTTGCTAAAGAGGTTAAATATCACCATAGCTGCCGAAAACATTACTTAAATCTTTCTGAGAGGTGTATACCCGGGTCTGCTAAGACAGAATATGGCAACATTAGGCTAGGACACGAAAAAGCATTTAAATGGTTGACCGAATACATAAATAAAAACGTTATAGCACAAGGTCAAGCTGTAACAATTGCCTCCTTGTATGAATATTACACTACAATGCTGATGGACATTGGTCTTGATTGCTCCTCATATACCATCCAGACTTTAGAAGTAAAACTTCTAAATCACTTCAAAGATAATATTTGCATGAGTAAAATAGGTAAACGACAAGGCAAAATATTATATCCAAGCTTTCTAGATACAGATCAGATTATAGGTTTCCATAATACGTTTTTATTAAATTCCAAAGTCACTGAAGCTGCATACCAGTTGCGAAATACAATATTAGAAATGTCAAAGACATGTCCCCAATTACAGAACCCATTGACTGTAAATGAAATACAGAAAGGCCAAGCTAACCCCCCAGACATACTTATGCAGTTTTTTAAAACTCTATATACAGGGTCTTCAACAAAAGAACCTTCTGTAAGAATGAATAGATGCATCAGTTCAGCAGCAGATGATGCTTTGTTTGCTGTAACCAATGGCGAAATAAAGCCATCAAAACATTTATGTCTTGGACTGGGTTTTAAAAGTATGACTGGTAGTAGGAAAATTATTGAAGTACTAAATCATTTAGGGCACTCAATAAGTTACCATGTTGCGGAGACACTTGAAACTGAACTTGCAATGACAATATCAGACAGGAATCAGCTAACTCCTGATGGATTACTGAAAATTCCAAACTTGTCAACCGGAACGGCTTGGGATAATTATGATGAAAACACCGAGACTTTGTCTGGAAGCGGAACTTTGCACGACACAGTTGGAATATGTTACCAGAACACTCCCGACGAACAACATTCAATGGGGGACTCTCTAGGAATTCCACAAGTATCCACTACACAAACAAAGTCATTGAAACGTAAACGCTCTTTAGATATTGAGGACCCTATTTTAGAATCTTACAGAAAGCGTCCAAAAATAACAAAATTTCAATATCCCGTAAAAGCAATTTCGGACCCCTCTAATTTAAATGAGACCAGAAAAAGGGATTTAACATGGGTGATTTGTCACCATTTATTTTCTAATATACCCATGTGGTCAGGATGGAATTCTCTAATCACAGTAGATCATCTACCAGAGCAAGTGATAGGCTATATGGACAATATAAGTTTGCCACCGACCCGATTAGATGTGGTGTCGGAAACATTACGTCGATCGCAGATTGTGGCACGGGAATGTTCTGATAACACAGCAATTGTCCACTATGATCTTGCCATAGCTAAACCAGCGATGCAGATACAATCGGAAGAATCACCAAAGTACGACAATATTTTCATATGTTTTGGTCCTTTCCATATAATGTTGGCATATTTTGGCGCTCTTGGTCACTTAATTGAGGGCTCTGGCGGACCATATGTGCTAACCGAGACCAAAGTTCTGGCAGAAGGGTCTCTAAATGGGTTCATAAAAGGGAAGCATTATAACAGATGTCAGAGAATGCATACTATATTATCTCTTTCTTTCCGTATTCTCCATTTTCGGTCTTTTCTGGAAGAGCATGGTCAGATATCTGAATCTTTATACGAGCAGTTAGAACAATTCATTACAAATACTTCTTCAGAAGAAATGCAAAACGTTCTAGAGCAAGAAAATTTAAAATCTATTTTTGATATGTATGAAGCCTTTTCCAATGACACAAGAACTGGAAACCATGGATCAACAGCACAGTATTGGTTTATGTATATTGAATTAGTTGAACTTCTGTTACTTTTCAGTAGATCTTGTCGAACTAACGATCTACCTTTATTTACTTACTGCTTAGGAAAAATGTGTCCAGTATTTTTTGCAGCTAATAGACCAAACTATGCAAGATGGATGACACGCTATCACTTAAATTTACTTAACATTGATATAAGTCATCCACAAGCAAGAGCAATGCTTGAGAATGGTGGTTTGTCTATAAGACGCTCGAATAAATCATTTTCCAGAATTCCAGTGGACATGACACTTGAGCAGACAATCAATGCTGATGCTGCATCTCGTCTAACTGGCATTTCTGCATTCAGCCAGTCATATACGGCCAGGCGAAGATGGATGATTACACGAAGTGTCCGCAGTGCTATCGTTGGTGCTCTTCTCTCAAAAACTGGAATCCGGAAAAAGGGGGATGTGAATCAAGAGCTCAAGCCGTCGCGAATTCAGAGAGATAATAAAGATGTAAGTAGTTTGATCGACTGTATTAAAGCAACTAAGAATCCGTTTGATACAGAGATAAGAAATGAGGATCTCCTGTGCATATCAACTGGTAACAGAGTCAAAGATGATGTGAAAAATGAGATACTTAGTTGTGTAAAATATGGCGAGCAATCTTTTCACGACTTTAGAAATGGCTGTTTTGCAGATCCCTCTAGATTTGAAAAACCTATTACAAGAAACAAATTGCGCACTTTTGCATCTTTGGCACTTAAGGTTCGGGTTGAGGTGAAAGCAAAGAAAATCATACAGCTACAGTGTTCACGTGATCTATTTGGTAGGCTTTTGTTTTTGGCAACGACAACAGATATAAACTTGCAGAAAGTTTTTGAATATCCTCTCACTCCCGTGCCGCCAGCTCTTGCACAAATTGACGGGAATATGAATAAAACCGACAAATCAATACTTATGAAAATGTTAGAGAGCAAGGCTCATTCTGATCCTCCAGCTGCAAATCAAATTGATGCTTATGTCGTTGATGCCATGTTCCTTATACAGTTGCTGTCAAACCTACCAGATACTTTTGAAGGTGTAGCCAAAACCATTCTCAAGCTATTATGTAAACTGGCAAAAGAAATACACTTTGTTTGTGACACATATGTCCATCCATCCATCCAAAGATATTGAAAGAGATATGCGAGGAGAGAGCAGTGGACCAGATATTGTAGTAATGGGCCCAAAACAAAAGCGACCTCATGATTTCCGTTCAGCTTTGAAATCTGCTAATTTCAAGAGGTCATTACTATCGTTTTTGCTACAAGAATGGAAGAATGATAACTATGCTGACATTCTTGCAGGCCATACATTATATTATGCAACAGAGGACCACTGCCATCAATTCTATTGCGAAAATGATGCAACAGTAGTGTGCAGTGAAGTGTCCAATCTTGCCTGTACCCACGAGGAGGCAGATACCAGGATCACCTTACATGTGCAATACATTGCCTCAAGGTCCGATTCTCCTAACGTAGTGGTTAGAGCAAATGACACGGATGTAATGGTTATTTTATTGTATCATTGTCACCAAATACATGCAAACATATGGATGGATTCAGGCACTGACGGCACCAATACTAGGCGATTTATTGATCTAACAAAACTGTCCAATGAAATTGGGATCGAAATGTGCCAAGTTCTTCCAGCTATCCATGCTTTCACTGGATGTGATTATACTGCAGCATTTCTTAGAAAAGGTAAAATTAGGCCTTATAATATCGTTGAAAAAAGTGCAACTTTCAGAAGCGTTTTCTCAAATATTGGAACAAATCAAAGAGTTAATGAAAGAGATATGAAGGTAATGGAATCTTTTGTCTGTGAAATGTATGGCAAAAAAAAACATTAAAACAGTAAATGAGGCACGATTTGCCATTTTCAGAGAGAAATACGCTCCAACAAATCAAACTGACCCATTAGAAAAGCTCAAAGGAGCCGATCCGAGTTCACTACCTCCTTGTAAAAGTGTTCTTGTTCAGAAAATCCTCCGAACAGAATATGTTGCATATTTTTGGAAACATGCCAATTGCAGTTGTCCTACATTAAATACTCCACAAGAAAATGGATGGAAAAAAGAAAATAACAAGTATGCGATTCACTGGTTTGAAGGTGAACAGATTCCGAAAGATATAAGACTGAAGATGGACAGTACAACTTTTACAGAGGATGACATGGGAGAAGAGAGGATGTACGTGAATCCGACAGTAGTGATAGTGAAGACACTGATGATGAATGAAATTATAATTCTGAATGAATACGAGTTATTTTGAACCAGCCTGTCTAAGAGCACTAACACAGTATATCCCGTGAATTCGCATATCGTTAGCATATTGGGGTAGGGGAAGAATAAATCGTGGGTAATGGGTTAATGTGACGATTTTGTTACACATTATACTTGCACAATAAAGCACACACATCAGGGATTCTAAATAAAATAGTATATTGATAATCAGGCTTTTTTTGAATGCGCTACAAGACTTTAACGAATAAAGATTAAGTAAAAACGCAAAACTCGGTTGTTTAAAATTGGCCACAAAATTGAGATTGAATGCTTAACAAGAAGTTTTTAGTTAGAGGTCTTCAATGTTGTCACCCAAGTATTAAAGCTTACACGGTATAACAATCAGTATGGCAACTAATAGCAAAATTTGTAGTAAAGATCGATTTTTTGAGAAATTTGCAATTTTTGGGGTAGGGGAAAGTTTTTCCACTGTGGGTGCCGCAATTTCCTACCAAATGATATGCAGCTACTTTTATTGAATGCAAAACACATTAGGCTGTGACAATATGGTAAAACATTTCACTTAAATGCTTTTATTATTTTTTTATAAGACATAAAAGAGGGCAAAATATTAAAAACGCAAAATTTTTGGTCTATTTTTTTCCTAAAATAGTTATTTTAAAAAAAAATCTGAAATGTATCAAGAAGTTTTTAACTTAAATGTCAACAATGATCATAATTCTTGATAACCGCATCAGTAATAAGACATTTTAAGGCCATATCGCGTCCATAATGCAGAATTATCAAATTACCGAAAAACCGGCTGAAAAATGCGATTCTAGTGTAAAAACTCGCGTCTGAAAAAAAATCGGAAACGAGTTCATTCACAAGACGCCCAAATTCGAAAACTACAGACATTTTTCTATCAGAAACAACCTTCAAAGCTTTTGGCCATTGACACATATTTCAAACCCCACTAGCTCTTGGGCTATAGCCCATATCCCTCTCAGCCTGCCAGCTAATATTATCCCCATTTGTATAGTTTTGTTTTCAGGCAGAAATTATTTCCCAAGTTGACAGATATGTATAGAAGGCTGAGCAAAAACTATTTGCTGCAAATTGCTGTATTTGTTATACAAGAGACTAAACGTTCTCATGAGGACATGAAGCACAGAATTCTGAATGTTACCATAGCATTTAAATACTGGGTAAGGCTTAATGCGCTAAAGTTTGCTGAAATCAAATCAACTTGTTCATGTTGTAATGTACATGTACTTTATCAAGTGGACATAATAATTTATTATGGACATCTCCCAAAAGAACTGTTCTTCTATAGTGTTGTCTGGAAAGATATAGTGTACGAGCCGATGGGAGAGGTCGCTATACCTTTCCAGACAACACTATAGGAGAACCGTTTACCCGGGAGGGATTCATAATAGATTTAGTACATCACATGTCTTTGTTTGAATATTAATTTTCAAATTAACTTTTAATTTTACTCAACATCAACTGAAATAAATAAATAAAATAAATAAATAAATAAATAAATAAATAAATAAATAAATAAATAAATAAATAAATAAATCAATCAATCAATCTATCTATCTCTATCTATCCATCTATCATCTATCTATCTATCTATCTATCTATCTATCTATCTATCTCACACATATCTAAAAATAATAAAGTATGTCTGGGACTATACCTAGGTATAATCCCATTTTGTCAAGGACAGATGATTTCTACATCAGGGTTCGTACAGACATTTCGACTCATAATTTAAAGACTTTTTAGGGTCTTTTCAGGGTCTTATTAGCAAATTTAAGGCCTAATCAGAAGGACAATTTTAGCAAAAAATATTGATGTAAAAGCAATTAAATAATAAACAATTGCTTACATGTCCATAGCAATGACACTTGAAGTGGAGATTTAAGTTTGGCGTTTGGTTGGGCCAGTTACCTTTAAAATGCCCCTTTCAACGTAACTTATTTATTATTTATTTATCTATATCAGTCTATTTGCAACCACTTAATATCAAAACACAGACACCCAACTGGCCAAATTCAAGGACTTTTTAGGGCCTTCAGGATAAATTTAAGGATTTTTTAGGGTCAGACTTGTTTTTAGGGTCTTTTTAGGGCAAACCTCAAAATTTAAGGACTTTTCCAGGCCTGTACGAACTCTGTACATAAAATAGTATTCATATAGTTATCCAATGATTATTCAACAAATTAACATGTGATGTACATAAGTACTAACATTTTTTAGTGTTGCGATATTACCCATACCTGTTCATACTCTCCATTTAACTTTACTTTCAAAATCCCTAGTCTCATATCTGCTATCCAGATAACATTTTCCTTGTCACACTGACATCCAGCAGGTATACCTCCATAACCATCAATATTTGGTTCACACAAAACATCAGCCTAAAAGAATAAATGTGTAAACTTACATTAATTCATGATAAAGAACTAAACACAACACTACCAAGTTTTACGAAATACATGTATGGACAATGGGTGTTGAAGAAGGTAATGGTCAAATGATTATGATGATGAATATATGATAGTAGCAGTGATGATGATGAGTGTGGCAGTGATGATGATAATGATAGTGGCAATGATCATGCTGATGAATATGGTATAATGATGATGATGATGGCAGTGATGATAATGATGGTGGTGGTAGTGATGCTGATGATGGCTGTAGCTGTAATGTTGATGGTAATTGTGCTAATGATGGTAGTGGTAGTGATGCTGATGAGGATTGTAGCTGTAGTGTTGATGGTGATTATGCTACTGATGGTAGTGGTAGTGATGCTGATGAGGATTGTAGCTGTAGTGTTGATGGTGATTATGCTACTGATGGTGGTGGTAGTGATGCTGATGATTGCGGCTGTAATGATGATTATGATTATGCTGATGATGGTAGTGGTAGTAGTGATGATGATGATGATGATGATGATGATGATGACTGTGATAATGATGATTATACTGCTGGTGGTGGTGGTAGTGATGCTGATGATGGCTGTAGCCTTAATGTTGATGGTGATTGTGCTACTGATGGTGGTGGTAGTGATGCTGATGATGACTGTGGATGTGATTATTATGCTGCTGATGGTGGTTGTCATAATGCTGATGATGATGACTGTGGATGTGATGATTATGATTATGATCATGCTGCTGATGGTGGTGGTAGTGATGCTGATGATGACGGTAGATGTGATGATTATGGTGATTAAGCAGATGGGTGTTGTTGATATAAATGATGGTTATATTAATGGTGATGTTGTGTTATATGATGATGTTTTTACTTTGGCTATGATGATGAAATGATGACTATATTGGGTTTATAGATGATGATGTTGGTGATAATGATGATGTTCATTTTAGAAGAGGGCCATTGATAATTTATTTTGCCAAATGACCTCATTGTTAACTGTTTAGTGTGAAATCTCATGATTTCAGATGATAATGGTTGTATTGGTAATGCTGTGATATAATGATCTCTCACATCTACAGCAGGGTTCACGCTGTCGTACGCTTTTTTCGCAAAATGAGAAAAATAAATAAATTTGCGATAAAAACTAAACATCGGCGAAAGTGATGGCGAAAAAAATGTTTACATTAACAGGTTCACTGCCGCATCGCAGACATGAGCAGTGAGTCGTTAAAGCAACAGGTTTCCATCTCTGTCTATGTGTTTTTCAAACGACCGATCTAGTGAGTTACGAATGAGTGTTTATTTGGGTCATCGAAGCCATGCTTATGATGTTGAATTAACAAAAGTCCATGTGTGAAGGTGTTTATTACAGTTGGATTAATCTTTAACAAGATTAATTAAAGTTGTCAGCAAGTGTTTACCAAGCCGCGACCGGCGTCTGTGTAGTGTCCAAGGAGCATTTACGGATAAACACAGGTAATTTAGAACGATTAATTATCTGCGATAGATCTTTGGATGCTAGTAAAAACAGATGAGCACTTTTCGATAAGTACGAAGCTGGTGCCTCATCTTTGATCAACCGATCGATAGACTTATTAATCGACATGCGAAGTCAAAGAAATCAGATTATTGGCAATATCGCCACTGTGCCATTATGGTTAAACGTAAACCAACTGACGACTTGGAGAATTTGGCTAAAGCTCCAAAGTTGTCATCAAATAAAAGAAATAAAACAAGTAAACTGTTGTTGTTTTTTCAGGTCATCAGACATGCATTGTATTAGACAATTTTATTTCTCTTAAATTTTCGCTAGAAATTACAATTAGATCAGAAAATATCTTTGGCCCATAAAAATTATATTTGGCGAGAAAATAGTTCTGGCGAAAGTATTGGAAAAAAAAGATTGAAGTCAGTGTGACCCCTGCTACAGGATCACTACAGGATCTGTTTGTATGTGTGAGGTTGTAAGTTAAAACCCCAGCCAGGTCTGTCCAAGACTTGAAAATTGGTAGTGACTGTTGCCAAGCACTCAGCATTTAGAAATTAAAGTCTTGTGGTCCTTGTAGGCGTGACACATTAAACTACCTTCCCTGCACATTGACCTAAGCGCACTGCACAATTTATGTAAAAAATTCTACTTCTTCACCTTAAGCTGGTGACGTCTCGATATGAATGAAATTGACGTAAGCGCGTTTCAAATGTAAAAATATTGTACCACTTCAGCTATAGCTGATGACGTCTCGATATAAGTGAAATATTCTTGACGGAGACGTAAAACACCATTCACTCAAATAATTTATCTCGCATCAAACTAGGCTATCAGTTGGACACACCTTCTTTGTTTCCAGGTTTACTGTAAGAACTTGTCCAGCATATGAATCACCTTTCATTACTTCAGGAGCAACCATTAAGAAATTATCATCTTTGTCAAACACTGGACCTTCTGCACCAAGTAGATTATCTACGATTTTAGTAAATTCTGCTTCAAAAATCTCAGGCTGGCGTTTTTCTGCCATTTTTGTCAAAAACAAGCACCTTGTTGTCGTAATAATTTTGACATGGATTTGCAAACCGTGTATTTATTTAGATCTTTTAATCATGGAAACTTTTTAAAACATTGTTAATATTATTTATTTCTGCAGTTGAGTTGTATAATTACCGAATATTTTGTTTAAAATCTGAGTTGTAAATAACGACATTGCGGCGAAGTAGGAAGTACCAAAATAAAATGGCGGCCGTGGCTCGCCACGGCGGACGAGGATTTCGAGCTGGCAGGTTTAGAGGTAAGTAAGACACTGATGTTTACCTTGTGTTATGTAATGCATCTACTTATCATTACTGTAACTTATTTTCATTTCATTTTTATTTTCAGCGAGACACGAAAGCGGAGAAGACACTGTAAAGTTGGACCCCTCCAAGGGTAAGAAAATGATTTGCCTGGTCTCGGTTCGAACCCATTCTACTGTATTTACTGGACGTTTACCAGACACCATACAGGAGTTTATAGAGAGGCGGAATCTTAATCGTGATGAAAGACGTATTGATATTGGTGACATTGTGTCCTTAAAGGATTGTCGGCACAGAGTAACAGATAGCGCCTCCATTCAACAGCTGACAGTGACACTTTCATTTTTGAGAATAAGTTGTCTGATTCTCTGAAATGCACGTGAACGTCAGCTGGATGTGTTTGTATATCTCCCGTCCTTAGAATAACTGGATTAGTAAATATTTACCAAATTGGCGACGGATCAACACACTTTAACTTATATTGATAATTATTATTATAAATAATGATAATTATTTGTAATTAGCATGATCTATCTATCTAATTACTGTAGGAACCACTGTGGTTATGACAGTGAAATTCTTTTTATATCAATAGAAATCAAATAAATTAGAATAAAGATTGATATTTTTCACTTACTTGTACCTAGTCGTAACAGGAAATCTGTATGCGCATCCGCGATTGTCATAAAGTATGTCTGTAAAAAGGAAAATGTTGGCGGTATGGGGATTTTACACATGCGAAAATGACGATGTTTACACCGGAAGTGATGTCCTTGGTGACGTTTTACGTCATATGCGCAACAGAAGCCGCCATTTGCATGGTTTTTCAACATGTTAAATTCCCATAGCACCAACGTTTTTTCCTATGCAGATATATTTTGGGCTAATCGCTGATGCGCATACAGATTTCCTGTTACGACTAGGTACAAGTAAGTGAAAAATATCGATCTTTATTCAAATTTGTTTGATTTTCTATTGATATAAAGAGAATTTTACTGTCACAGCCACAGTGGTTCCTACAGTAGACAGAATTAACAGCCATTTTTATTAACAATATGTGTCCCTGGGACGACAGAAACTGCCCCTATACCAAAATGTGGTAATTGCTGCCTCCAGTGACTTTTGACCTTTAGGGTTGACATATAAATAGAGGATTGTCAATGAAGTATGATGTTTTTGTATCAGATAAACATGCTTTATGTCCTTTTACGTTTGTTTCATTTTTCTAACATCAACAAACTATTTCATTTCATTAACTTATATACTCTCCATGGTCTGAATTCCTCTTTTTACATGTCAACCTGAGATTTCACAAGTCACATGATTTTTCAAAATGGCAGGCATAACAAAACAAATTCTCTGTCCCGTTAAAAGCAGGCCTCCTACAAGTATCAGACAGCAGATTTAAAAAAAAAATTAACATAAGTTTGAAGAAAATATATTTTACTTTAAAAAAACTACAAGTTAGTTGATCAGTATGCCAATATTAATTTGTTAAGAGAGTAGAATATGCCACTTCCAACTGGAGGTGGCAAGTTTCCACATTTCGGCAGTTTCTGTCAACCTAGTATTCCTACGGCCCCATATCATCAATAAAAAGGGCTGTTGACAACAGAAATATTTCGATCTTTCTATCTTTATCCTTAGTTACTGAGATAATGCAGTGGTGTGTAAAAACACATAAAAATATATTTTGATATTAAATTTTGCAGTGGTTATTTTAATGTATTTAAAATATGTTTAAATAACCAAAGCCCCTATGTTTGGTTATTTGCAGATATAATTTAAACAAAATAAAACATGAGGTACTGATAAAACAGGAAAAATATGAATGGTTGGTTGGTTGGTTATTTGAAATATTTTCCTATAGTACATCTTTCAGTAATTATCTTCAAAAGAATACTTAAAATTCTGAAAACTTTTTTTTATTCAAACTTGTACCTAAAACTTAAATTAGTACATCAAACAGAGACATTTTTCCATTTTAGACAAATCTGTTTATGAAGTTCTACTTCTATATGGTAGAAGCTACAGTTATTGCAACTGCATTTTCTAGATATAGAATTTATGTGCAAAAATCCAATCTAATTATTGAAACGAAAAATGGTAAAGTGGTAAAAATCTGTATTACCCATGAAAAAAATTTTGGGTCTGCATACTAAAATAGGGTGGGATGGGAAACCGGGAACACATTTTTTGTTTTGACTTAGCCAACGACTATATTGGCTATCAGGAATGGAAACAGGAGTTTAACTTTCAACTTGTAATATAGTTTTATTTCAAATTTGATTTCAGGTTTGAAAGAAAATGTGAAAGAAGTTTTAATAAAGACAGTGTCATTAGTCAGTGTCTCAAAAGTTAAAAAATTAGCTTACTTAAATGCTTTTGTTAGACTGTTACATAAACTTGGAAGTGATCGTGATTTAGGATTTTCCAAACTAGAAATTCTTTGTTGGTAAGTAGAAATGAAATATATATATTAGTATATAAATTGTATATATAGATATAAAATTTACAACATAAATGGGCCAAAGATATGTTTCTAAACTTCCAAACTTTTATAGACATCATATACGAGCTTGGAATGGGTAGTATGTGCTCCGAATTTTTTTTTGTACTGATTTTTAGCTCACCTGACCAAAGGTCATGTGAGCTTATGGTATGGTGCAGCGTGTGTATGTGCGTGTGTGCGTGCGTGCGTGTGTGCGTGCGTGCGTCGTTAACACACATTTTCGACTTCTCCTCTGAAAGTACTTGGCAGATTTCAACGAGACTTGGTCAGAAGCATGTCTTGGTCGGTGCAATTCAGATTTGTTCGTGGCGTTGCCATGGCTACCATAACTAGGTCAAGGTGACCTAGGGGTGCAAAAATTTTAAAAAATCTTCTTCTCCGAGAGTATTGATTGGAGAAAAAATCTGATGTGATATTTGGCTTCTCTAGGGTCTTAAGTCTGTAGTTTGTTCATTTCGTGAAATTCGGTTGAAAAATGGGTTACGCGTTTTTGCGTTTAATTTTGAAAAAATCGTAAAATAGCTTCAAATTATAATAACTTGACTATTTGACCAGATAATGACATGGGGTTTTCAGTTTTGACATCTTCTTGTTAGTATCTTCAAAATGAGGTCAAGGTCAATTGTGAAGGTCGTGACCTAATTTTTTTTACCTCTGATTATATTTATTATCTCGAAAACTATAAACTTTTTGTATAGTCATATATATTAGAATGTTGTAGGTATTGATACAACGATCATTTTGATGTATAGAAAAAGGTCATGGGTTCAAAGGTCAAGGTCACAGATGCGAAACAACACCGAAATGGTTAATTATCTCGAAAACTATAAACTTTTTGTATAGGCATTTATATTAGAATGTTGTAGGTCATGATACAACGATCATTTTGATGTATAGAAAAAGGTCATGGGTTCAAAGGTCAAGGTCACAGATGCGAAACAATACCGAAATGGTTAATTATCTCGAAAACTATAAACTTTTTGTATAGGCATGTATATTAGAATGTTGTAGGTATTGATACAACAATCATTTTGATGTATAGAAAAAGATCATGGGTTCAAAGGTCAAGGTCACAGATGTGACACAAAACCGAAATGGTTAATTATCTCGAAAACTATAAACTTTTTGTATAGGCATGTATATTAGAATGTTGTAGGTATTGATGCCACAATCATTTTGATGATAGAAAAAGACCATGGGTTCAAAGGTCAAGGTCATAGATGCGACACAAAACCGAAATGGTTAATTATCTCGAAAACTATAAACTTTTTGTAAAGGCATGTATATTAGAATGTTGTAGGTCATGATACAACGATCATTTTGATGTATAGAAAAAGGTCATGGGTTCAAAGGTCAAAGTCACAGATGCGAATCAATACCGAAATGGTTAATTATCTCGAAAACTATAAACTTTTTGTATAAGCATGTATATTAGAATGTTGTAGGTATCGATACAACAATCATTTCGATGTATAGAAAAAGGTCATGGGTTTAAAGGTCAAGGTCACAGATGCGAAAACAATACAGAAATGGTTAATTATCTCGAAAACTATGAACATTTTGTATAGGCATGTATATTAGAATGTTGTAGGTATTGATGCAACAATCATTTTGATGATAGAAAAAGATCATGGGTTCAAAGGTCAAGGTCATAGATGCGACACAAAACCGAAATGGTTAATTATCTCGAAAACTATAAACTTTTTGTAAAGGCATGTATATTAGAATGTTGTAGGTCATGATACAAGGATCATTTTGATGTATAGAAAAAGGTCATGAGTTCAAAGGTCAAGGTCACAGATGCGAAACAACACCGAAATGGTTAATTATCTCGAAAACTATAAACTTTTTGTATAGGCATGTATATTAGAATGTTGAAGGTATTGATATGTCGATCATTTTGATGTATAGAAAAAGGTCATGGGTTCAAAGGTCAAGGTCACATATGCGAAAACAATACCGAAATGGTTAATTATCTCGAAAACTATAAACGTTTTGTATAGGCATGTATATTAGAATGTTGTAGGTATTGATACAATGATCATTTTGATGTAAAGAAAAAAGTCATTGGGGTTTTGTATTTACGTTTACTTTAAATCTATCAGCTAGCCATTAGTTATCAGGTGAGCGTATAAGGCCCATGGGCCTCTTGTTTATTTTCACTTTCATCAAAAGTGATTGATTTGAGATTTAACATTTTTAAATTGTGACATTATATTAGCTGGTATATAAATATTATTATTACGGTATGTATGTATTTATGAATTTTGTACACTGGTATAAACAAACACATACAATAATTCTGAAAATATAACCTTTTTATAAACTTTATTATTGTCAAGATTTAAAAACAAAAATAATGTTTCACAATGTCTGTTGTATTCACACTTCTTTAGATTTCTGTGCAACTGATATGTTTTTGTTTTTTAATTTAAGTTTAAGAATTAGTCTCTTCCATGAAGCCAAAGAAGTGAGAGCAGCCACATTGAGGGTGTTACGATATTTTTTACAAGATGAAGAAACTATAGATTTATTATACAATCTTCATATAGATTATCTTATTGCTAGGTAAGAATCATTTATAAGTACATATACTAGGACAGTGGCACAGTTGATAGAGTGCTCGCTTCGTATGTTGGAGGTTGTGAGTTCGAACCCGGGCCGGTCTGACCAAGACTTGAAAATAGGTAGTGACTGTTCTTTCGCCAAGCACTCGACATTTTGAAATGAAAATCATAGGGTTCTTCAGAAAAGACCTTACAAACTGATGTCCCATGTCACGGCTGGTGTAGCACATTAAAAAACCCTCCCTGCACATTGCAGTAAAAATTTCTGCCACTTTACCTGTAGCTGATATAAGTGAAATATAAACTATATTATTATTATTATTGTAATAATATTTTTGACTGGGACGTAAAACTCCATTCAATCAATGAATAAGTTTATAAGTACAGAGTTTAAGGTTCTTGGATAAGGCATTCTTACAGATCTGAAAAAAGCCATGGACTGGAAAGTCAGTGATTCATTTAAGAATTCATTAACTTTTTCATTAATTCATTTAAAAAGTCATTTAATTTTTAACTAATTCATTGAAATGTCATTTATTTTTTCATTAATTCATTTGAAAAGTCATTGAGTCTTATCATTTTATTATAATTCATTTGAAAAGTCATAAGAAATTATTTGATTTTAAGTTATTTAGTGAATCAAAAACGAGTATTTCTTTTTGAAAGAAGTTAAAAAAAAAAGTCATTTAATACATACAAATCCATTGCTTTATTACTCAAACTCTCTAATTTAGATTTAATTTTTTTGGATTACCGTACCATCATACATGCATGTACACTGGTAATCTTATAAGTTTCAAGTGTTACAAATTTTCAAGCTTTGAGACATTTTTGTCGCTTTCAGTTTCATAGTTATACTGACTCCTTAACATATGAAATGGCTCCTAAATTTTAAAATTGGCTACTGATTTGGCTCGAAATTTTTGAGAGCTAGAGTAAACCCTTCATGGATACAAATATGTTAGCTTGATTGTAAAAGCTTTGAAACATGAAATAGCTCTTGAATTTTAAATTTGACCAATGAATTGGCTCAAAATTTTTGAGAGCTAGAGCTAACCCTTCATGGATACAAATATGTTAGCTTGATTGTAAAAGCTTTGAAACATGAAATAGCTCCTGAATTTTAAATTTGACCAATGAATTGGCTCAAAATTTTTGAGAGCTAGAGCTAACCCTTCATGGATACAAATATGTTAGCTTGATTGTAAAAGCTTTGAAACATGAAATAGCTCCTGAATTTTAAATTTGACCAATGAATTGGCTCAAAATTTTTGAGAGCTAGAGCTAACCCTTCATGGATACAAATATGTTAGCTTGATTTTAAAAACTCCTACACATATGTAGTGACTCCTAAATTTTAAAATTTACTAATATTTGGCTCAAACTTTTTGAGAGCTACATCATGTACATGTAGAGTTAACCCTGCCTGATTACAAATATGTTAGCTTGAATTTAAAAATACAACTCTCTTTTTTTATCCAGGTCAATCGATGTCTGTTTAGACAATGAGGTTGAAAGAATCCATGCTATAAAACTGGTTCGAAAAATAGCACACCTAGCCCCTCATAAATTAACATGTACTATGATATACCCACTTGTTTCTATTGGAAACGATGGTGTCAGTGAGAGAGATAGGATGGTTCGTGTATCCTTGGCAACACTTTGTGAAATTGGTATGTATAGATATAAATGATTAAATAAATCAATTATTTTTATTTGTCAACTAAAATGAAAGCTGCAAGTCTATAAATATACTAGGTGAATAAATTGATTTCGCTTTTTTGTACAGCGTGAACAAAGTGAATGCGTAAATTGCCATCACTTTCTTCCAAGATATCGAGCTTCTTTGCTATGAAATTATAAGATATGAGTACACCTGGAAATAGTGCGCCTGGTAAATGAGCGTGAAAGAAGTATATATGTTTTATCGTGAGATGTGTATTCTGAGACGGGTAATGCATTTGGTTACATATGCACATTTGGAATAAATTTTCGGAGTACATTTCGGAATCTAGTAAAATATTGCGACGGGATGCATCTAATAATTTCTGCAAAATGGCGAACTGATCTCATGTTTACAATAAAAAGTAGTTTGAGAAGTTTGCGTCCTACGATGTAAAATCATAACTTTTTATGAAATGAACAGCAACGGCAGGTTGTTTAATTAATTCTTCGTGAAATCTACGGAAATTTAAATTTATTTTGAAGGTTATGATAACGTATTTTGATGTTGAGGCAATTGTGTCATATTTTAAAATGTTTATCGATTAGATTTTACTTTCGTGAAAGGGAGATAATTCGTACAGTGTTGTGTACAAATTTTAAATACAGTCGTTTTACCAGTTCCGAACAGGGTTTCATATAAGCGCTGCTGCAGACGTCATCCACAAGCAGAGGAAATAAAATTTATGTGGTGTAATAATACAAATGTTTACTAATTCCAAAATATCGACACTTGTCCTCAAAAACACGTGGTAGTATGTTTTCTTGAAAAAAGCATTTCCGTGATCACGATTTGTTTACATCGTTAAACTAGGTCACCAACAATCTGTCGAACTGTCCTGCACATACATTTAGGAAGCGGTTGAAGTTTATATTATTTAAACAATTAATGCCCATACATTCAAGTAGAAGCAAATTGAGAAAGTTATTTTGCGATTCCTTTAATTGAATGGGATTGAAATTTTAGATTATTCGGTAGTAAAAATTCGGAACTGGCAAAACAACTGTACTTCACCATTAACATGAAACGGGAATATTGTGAGTGATAATCAGCAGTTAATTAAAACCCAGATTAACAGCAAATGATCCAGTTACATACAACTGCTAGAATGTACCCCCTCATAGCGACGGTAGGATCTGCAAAACTCTACTTTCTCTCTATCCGAAATGACAAAACGATCGGGTACAACTTTTTTAAATTTTAATTACCGATTGTCTTTTTCATATACTTATGAAATTATTATTTTCTACCATTTAATTCAGCAATATATGGTTTGGTACATTGTTTCTTTTTCCAAAAAAAAAAAAAAAAAAAAAAAAAAAAAAAACATCCGTCAGACTTGCCACAACACAATTTTCCCAACTACGCTGTACAACAGCACGACAGTGCTATGTTTCTGCAAGTTACATGGGTAAATACTGGTATGATGCTGATTTTTCATGACTATGACAAAGGTGTAATGAAAAACATATACATGTCCATGTTTGCTACGGAAAAGGTATTATGGGAAAGCATACACATACACGCACATGTTTTTCAATGTTACGACAAAGGTGTAATGTCAAAACATACACAGACATGTACATAATTTTCAATGTTACGACAAAGGTGTAATGTCAAAACATACACAGACATGTACATAATTTTCAATGTTACGACAAAGGTGTAATGGAAAAAACATACACAGATATGTACATATTTTTCATTGCAATGACAAAGGTGTAATGAAAAAACATATACATATATGTATGGCATTGATGTCATCCTTGATATTTAAAGATTCAGATTGTGTTTTTTAAGGGCCAAGATGACCCATTCAGATAGAAATCGATTGGTCATTTTTTTCAGAATAGGGGTCATAGAAAAAGAAATATCTATGAAACAATTAAAAATATTTCAGATGTCTGTGAAACATTTAAAGATAAAGTTACACAACTAAAAGTCAAAACTAGTAAGTGAAATAATTTCAAATAATTCTGTAGCTTTTCCAATGTGATAAATGGCATAAACGTATTTGTTAATTTTCAGATTTCGAGCATATCTTGCCATTCACATACTATAAAGCCGTAATACTTGTTAGTGTGTCTGCTTTAATTATTGTCAGTGTATTGTAACAACTTCATTATTTTACATATTCTTTTCTTGTGTGATTTAGCATTTGTGAATCCAGAGTTAATTGCCCATTGTGGCGGTATTAGTACTTTATTACGAGCAGTTTTAGACTGTCACCAGTACCCTAGAATCAATGAGTCATTAGTGTGTACAATCTTACATCTACTTAACCATCCCAGGACTCGTCATTTTATCAGAATAAATTCTGATCTAGAGGTAAGCATTATAAGTTATAAAATCAGGCATGAGGGTTGTGGGAGAGAAGTAATGAGAGGATTAAATGGGTTGGTTTTAGTCTAATACCCATATCCTAGAATTATTTACCACAACGGTAGCTTAGTTGCTAGAGTGCTCATTTTGTATGTGGGAGGTTGTTGGCTCGAACCCTGGCTGGGTCTGATCAAGACTTAGAAATAGGTAACTGTTCTTTGACCAAGCATTCAGCATTAGAAATGAAAGTCATTGGGTCCTTCAAAGGAGACATTAAATACCAAAGCCTGTGCTATGGCAGGTAAAAGACACCCCCCCCCCCCATGTGCACATTGCCCTGAGCCCGAGTCCACTGCAAAGATTAAATTTTCTGCTACCTCACCTATATCTTGTGACATCTCGATATAAGTGAAATATTGTTGACTGACGTAAAACCCCACTCAATCAATCAATCATTAATACTTTGAAAACATGTTTTTCATGAAGTGAAAGGCCTGGAATTTTGAGACTATAGATCAGTATATGAAACAAATCTTTGCAAAATAAAAATACCTTGACCTTCAGTCGTTAGCTAACTATTTCTGATCAATCAAAATGCTTGAAACAAAGGAGACTTTAATTATACATGTAATATTGTATTTCAATTGTTTATTGTAGGAATTATTAGCTCCCTTTACAGATCACCATTATAGATACAGTGCTGAGATGTCGGAGAGATCTATCGGGTAGGTTTGTTTAGTACCATGTTTATACCCCTTATAAACATTTTTATTTTTTCTGTGTACTAATTTTCGCTTATTTCACGACCTTTGTTTTGCGCAAAAATTATGTGGATAAGTCTTAATTTTTAATACCGCGAAAATAAATACACACGAAATTAAATACATTTACAGTGGTTTAGGGTTAACAGGAATTATCCTCTCAACCTGTCTGCCCATCCCAGTACCGTGTTTGTGTCATGTTCATACCCCTGTAAACATAGTGTATGTCTAAAGAAGAGACACCTTATCCTTCTGTCTATCCATCCCATTACCGTGTTTGTGTCATGTTCATACCCCTGTAAACATAGTGTATGTCTAAAGAAGAGACACCTTATCCTTCTGTCTATCCATCCCATTACCGTGTTTGTGTCATGTTCATACCCCTGTAAACATAGTGTATGTCTAAAGAAGAGACACCTTATCCTTCTGTCTATCCATCTCAGTACTGTGTTTGTGTCATGTTCATACCCTTGTAAACATAGTGTATGTCTAAAGAAGAGACACCTCATCCTTCTGTCTATCCATCCCAGTACCGTGTTTGTGTCATGTTTTTACCCCCTTTATACATAGTTTAGGGGTATTCAGGAATTGCCTTGTCCATCTGTCTTTCCATCCTAGTATTATGTCCCTCTCTAACTTCAACATCTCTCAATGATATTATATGTAATTTCATAACATAGAGAAATAATCAATCTTAGACATAAATGTACCTACTTGCTTGAGTTAAATCTGCTTTAAAGACCACCTCTACATATAAGAGTCACCTGTTTTTAGAGACCAGTAAAATTTTATCGTATTTGCTCTTTGTTTATGTTATGTGCACCTGTATATAAGGGCCACCTGCCCATAAAACACTTTTACTTGTTACCTTGGGTGGCCGTTATAGACAGTTTTTGACTGTACTTTTTAGTAGCTCCATTTACACAAACACATTGCATTATGTTTTGTAAGTGTTTACTGCTCATAACTAACAGTACTGTCAGGGGGCCTTGTATCATCATATACATTATTGAATAGTTATTCTCAATTTAAACTGAAATCAAGAAGTATTTTTTGTCATAAAAACACCTGAACAAGTAGTGCAAATCAAATTAAATAATTAATATTATACTCCACGCAAAAGAAGTTTAGGAGGGTATATAGAAATCACCCTGTCTGTCTGTCTGTCTGTCCTTCCGTCTGGTTGTCCGTCCCAATATCGTGTCTGCTCCATATCATCCATGTCTATGCATTGATTTTGATTAAACTTAGCATAAATGTAAACCACCATGAGACAATGTGTAGCATACCAAATTTATATGCATAAGTTAAAGTTCAGGGTCAGGAAGTCAATATTGAGGTGCGGGAAGCATTTGGCTCTCAGGAGACAGTTCTGGTTTAAATTCGAGTTATAAAATACAAAAACATCAGTTCAAATATGTATTTTATGTCTTGATTTACATGTGTGTACAAATTATAATAATTTTATATTTTAATTAATCTTGATAGAGAGGATAGAGAAAATCGTTTTGCAGCCAGTAAGATGGCCATCGTTTCCATTATGAGGTCTTGGCCAGGTATGTATAAATATAGTTTACCTTAATACAAAATACAAAAAAGTTCAGATTAGGCAGATCCTAGTGTGAGAAAGTTTGTCAGTTTACTTGTCAAAGGTCATTGTTTGGGTTTTTTTTCAGTCTCTGGTTACTTTCCATTCCAAAACTGACTGGCTTGATATAAGTGAAAGAATCTTGACTTGGATGTAAAACATCATAACTGCATTCCACTATAGGCTAAAATCCATAAAATGTTGTACTCATTTAAGTTAATTGTTATCCTCCACCTTCTCAAAGAAAGGGGGATATTAAATTTGAAATTGCAACTGTCCTTCCATGTGTTTTTTCATCCTTTTCTTGTCCAAATACATATATTTCTCCAAAACTATACATGTACGTCACAGTTTTAACTTAAGTTGGTCTGTTAATTTTCTTTGGATTTATGGCCATTTAAAGTTTTGACCAGGAAGTTCTGATCCAAAATTTGTCTCCAAAACTTTTCATCAGAAGTTTACAAAAGTTAATAAACAGTATCAACATTAATAGATTTTTTGCAAAAAGGTCAGAATTGAAATTTTAGGCTATGACTACTTTTTCACGTTCGAAATTTTTGCCCATTTTTAAAGATTTTTATATCCCAGTTTAAATACCCTGTTTGTAACATTGGACATATTATGTTGCATAGTTTCATTGGTTGTCTGCATTCCAAGATTACATTCTATTTAACATGTTTCAACTTACAGTATGTGAACAGTGTAGATCATGTAGATTGTGCCATCAATGGTGCTATGGTTGAGCTGTGTATTATAATTAGTCAAAGATACTGGAGCAAGCTTCTTGTAATGTCAAAATTATGAAAAAATACATTAAGGTACATGTATACTCATAACAAATAGAGCCTTGTATTAGAAGAGCAATCGGTTCATTTAGTTTAGGATCTATTAAATGATTACCGGTATATTTCTTTTCTTATCTTTCAGGGATCATCAGATTTTGTCGACCAGATGGATCAGGGTTACAGTCATTAATAGGAATTCTGTATCTACCTTATACAGAAATAAGGGTATTTAATTAACCATTGAACTGTGTCTTTTTAATTATGTGTTTTACTTGGAATTAAATTGCTTGTAATCTTGTATTTGTCTTTAGCCTGAATAATTATTGCACCTCGGGCCCTGATATTCTTTTAATTCTGCAACATGGAGATAAGGCAAGGTCAGTAGTCCGTACACTTGGTTCTGTAACTTCTCTTTACATCAAGCCAAATAAAATGTGGATGTACGTTTATTTCTGACAACTTTCAAAGAGATATGTTTTCAATGTAACTGGATATTACTGAACGTATATATCTGGGCTGCAGATAATCTTGTCTAGACTGTCCAACATTTTTGAAAAAGGTTTATCCAGTCATTTTCTCATGTCAAAGTAATTTTTGCCTACTTTAATTGAAAATGTCGGAAAATATGAAAATGCCTGATTGGTGATCTTTCACATGGGTTAAAATAATATTTTGTCGGACATGTGTGGCAAATATGTCTTGTTTCCTGACCCCTGGTATATACAGTACATGTATTAAATGATTGCTTGTAAAAAGACTATTTTCTTTTAAAAAAAACCCTCTGATTTATTGTTTACTTTTAGGAAGGAATTGTAGAAATATTATTTGATATATTTCGTCTACAAACTCCAGCAAACACTGATGACATAGCTTTAGCCTTGCTTAGTGTGGGTAAGTTTTATATGAAAACTGTGATGGATGTTAAAGCTGAAACATCTACAGGAAAGTTCAGGAATAATGATGTTACGATGTTTGGGTTTTGTTCTTAGTGATACACTCCCCTCCATAAATTATCATACATGTTTGAAACTGGTCCTATCATAACAGACTCAAAATCTTCACAAAAATCAATTGTTGAAAACATCATTATGCTAAAACTGAATGTTTTTCAGCTGAAATAGTGTTTTATCTTGAAAAATGTAATATTCCTAAATTTTTATATTTCCCCCAAAATTTCAGAAAATTTTAAGAAAATTAACTTTATTACATACATGTACATTTAAATCATAAAGTTAAGATATCACTTTCAAATACAGGTAAAAGTTCAATATTTCAATTCTATGAACAATATTGGACATGATGATTATAATGTAAATCTATAGCAAATATACATTTGTAAAATTATTTATGAAGGGCAGTGTATATTCTTTGTAATCAAAATGCAGTTGAATTTAAACATATTTAAAGTTCATTGTTTTCCTTGGTATAACTGTTTGGCTTCATCCTGTGGAAAATTTGTTATATAATCATACATGTTATCAGGATTATTTTATACACTTTATCAAACAGTTTTAAGAGAAGGGGATATAACAGGTATTAACCTGTCTGTCAATTTAAATATGTGTATGAATCACAAGTCATTGCTGTTTTGGAAAATCTCATGAAATGACACAAATGATGGACAAATTGTGTCTTTGTCTTGCCAGAGTCTTAAACAGAGGTCATCTCACAAAAATCAAAGTCTCAAAAGAATGTGTGAGATTTCAAGTTACAGTGACAACCATTTTAGTTTGACAATACTAGTTTATTTATATATCAAGATGTCACAAACTATGAATGCAGTGTATTTATCATCAAATTATGACAGTAATCAGTGAGATTTCCTTATCTTGTTGTAGCATGGCACAGGACATCAACTTTTTTAGGTCTCATCTGAATCTCTTTCAATTCTTAATGGCAAGATTTTGATTAGCATAGGATTAAGTACTGCATTAGTCAGGCGGTACTGGATATAGAACGCTAGACCTTCTAAATACAGAGTAATTGCTACCAAACCAAGCTACCACAGCAATTATTTGGCAAGATCATATTTTCTCCCATACTTCACTGAGTTATTCCGTTGGTTGCTAGGTGTAAGATATCTCTGTCTTACACCCCCCTGTGTAAGACAAGCTACACTCGCTGTTTGGCTGGTCATGACATCATAACCCCAACATTAAAGCTCACTCTGGACAGGAAAATATTCATCCTCGTTTTAGATATCTCTGTCTTACCCTTTTACTGGTATAAGTTTCTATTAACCTGGTTGTTTTTTGTTCTTGTAGACCCATCTGAAATGAGAGAAAATTGGCAGTTAACTGATGGTTTTGTTGCTGAAGAAGGAAGGGAACTTTTACCACACATGGCCAAAATAAGGTAAATTTTAACTACCAGGGATGAAGCTAAACTATTTTGAGTGGACCTAGGTCACTTTAGAAAAGAGCTTGTAATAGTCATGAATAGCTAAAATGTGTAAAAACTTAGGGGCCCAGACATATTTTAGGAGCTATGGGCTACTGGGCTCTGCTAAACTTTATCTCTAACTACACAAAAACTTTGATGACTGGAAATCCCTGGACATCAGCCAAATGTTGGAGCTATCGGGGGGGGGGGGGGGGGGGGGGGGTTCAAGTGATTGAACAGAACATTGAGATGTGATCTCAGATTCAGGCTCCCATTTTTATCGACAGTCAAAAACATCTAAAATGGCTAACAAGCTATGTAGAACATGACAGTTTATTTGAATTAAATAATTCTTGTTGAAAATAAAAGTAAATAAAAACAGACAATGTTATGGATAAACTTACTTTATGATGATTATAATACATAGCACATTGGTTACAAGTCATTAATAATCACTGGAAATTACAGGCAATACAAATTGCCATACATATTCCAATGAAATGTAAATTACAGAATGTTTTAAAATCTGTGTGACATCAAGGATCAGTTGTTTGAAGCCTGATTAGTTTAATCAGTTGATTAGTCAAAATATGAATTTTGCATAATTTCAGATTTATTGTGAACTTAATGTTGAAATGTTGAAAATAAATATAAGTACCACCAATCTAAACCACATTGTAACAAAATATTTTATTAAGGTATGAGCAACACAACATACATTTAATAATAATTAAAAACCATATTTTTTTTTCTTGCAGACCAAATCTAGTAGAAAACCATTTAGCTTTACTGTTATCAGCGTGGATAGGTGCTGGCCTATTAGGAGTAAGTTTTATTACATTTATTTTAATTTTTTTGAGGGTGAGTAAAGAACTTTTGAGAAGGAAACTATAAATTGTCAGTCACACTCAGAAAATCTTTTTTCAAATTCATGGAAATTGACCAAGAAATAATTTTATTGAGAATTTTTATATAAAATAAAAAGTGTCCTAAAAATTTCTTGTACGTTTCTGTACATGTATATATGTTAGTCTCTGTACATGTATATATGTAACACAATACAGATTTAACCCATCTACATGTAGGTTAATATATACACATATTTGTGGAAAACAAAGGAATACCTTAGTGTTGTGTGCTATATTTATACTCCCACTTTAAAGCAGATGGGGGTTTACAGGTTTACCTCTGTCCTTCTGTCTGTCGGTCTAAAACAAATATTTTCATAACAGTTTTCTCAGCAACTACTAAACATAGCCACTTGAGTTCAGTATAAGGTCCCATGCTGCAAATATGGATTACATGTCTGGCATACATTAACTTCCTGTTTACCAACTTAGTTTATTTATGAACATTTACCGATAGTTGAAATAAAAGCAGGGGTGTACTAAATGAGCAATAGCTCACAGATTTCTTGTTAAATTAGTACTGATACTCATGACATGTGTATATTTATATGTTTATTTGATTATGTAGGCACTTGTGGAGGTTATTATAACCAGTGAGCCAAACTTATTTATCAGAACCACAGTTCTTCTGGGAAAACTTCTGCACTTGGTAAGTTTGGGCTTATATAGTACTAGAATAAGTGCAATCCATCCGAAGTATGGAAAAGTGGTCTTGTGTATGGACCGATATAGCAAGGCCAGATCAAAGTGGACACATGTATAGACCCATATAGCCAGGCTAGGTCAAAGTGGACTCGTGTATGGACCCATATAGCCTAGCCAGGTCAAATTGGAATTGTATATGGACCCATATAGTCAGGCCAAGTCAAAGCGGACTTGTAAGCATATCAATTTAGCCATTCCAGGTCAAAGTGGACTTGTGTATAGCCTATATACCCTGGCCAAGAAAATGTGGTATTTCTGCAGGCTTTCCATTACAAGGGTCATCTGTCAAACATGAGATGGCATTCGTGTACTGCCTTTACTGAACATTCCCTGCCATCAATATATCACTATACAAATTTATATTTTCCATAGGCTTATATTGCAATCATCATGTTAAATTGCCTTCATAGAATTAAATTGTTGAAGTTTTTGTACTGTATGGAAGTGATATCAATATCTAATTGCATACACACAAATTGTTTTTTCCTTAAAAACAACGTTCTTGGAATTTTTTGAAATTTTTGGTGAAAATATATTTTTTCTGACAATTTAAGATTATCAATCTGTAATGATAAGACCAATTTAAACATGTATGATAATTTATGGATTGCAGTGGAGTTTTTATATGTTTGTTACTTGAAGAGTTTTTCAGATGTTAAAAGATTCGAAACTAAAGTTCCATGTCTGATCATTAGCTTTAAACATGTTACACACTATTTTAGAGTTTAAACAAGTGTAGGCTATCTTTTTTCTAAAGTACTCTAGCACATAATGCTTCCAGTAAGTACTGGAAAAGATAAAAACAGACTTACTAAACCAAATAAAAATAAAAGTACAAACCTGATTGTATAAATTACTCTGTTATCATCCCTTACATCAAAGTAGGCACATCTTATATATCAGTAAGTAAGTATAAGTAATTCTTATTTTGATTTCAGGCCAGTACTTTAATGCCACATGAGTGTAGTCAACATAACTACTGTCTACCCACCTTAGTAGCCCTGGCATCTTCACAAGATGCTTCATCAAGACAGAGACAGTAAGTATTGTTATATGACATAAATAAAAGACAAGACACCATACATGATTACTTGGAACAGTGCTAAGGACTTTGAAAAATTTTGTCTGAGCCCTGGTCAGTATTACACATATCGTCATTGATATGTGAAGCATAGTGTATTTTGTCAATGAAATGTGAAACATATTTCTTCACATGTGAGCTCCAGCCATAATTCCTGGAATATTACCAAAGTTGTCATTGAAATGTGAAACATATTTCTTCACACGTGATCTCCAGCCATAATTCCTAGAATAATATTACCAAAGTTGTCATATAATTGTGAAATATTTCTTCACATGTGAGCTCCAGCCACAATTCCTGGAATATTACCAAGTGGTCATTGAAATGTGAAACATATTTCTTCACATGTGAGCTCCAGCCATGATTCCTGGAATATTACCAAGTTGTCATTAAAATGTGAAACATATTTCTTCACATGTGAGCTCCAGCCATAATTCCTGGAATATTACCAAGTTGTCATTAAAATGTGAAACATATTTTTTCACATGTGAGCTCCAGCCACAACTCCTGGAATATTACCCAAGTTGTCATTGAAATGTGAAACATATTTTTTCACATGTGAGCTCTAGCCATAATTCCCAGAATATTACCCAAGTTGTCATTGAAATGTGAAACATATTTCTTCACATGTGAGCTCCAGCCATAATTCCTGGAATATTACCAAGTTGTCATTGAAATGTGAAACATATTTCTTCACATGTGAGCTCTAGCCATAATTCCCAAAATATTACCCAAGTTATCATATAATTGTGAATTATATTTCTTCACATTGAGTTGTTAGAGGTACCAAGAAAGTAGATGACCTTGGATTTAAAAATCGTACAATCTTACACCAAAGATTTGAGTTAAAGTGTGATTTGACATCAGTTTCTATAATGTTTATAGTTATAAATTATGATTTAATTTAAAAATTTGAATCAAAAAGGTTAAGTGTCTTTCATGTCAATGTCCTATGTTCATTCAAACACTCATAGAGCATTTTACAAATCCATGCAGTTGATATTGCCATTTGCATTCATTTCTTCATGGCAACATTCTATTTTAACATTTAAAGAATATTTTACAGATTCGTGAAGTTGATAATAGCTGGGTTGTATTATATAGAATATGAAATTGTAACTCATTTTGTGCACCTATAGATTTTCATGTTTATCTCCCGTCTTTGAAAGAAAGAGGGGGATATTAAATTTGAGTTTCTGGCCTTCCTTCCATCCTTTAGTCCTTACGAAATTATTATCTCTCCAAAACTATGTAGCACTATTTCACGAAACTTGGTGCAAATTATCAACATACATGTAGATAGTAGATGCATACATTGTTAATCGTAGTTGGTCTGCTCATTTTCTGTGGCCCTTTAAACATGAGCGCAAATTACAAAAAAAAAGGAACTGCTGATGGGGATCCTAATTTTGCTTGTTTGCTTGGTATTAACTGATGAAAGACGACAAAACTTTTATTTTTACAGTAAAGCTAGAGAAGCTGTATATTATCTAGACCGGTTACACACACTGAGGAAGAGAGGACTGGTACCCTGTAGTTTATTTTTAGATCAGCTTATACAGAGAACGAGTGGTAGAAAAGCTACACATACCAAGTCATTTCATATCAACAAGGATAAACTACAAGATATATACCTTGTAAAGGTAAGATTGTTAGATTGATTGGGATTTACATGTATGTTCCAGTCAAGAAAATTTCACTTATATCGAGATGTCACCTGCTATAGGTAAAGTGGCAGATAAATTCCTTGTAAAGATACTATTTATTGATTAATGGAGTTTTATGTTCCATTTAAGAAAATATCACATACATGTATATTGAGATGTCACCAGTTGTAAGCGGAGTGGCAAAAATATACCTTGTAAAAGGTATGATTGATTGATTGAATGGGGTTTTACATTCCAGTCAAGAAAATTTCACTTGTATTGAGATTTCACCAGCTATAAGTGAAGTGGCAAATATATACCTTGTAAAGGTAAGATTATTTGATTGAATGGGGTTTACATGTATGTTCCAGTTAAGAAATTTTTACTAATATCCAACATTGATTTTGTGATATACAACACTGTATACGTTGTAAATTTGACACAGTTTTGTTTAAGCTTAAATTTTTTTCTGTAAAATGATAAAATTTACAACAACCAGCTGCCAGAACTGGGGTTCAAAATTCTGTATGTCAGAGGTCTTGGACCTAATGATTTTAAATTGGGACCCGTGACATTTTAACTGTAAAAGCACAATGGACCTACTATTTTTTTACCAGGATAATAATTTTGCTCCCTTTTCTATATGACAAAATGGAGTTAATTTCAATGTTGATATTGGACTTTCAAAACTGTATAAGGGACCTGCCAAAAATAAAAGCAATAGTGGCTGGATCTTCCATTACAATACTTCATTTTGAACCCCTGCAGAATTGTAATGCTAAGTGTGGTTTGTTTTTCTTTTGAAGAATCCACATGAAGATCTCATCACACAGTCAATTAAAGATTCACAAGTTTTAAACACTAAGGATAGCATTAATTGGGATTGGGACTTGATTGGAGCAATATTAAAGGTATGTATTATTATGTATTTACTGTGTGTGTATGTTTATTAAGAACATTCCTGTTAATGCTGTAAGCAATTTATGAATGTATTTCTCTTTTTATCCCATGCCCTTTTCCGTCCTTCCCTACATGTGTCCAGACTTCTTGTCTAGAGCAATTCTCCGAAACTATAAAGCACTATTTTATGAAACTTGGTACAAAACATCAACATTGATAGGGGATGTGTATATCATTAACCTGAATAGGTTTGATCATGTTCCTTCGAGTTATGGCCCTTATAAAAGTACCAAACACACCGATAGCCATGACGGGGGATCCTAATTTGCTGAATTAAAAAAAAAAATTATGAATAATACATTTATGATAGTTCTACTATTTAATTACAGTTTACAGATGAAAAGTTAAGAAAACTTGATGATCAATTACATATCAGGTTTGTATGTGCCAATTTGTTCAACAAATGCTAACCAGTTGATCATCTTATTTCCCGCGAACAACACTTTAGCAGAGCAGAGAATATAGAAATACTGTAGTAGTCATGTGCCTCATGCCTGTGTGTGTGTGTGTATGTCTAGAACAAATCTTGTACACATCTTGTACAAGGAATTTCTTCTGCTGTATTTTATTAAATGGTTCCAAACTTTTCTTGGATTGTTTATCACCATATAAAGATGTTCACTTCCTATTGTGTTATGCTGCAGTAATTTTCCACAGAAATTTTGCTGTTTTTGGACATAGAATTTTTTAAATGTGATGACTAATCTTGTACAAGAAACTCTTACAACAGTATTCAACCGATTGATTTACAACTTTCTGGGATTGTCTTGCCTTGTGATGTGAAATTCCTCCTGTGTCAGGAGAATTTTCAGTAGGAGTAAAAACACAGCTAATTGTTTCTTACCAAATGAAGATGATCACCTACTGTTGTTCAACTGATTAACTTAAAAATTTCGAGGACACACAAACTACATGAAACATGTCTGGTTTGGAGAGATAATATACACTACGCTGTTCTTATGGCAACCATATTTTGTAATCTATTTATCAAAAGCAAATTGCCACATGTTTGAAAATTATATTAACTTCATGTGATTTTATTTCAGATATATAAAGAGATTAGTTTACTTCTTCAAGCCAACCAATCACCTCTTTTCAAGATTAGAAATGACCAATGAAAGAAGTGAAAAAATAGCTTATATTGGGTGTCAGCTGGTTGATTTCCTTATAGAGTCTGATCAGGTAAAATTGATATGCCACATTCTGTAAGCGATAAGGGTAGATTTAAACTGACTTTGAAACTATAAATATATACTGTAAAAGGGGAAATTTTCGTGTGGGTAAAATTTTCACCGATTTTATCAATTTAAAAAATGTCTACCATACAGGTTAATACATGTATATCATAATATATTGAATATACACCCACTTATGCAAAAGTTACACCCACTTGAAATGCCAGATAACAGAAAATCGCGAAATTTTCTCTCCAAGAAATTAATCCCCTTTAAAGTATACATATTCATATAGTTATCTTAATGACTCATTAGTTTTATTTTGATTTATAGGATGAAGCCTCCAAGCTGATCACAGAGTTTTTAAATGATATTGGACAATGTTTATCTGAGGTACATTTTACTACTTTTATTATTTCACAGCCTTTTATAAAAGTCTTTCTCAAAAGACCTTCACGATTATAGTCAACATATGCTTCAAATTTATGCAGAAACCCGAATCAATAAGTGTTATGGATCATGATCAGTTACAGCTGCTCCTTGCCTGTATATCAAAGTTGAGTCAAGTCCGATTATCCAAACAGAAACAGTTATCAATAAACGGCATAAGAGCTATTAATATCAACATTATACATTTAATACATGTAAGTCCAATCATTTCTATGTTTGCTTTATAAAGAGTTATAATGAAAAACAAACATACCACTCAAATTGCAATCACAATCCAAAAAAACCAAAGTTACAACTTTGAAAACTGGCAGTTTAGTTAAACACATGAACTTCCACCAGGAAAGTGAGGCGTGGTGGGGTGCTCCTGAAGGTTAAACACCTTCTGTTAACAGTTAAGCTTACTACTACTGCTATATGTGTAATAAAAAAGAAAATAATAAACATTGTTCTTTTTTACTTTAAATAGATTGCAATGCAGCACATAGTACCAGAATCAGTACTTAGTCCATCCAATGTTATAAATACTTGCAGTAGATATTATTTTTTATATCTCGGGAGATTTTCAGCAACGGCACGTGGGGATAGATACCTGGAAAAAACTGGCATTTTTCAGTAGTAAGTTAACATTTTTCAATAGTAATTTGACATTTTTTGGACATTTTTTGACAATATGATGACATTTGTCACTAGTGTAATAATGTTGATGTATGTCACTGATATTATAATGTTGATATTTTTATGTCCCCAAAATGACTGTGCTAACTATTTCTTTATTGTATGGGATGGCTCATTAGGATGCTACCCAAATGAAACACTTTTACTTTCAATACATGTATCTTACATGTTAACATTTGTCACTAGCATGTTGACATTTGTCAATAGTATAAGTGAAAAATAAAAAAAATTATAATGAAATTAATGATATAAAGATCTCTCTCTCTCTCTCTCTCTCTCTCTTGTTTAATTAAAATACTACTTAACTACTTATCCTTCAGAGACATTGCTTGACAAGGGATTTTGATTTATATTTCAGTTTGCTGGACATTGTGGGTATTACAAACCAGGATTGTTATATTAAAGTCATAGTATCGAGTCTTAATTACAGCAGAGAAGGAAATACTAGACCAATACTGGCAAAAGCTTTGTGTTCATCTACTGAGGTAAAAAAATCAGTATGAATTTATCTCTCATATCTTACAATACTTGTTTACTAATGGATGCTAGGGTTGTACATTTCATGTGGCCCTATACAACCAGTTTTAACTTACTGCTCCCCAACAGGTTGTAAATTTCACTTGTACATAATACAACCAGTGTTAATGTCAGGTTGTAGATTTCACATAGACCTATACAACCAGTGTAAGAGTACTGCTTCCCATCAAGTCTTCCATTTCACCCGACGCTATACAACCAGTGTTAGCATACTGCTCCCTATCTGGTTGTAATTTCACTTGGACATAAAGTTTCTGGTTGTAAATTTCACTTGGCCCTATACAACCAGTGTTTGTGTCAGGTTGTAAAATTTCACTTGACCCTATACAACCAATGTTTGCATACTGCTTCCCATCAGGTTGTCCATTTTACTTGGTCCTATAAAGCCAGTGTTAGTGATGGGTTTTAAAATTTCACTTGGATCTATACAACCAGTGTTAGTGTTCGGGTTGTACATTTCACTTGGTCCTATACAACTAGTGCTAGTGATGGGTTTTAAAATTTCACTTGGATCTATACAACCAGTGCTAGTGTGAGGTTATAAATTTTACTTGCTTCTATACAACCAGTGTTACTGTCATGTTGTAAATTTCATTTAGCACTTACAACCAGTGTTAGTGCCAAGTTGTAAATTTCACTTGACCCTATACAACCAGTGTTAGTGTCAGGTCGTAATTTCACTTGACCTCCTTTTAAAAAGTCAGAAAAAGCCCTGACCAATTTGATTATCATGTAGATGGATTGTCTTATTTGTTGTTAGTTTGTAACAGCATAAAGAAAAATGCAGGGTCAGACTTGGGACCTACTGCATTATAAGCGAGTGGTCTACAAACTTTGCTACTCAGACTTACATTTCACCACTGTTTTCATGAGTTTCCCACAGTCCTGAAAATTGAAAATTATGCCTTCTTTCAAACAAACTAATAGGAAGGAGAAAAAATGCAGGATTAGACCAATATCAAACCAGACTCTCATGCACTAGCTGTCGGCACATGAGGCAGGTGCTCTACCAACTGAGCAACCCAGACTGCTACATCATTTTGCAATTCTGGCTATCTCTATAGTTCTGTTATATAAATTTAGAAATTACTTACATGTGTATATGGCACATTAATTACTTATACTTCACAGATTTAATTGTTTTTGTTCACTTTTTTTACAGAGCTCCAGATTATATTGTACAAATTTTCTGCGGGTATTATTGAGGATAGGTGTGCAGGGATTCAGTAACTGGGGCATGGAACTACTTGTAGGACAGTTGTATGATCAAAGTAAACCTGTTGCTATGGCAGCACTTAATGTCATGGAGGAATCCTGTGATGTAGAGGTACATTTATATATGTGATATATTAAAATTTAACCATTAGTTGATTGAAGGTGGTTGGGGTTTAGAATAAGAGAGCTAAGACTGGGAAAAGTTTGGAGATATCGGTAGATGGAGCTGATAGCTTGGGAGATTATAGATGTAGTGGAGATTAGAGATAGATTGGGCTGAGAGTTGTTGGAGTTTAGTAGGATAATAATTTAGAATTAATTCTTCTATTCTTTTGCCTATATATGGAAACGCACAGGAGTTAAAAGTTTTGAAAAAAATATTAAAAGTTTATGGAATAAATACATGTAATCAAGAATGAGAATTTACAAAATATAACAGGTCTAAAAAGTTAAGATCTTTTCCCTTTTGCTTTTGGACTAGTCTTTATCTCAAAGCTTTAAAGGGCTTGTTTGACAATATGAATTGTATATAGACAAAAAAACATTGACCCGTCTGTTTGACCTTTCAGTAGGAATATTCATATAGAAGAGTCCACTCTATACATAGGTAGTAATAGGATTCACAGTTAATAATGTGTTTACAAGATAAATGCTTAATGTTATCATTATACAAAATAAACCTGTGTGATTGCTATATATAAATGTAGTTGTCCGTCATAAATACTTAAATCAAAGGTCAAACAGACAGGTCAAAGTTGTTCACCTATATCGGAACATGTATATTTAATGTAACTATGTTTTTGTTTTAGACTTGTCTGAATTCCCTGGTGAAGCTTCGCCCCTCTTGTCTTCACTTGGGTGATAAAGGAGTTTTAATGCTGTGTAGATTTATCTCAACCACCAAAGGATTTAGGTCACTAATGGAGGCCAACTACTTAACCAATGAACTACAGAAATGGTACAAGGTGAGTACATACACATGTCTATGTAGTTGAAGGGTCAGTGTTTATCTCCCCTTTATAGGGTATTTTAACTTGAAACTTTGACAACAGCGAATATGTGAAAACTATAGTCATTAGTGTTAGGAATGAGGTAAATTTGAATGATGGATGATTGGTTTAGAAAAAAACATCCAATAATTTGATAGTTGCCATTTAAACTAAAAAAAATAAAAAAGACAATGTTATATGTACATGTATTATAATGCTATCTTGCTTTCAAAGCTGCTGTCATATAACGATCAGTTGTTTCCCTTGTTAAAATTAATAGTCAATGAGAAATGATGTTACAACATACATTTGGCATGACCTGAGTTCTATAAGATTATATTAGATGTAAATGAGCCAATAGGAATTAACCTTATGACTGATATTTGGCATTCACTGAGAATAAGCAGAATAACAAGCATTATTATTAGCAATAATAATAAGCAGAATGGAATAGAAAAATTGATTTAATTTGAAATAATCATTTATTGCCGATTTCTGAATTTCACAATCAATTGGTCAGTTGGATGGGATAACTAATCAGTCTTTAATTATATTGATGAATGGTATGCTGCTAGTAAACAGAGCCCGTAACTGTCTATTGGCATAGATCTAGACTTTTCTGAACTTTTTTATGACCATCTCATCTTGACCTTTGAATTTCTTTACAAAAAGTAGTTATAGCATACAGTCAATCCTGTTGATAAAGGGCACCAAAAAGAACCAGAAAAAAGTGGCCTTAATGAGCAGGTGGCTCTTAAATACAGTCAAACCTGTCCATAAAAGCCACCCAAAGAAATCAGTAAAAGTGGCCTTCATGGGCAGGTGGTTCTTATACACAAGTTCAAAAAGCATGAATAAAGAGTAATTGGGATTAAATTTTATTGCCTTTTAAAAGCAGGTGGTCCTTATATAGAGGTGGTCTTTAAGGCAGGTCTAACGGTTATCCTTATACTTTTCTATAGGTATTTCTTTATAAATAGCCTTGATACTTTTTGTAGAAACATAGTGTAGATGCAAATCAGATTTTTTTTTTCATATTTATCTTTAAATAATATGGTAGAAATTTGAATGCTTAAAAGAACCCTGTATTTTTACATAAAAATGTATGGTAATATCACTACTGTTATAATTATAACTGTCATATTTTAAGTTAATTATACAAATAATGTAAAAATATTTTCTTTTTTTCAGTCTTTCAATTGCAAATATGTCCTTATAGTAGAAGAATTATTAAATGAAGCTTTAACCACTTACGAGAAAACTTACGAAGGATCATATACCCGTCGATCTAGTCAGAGGTGAGTTGTCACTTTTCCCTTTGCAGATCACAATTTGTGGCGCAAGATCTTCTTATTCTTATTACTGTGTTACAAACAATTCAAGATCACAGTAAACCATTATGTAGCATGTTATATTGTATTTACTTGTGTTACATCTTTCTTTAGGGATATTGCTACTTATATTCCATAAAATATTTAATACTATGGAACAAAGTGTCTAATGGAGTATAGAAAGTTTAAATATGAACCACTGCACTGCATTTACATGTATAACATTTTTGATATAGATTTTAACTTTGTTGTACTGAAAATGTTATTGATACAAACTTTAACTTCACTGTTTGACAACATTATTGAAACAGACTTTAACTTCACTGTACATATATTAATACAGACTTTAACTTCACTATATATGTATTGACAACATGAACTTTTCATTACTTTAGGAGGCCAAAGAAAGATGCTTTTCTACCTGTACATCTGTATGGACAGTTAACTCAACATAAAGATGGATTTCATCTTCTTCAACATCAGGTAGGTTATGTTGTTATTCTAAAATTTAGACTATGATAGGTAAATTGATAGAATGCTTGCTTAGTACGTTGGAGGTCATGGGTTCATACCCCGGCTAGGTTTGACCAAGACTTGAAAATGGGTAATGAATGTTCTTTTGCCAAGCACTCTTCATTTAGAACATTTAGAAATTGAAAGTCATAGTGTCCTTTGGAATGGATCTTAAATACCCATCTGTCATGTCCCAGCATGGCACATGGCGTGCAGGTTATAGAACCTTTCCTGCACATTGCCTTGAATGCACTGTAAAGGTAAAAAATTCTGCTACTTTGCCTATAACTGTTGATGTCTTGATATAAGTGAAATGTTCTTGATTGGGATGTAAAACTCCATTCAATGTCAATGAGTTCAATCAACAGTGATTTTATATATTTAAATCTACTACTGAATAAAGGTAGTTGCCCTAGGGAAAAATGACTTAAATTTTCCAATTAGACCAACAGAATTCTCAAAACAACAGTGATAAGCAAGTAAATGTCTGAAAATAGATTAAATTTTCCCAATTCAAAAGGCAGAAGGTAGTTTTTAAAAACCATAACAAAATCACTGATCAATGAAAGATTTATTGAATAAGTTGTCATCAGTTTGTTGCAACATAAAATAGTCATAATTTATTAATAAGACATGCAATGTATTAGAAATTAGACAATTATTAAACTATTTACTATCAAAATATTTACCTTCTATGAAGTGTATACAGGTGCTAGTTAGGACTATATACCATTTAGGGGTGTGCGATATTACGGGTATACCGGTATATTGCAGTATGGCAGGGTTGATACAATATACCGGTATGCAAAATAAAAAACTGGTATACCGCGGAAATTTTTAAAAATCAGTAGATTATGCTTTACGGTCATTATTTTGTTATAAACACTCAAAAGGCTGTAATATAATCTTTGTCTCGTAAGTGTTTGTCAACTACATACAAAATAAAGCGCCTCTGAGATACAGACATGTATACGTGTTATAACCGATAATGGCAGACGACGAAGTTAAACTTGTCAAAAACAAACGAGCAAAGGCAAAAGTGTGGGAACATTTTCAATTTAGGCAAATAGTGGGGACTATTAATGAAAATATAGCAGTATGCACTGTCTGTAATGCAGATGTTAAATATGCTGGGGGTACAAGTAATCTTACTTCGCACATTCGCCTCCATCACCCAAACTTGGATGCCGGTTCGGCTGTTTCAAAGTCTTGTTCTGGTGTGGCTTAATACAAAATAGTTGCATTTGGAAATACAAAAATACACAACTTTTAAGCATTCATTAACTTTGCAATATATTTTCTCAAATATTGCAATAATATATTGCAATATGCTTTTTTCCCCAATACCCACCCCTAGTACCATTTGCTAGTTACAGAGGTGCACACATGTTTAATGATGTAGTAAAGTATATAAAATGATGATGAAAATTTATTTTTGTTTTGTTTTATTTGTAGGAATACATTGAGGAATATTTTCAGTGTATACGTACACAGGTGCTAATTACAGATCAGGATGTACTCAAGTTGAAGGCTGCTCTTTGGGCTGTGGTATGTTTATTACTGTATATTGGCTTTCAAACAATTAAAGGGAGATAATTAGGATCATTTTTGTCTTTCTCTATGTTTGTTTGTCTGTGTCTATTTGTGCCTATCAGGAATTTCATGAAACTTCACAAAATAATCTTTGTAGTCCTTTTGATGTGTCTTGCCCTTGAATCAAGATCATATGTGAAAGGGTTTGTGGGATTTGGTTGCACAAGGACCATTCTAGTACATATACTTATTATAATTAAGTTTATCAGAAATCAAGCAGCTTTATATGTATGTTTTTTTAAATTATATCCAATAATGATATATACCTGTATATGGATTGACTCACCTTAGATTACAAAATGTTGCTTAGGACCAACATGATAGCATTGCATTTTCTATTACAATGATTACCATGATTGCTGATAGTAACAAAGTGGAGCAATGATGTTTTAAATACCACTCAAGATTCTATTACTTATATTTAGACGGTCAGTTCTGGAATCATAAAGAAAACTGGAATACCCAGAGACAATCACCAACCTTTGGTCAAAGAACTGACAAACTTTCTCACACACTAGGATAGATCTGAGTTAGATCTGGACCTAGTCAATGAGAGGTGCTGTGTAAGCATGCTTTACTGGTATACCACTTGGCCACTGAGGCCTCAATTAAAAAGTGAAAGAATATATAACTCATTTATTAATCAATTTCATGTTATCTTTTACTTGTATAAATCATTGATAATTATGTTGTTTGTGTTATGTGTTAAGTTTTGTTTATATTGCCTTAAGAAAAATGAAATTATTATTAACCCTTACACAGTATATACATGTTCATTTATAAATATAATATGTGATTCAAGTCTTGCTTGTATAATTGAATGATGATACAATACTGTAAATGTATTAATTTTCACGATGTACTAATTGTCGCTTATTTCATGGTTGTTCTTTTTGTGCAAAAAATTAATACAGAGCGAAAATTAAATTTATGCTTACTGTGCTGTGGTGCATATTTAAAAAAGGCAAAAATCTAACTACACGGATGTGTCTAAATTTCATATACCTCGAAAATAAATACACATGAAATTAAATACGTTTACATTATTTTATTTTTGTGTTTTTAATTGCTTGACAGATTAAATGATAGGCACATCTTATTTTGGAATGTTTGTTTATATGCGATTTAATTTAATTATCTGCAATTTAAATCATGTTTCTTTTATCTTATTGAAATTTCATGCAGGCTTTATTTTTTGTTTCTGTTTGAACTTTACTTTTGACCTACTTATTACTGTATATTGCTTTATCTTCACGCTGTCAAATTTTTGGGTTTTGACGATGACTAGTCTACGGTATTCGCAGTGTCATTTTCTCAGTCTTATCTGATTAAAGGAAAACTACTCTAGCAAGATTAATGGGTTGGTAATTCTAGTGTATAATAGTGATGGTTTTATTTTCAGGAATATACTTGACAGCGATTATAGTGAAAATATAACCACAGCAAAATATAAGCATTATACAGTATTAATGACTGCTAGTTGCATTAATGTTTCACTTGTTTTTATTTCATAACAGGGTCATATGGGCTCTTCTTCATGGGGAGTGAATTGGTTAGATGAAGAAAAACTGTTACCAGAAATAGTTCGTCTGGCAGAAGAATGTGGTGTTTTCTCCATTAGAGGGTAAATACAAATTATATGGCATGTATTGTGTAAATATTGTGCAGTTTGTAAGTTTTTTATCTTTGAATGTTTACTCAGAATATCTATATAGGCATTTCATATTACAGTAAATTTAGGAAATGTGAAGTTGAGTGGGTGTAAGGAGATTTAAGGCCCAAATCATTATAACAATAGAATTGTAATAACATAAACATCTTATATCACACTGAAGACTCCGATTGTTATATGGTCCATATGGTTTAATTTTTTGTTATTTTCAATTTAAAAATTCTGAACCCATTCACATTAGGTTTAGATGTGCATGTGAGTTTGGTGTACAGCCAGGCTTGTGAGTTTGGTGTACAGCCAGGCTTCTGAGTTTGATATACGGTCAGGCTTGTGAGTTTGGTGTACAGCCAGGCTTGTGAGTTTGGTGTACAGCCAGGCTTGTGAGTTTGGTGTACAGCCAGGCTTGTGAGTTTGGTGTACAGCCAGGCTTGTGAGTTTGGCGTACAGCCAGGCTTGTGAGTTTGGTGTACAGCCAGGCTTATGAGTTTGATATACAGTTCTTCCTTATATATGTATAACATTGGCCATGCTTGTAGTTAAACTTGAAACTAACTGGCATTCTTGATTGAACTGGCACCTCAAAGAAAGTTTTTACTTCCAGTTATTTTCTTACATAGACACAAGGATAAACATCTTTTTTATGTGCCTATGAGATCCAAGACTTTAAATTGACTGGTATATTTATTTTTGTGATTGTATTTTCAGAACGGCTTTCTATGTTCTTGGACTTATAGCAAGTACGAGAGAAGGCGCTGAGTATTTAACACAGCTCGGCTGGGAATCGTGTTGGAATACAAGAGAGGAGAGATGGCCAGTTATTGAGGATAAGACATTACTTCTGGCTGACATAGAGGATACAATGAGTGAATCTAATTACAGTGTGTTCAGTGGTACAAAATCAGACTTTGACCAACGGAGTCATCAGTCACCTGGTGTCATGTCAACTAGTTTATTTTTTATCGAAGAAGAAGAAAAGTTATCTTCAAAAGAAAGTGGTTGTGATACAGATATTTTTACTTTTGGTAATAATCATTCTATTAAAAGTTCTCCTATAACCATTCCTAAAAAGTCAGGATTTATCGGCAGAAGTAAAACTTTACCGCTTGAATCAACTGGTTTTCGGAGGTTTAAAAGCCTTCCCATCAGACCTCATACTTTTAGGGGATTAACTTCCTTGTCAAGTAATGAAGATCGATATTTCAAAGAAGATTTCAATGTTAACAAGAGAGATAAACACATTGACACTATACACCAGCAAAGTTCAAGTTTAGATGAAAAAATGTTAGCAAGGACGGAAATATCTGTGACTTCTAAGGGAGATAATTCTAATGTGATATCGTCAATACCTGTGATACGTTTAACTGCCTCTGATAAAGAAAAAAATAATAGTGGTGATAAATCATCAAAGTCAAGTGCAATAACTCTGCAAGAGGAAGAAGAGGAGGAGGAAAAAGAAGAAATGGGAATTAAATTTTCTGTGGAAGAAACCCGAAAATCTGACAGTTTAGACAGCAAAACGCCTAGAGCGGTTGAACATTTTATGAAAAGATCTCCAAATTTAAAGGAAGGAAGAAGTAGTAGTAGTGATAGTTCAAGAACAAGTAAAAGTCGTGCTGATAGTTTTAACACGGACTCAACAACTAGTGGTATTAGTTCATGCGAATCTGGTCCAACCACATGTTTTTCATCAGATGTGATATCTCTTAGCCCTATTGCAAGTTCAACCACTATAGATACAGTTGGTTTAAGTCAGTTACAAAATTTAGACACTAGAGATTTTATTCATCCCTCCACGGTTAGACGGAAATCATTAAATCTGAGTAGAGTGCCTAGTGTTCGTAAACAACAGGCGAGTCCTGCTTATGGGATTTTGCCATCATCTAAATTATTAGAGGGATATTCAGCTGAAAATGCAATTGTGTATACAACCAACAGAGATGCCATTGGTTATGCCACATGGCGGTCCATCAGACGACAACGAGCTGTTAGCTCTGATGTTGAGTCTGATTTAGGAATTGACAATTTGTTTGATGAAGAAAGCATTGGTTATAGAAGTCGTCGTTCCAGTATTGAATCAAAGAAGAGCATGGACACGTATAATTTCAGATTAAGGTAAGGATTTTTGTCAATAAAATGAAAATTGAAAATACATCTTAGTTAAAACAGGTACTGCTACTAAAATTCAAACTTCATCTCTGTTCCTAATTTGCCAGCATAGAAAAGTAGGTTATGTAATATGGGCCATTCCTTGCACCTCAAAATTAATAATTTTTGGAAGAGAGTAATGTCTGTTATGACACAGAACACATTGCCAAAAATACAAATGAAATAAATACATAAAAGTTTTACTGATACTCAGAAAATATTTAAAATGCTAAGCAACACTACATGAGTACACTTAATTTGTTGTGTTTTTATAAAGACTAAATCTGGGACTAAATTTTACAGAAAAATTGTTATATTCTGGTATGGGGCCAAAATTGGCCTATAGTGCATAACCTCCTTTCACATTTTGATCAATTTCCCCAGGTACAAATATAGAGTTTGATTACATCGTACATTTAAAATCTTTTTTGTTTTGCCTCCAGTCTCTTCAAAGAAAGCAATAATCATGATTCAGATCTTTATTATCCAATATTTTTTGAATAAATTTCTTGTTGTTCTAACAATGTTTAAGTAGACAATTGATGCAAGATTATTTTATGAGAAATGAAACATCTGTTTATTTCATAATTGTAATGTGACAAACTATGCAAATACAATTCAATTACATATGTACATATATATTAAATTGATTTTTTTTATTCATGTAAAAAATTCACGGAAAAAGCACTGGATTTTTTTTATGTACATAGCTTAAAATATAATTGTAAAGTTTTAAAATTCATTGCTTTCAAAAATCTGAGTCTGATTGGATGTTGTACATGTATATATATATAATATATATATATATACCGGTAGTGGCTTCAAAAAAACCAGCGAGGCATAAAAAATTGTCTACTTCTTGTTTGGATTTGGATTAAATTTTGTCACCTACTTCCACGAAGTTTTCATTTTGTAACTATGTTTATCAATACAAATTGCTCTATACTTGATGCCTACTTTTGAAAATTTGTGTTATACTCAGTTTCTGCTGAAAGGGTTGTATATAGAATAGGGAGGGAAAGAAAAAAAAACAAAACGGGGCTGGCAAAAGTTTTGACTGACATTTTATTCCATATCTGGTTCATATCTCAAAGTAACAGATATTCATTTTCATGTGAATGAAAGTGGATTTATCATACAATAAATGTAAAATTTTACCAATTTAACATGAAAATTTTTGTTGTTGTAATTCAGTGGTTTACCAAGAAATTCAAGTGCCGTATCACTGCCAGATCAAGACGGTCGCCCATCTAGTCCATACAGTACCACAACAAAAACCATTCTACATTGCCGGAAACCCCACACAGGAGAAGCAGAGTTCCATGGTCTTACACTTCCAGTAGATATTAATATGTTATTTCAGGTATTTATTTTTGCTTTATATCACTTTACAAGGTGAAGAAGATTTTACTTGAGATATGGTATCACTTATTCACTTATATCATCTGGCCAGTGTGTAAAGTGTCTAGAATTTTGATGATCAAGCTTGCTAGCATGTTCTTGTTGTATACAGTAAATGTACTTAATTTCACTGGTTCAAATTTTTGTGGCTTTAAATAATTGATAAAAAATTTTCCTGTGACATAATATTCGTTGATTTATAAAACTTATTTTGATATCAAGCATATGTAGACATTTCTCACACCTGTGACATAGAAATTCCGTGTTTTTACCCATGTGGGATTTCTTTGTCTCACCCTGGGGTTGAGACAGGCAACACGCTGAATTTCCCGCGTAGTTATACCTGCTCTGGATTTGTCGTTGAGAGGACTTAATAAAATGGGAAAAGTTCCGAAGTCAACCAACAATTTCTCAACGTCACAATCACTTACACACGCTTAACTGATGACGCCATAATCATTTTACGTGAGAACGTCAACAAAAATCGATTACGTCATTTTCAGCAGGCACGGATGGTGACATGAAAACTGAACATTTGATGCAGTTTTTTGTTTTATGTTTCATATGTGTTAGAAAAAGAATCCTACACCAGTAACAGGGTAAGACAGAGATATCTCAAACTGGGATGAATATTTTCAATGTCTAAAGCTAAAGCTCGTTCTGGACAGGAAAATATTCATCCTCGTTTGAGATATCTCTGTCTTACCCTGTTACCGGTGTAAGATTCTATTAATAATAAATTGTACATGAAAATAAGTAGCGACTGTTTTTTCACCAAGCACCTGTCATGTAACAGGGGCCTTTGGAAGAGACCTTAAAAACTGATGTACCATGTCGCAGCAGGTGTGGCACATTAAAAGAACCCTCCGTGCACATTGCCCTAAGGGCACTGCAATGGTAATACTTTTGGCACTTCACCAATAGCTGATGATGTTTTGATATAAGTGAAACATTCTTGATATAAAACCCCATTCAATCCTTTCTCATGTGTTTCTTGTGATTGTTTTTCTTTGAACTATTAAACTCGATATAGATTCTATCAGTCTTGTTTTATATTTCAGGTTCATGAAGGTGAAGACAAAAGATGTCAGTCTGTCTCATTACAAGAGAAAAGATATTGTCAGGAGAATGGAGGTTAGACTAAAACAAATCTAATACTAAGTACTCACTTGTTAAGTGTATGAAAAATATTACATTTTTGGTTTCAGATTTTCCTCTATGTTCCACCCTTGAAAACTTAGCTTATATAATTTATTGTCACTGTAAATCAAAAAAAAATTTGTGCATTTTATTTCCATGTAAATTCACAAGACTAACGACATGAAATAAAATAAAAAACTTCCCAAAACATTATTTTGATATAATTTACTTGCACTTGCAATCATCATCATCTGACAATTGAGAATAAAAGTAAATAAATGTCTCAAATTTGTGAAAATATCCTGATTTACAGCATTATACATTATAGTTATTTTTCAGTAAATCAAGTATTTATTGGGTAGACACATGTTCATTTTTAGCTCACCTGAGCTGAAAGCTCAGATGAGCTATTGCTATCCATCTTCGTCCGTCGTGCGTCGTGCGTCGTCCGTCGTCCGTCGTGCGTAAACTTTTTACATTTTAATCTTCTCCTCCAAAACCACTGGGCCAAATTTAATGAAACTTGGTAACCATCATGCCTGGGTGAAGCCCTCTCAGATTTGCACAAATGAAGGAGTTATGTCCCCTTGGGGCCCCATAAGGGGGGAAATAGTGAAAAACTTTAAAAATCTTCTCCTCTGAATCTACAAGACATATACCTTATTTATTTCATATATAACATCCTTAGGTCATCTAGTTTCAGATTTGCACAAATGGTAGCCATGGGGCTCAAAATGGGGAAATGGTAAGGTGCTGAGTGGGGAAATTGCTAAAAATTATGTATTTGTCAATATATCTTGAAAACTATTAACTTTTTGTATAGGCATGTATATTAGAATATTTTAGGTATTATCCTAACGATCATTTTGATATATGAATGAAGGTCATAGGTTCAAAGGTCAAGGTCACAGATGTGAATGAATACCTGAATGGTTATTTATCTTGAAAACTGTTAACTTTTTGGATATGCATGTATATTAGAATATTTTAGGTATTATCCTAACGATCATTTTGATATATGAATGAAGGTCATAGGTTCAAAGGTCAAGGTCACAGATGTGAATGAATACCTGAATGGTTATTTATCTTGAAAACTGTTAACTTTTTGGATATGCATGTATATTAGAATATTTTAGGTATTATCCTAACGATCATTTTGATATATGAATGAAGGTCATAGGTTCAAAGGTCAAGGTCACAGATGTGAATGAATACCTGAATGGTTATTTATCTTGAAAACTGTTAACTTTTTGGATATGCATGTATATTAGAATATTGTAGGTATTAGCCTAACAACCATTTTGATATATGAATGAAGGTTATGGGTTCAAAGGTCAAGGTCACAGATGTGAACAAGATCTGAAATGATTATTTATCTCAAAAACTATGAACTTTTTGTATAGGCATGTATATTAGACTATTTAGGTATTATCCTAATGATCATTTTGATATATGAATGAAGCTCATGGGTTTAAAGGTCAAGGTCACAGATGCGAATGAATACCTAAATGGTTAATTATCTTAAAAACTATTAACTTTTTGTATAGGCATGTATATTAGAATATTGTTAGTACGGGCACAGTGGTCATTTTGATAGATGAATGAAGAGCATGGGTTCAAATGTCAAGATCACAGATACAAACAAGTACTGAGATGATTATTTATCTCAAAAACTATAAACTTTTTGTATAGGGATGTATATTAGAATATTGGCCGAATTATCATTTTGATATTTGAATGAAGCTCATGGGTTCAAAGGTCACAGGTGAGCGTTAAGGCCCATGGGCCTCTTGTTTCAATTACTTCCATATTCTGTATTAAGGAACACTTCTGCTTGCTATTTTCATGATTTTAGAGTTAGAATTATGAGTTATACATGACACGTCATGTCCATAGGAATTCTCCAAAACTATGAAGCACGAAAGTAGCAAAGCATCAATATTGATAGTAAATGGGCATATCATTAACCCGAGTTGTTTTGCTCATTTTCCTTGGAGTTATGGCCTTTTGAATATAAGTACAAATCAGTTCCTACCGACAGGAATCCTAATACTCAGATACAAAGTTCTGGAGGAAGTGTCACATGATTTTCATCACCACGTTTCTCAGATACAAAGTTCTGGAGGAAGTGTCACATGATTTTCATCACCACGTTTCTCAGATACAAAGTTCTGGGGGAAGTGTCACATGATTTTCATCACCACGTTTCCCAGATACAAAGTTCTAGGGGAAGTGTCACATGATTTTCATCACCACGTTTCCCAGATACAAAGTTCTGGAGGAAGTGTCACGTGATTTTCATCACCACGTTTCTCAGATACAAAGTTCTGGGGGAAGTGTCACATGATTTTCATCACCACGTTTCTCAGATACAAAGTTCTGGGGGAAGTGTCACATGATTTTCATCACCACGTTTCCCAGATACAAAGTTCTGGGGGAAGTGTCACATGATTTTCATCACCACGTTTCTCAGATACAAGTTCTGGGGGAAGTGTCACATGATTTTCATCACCACGTTTCCCAGATACAAAGTTCTGGAGGAAGTGTCACGTGATTTTCATCACCACGTTTCTCAGATACAAAGTTCTGGAGGAAGTGTCACATGATTTTCATCACCACGTTTCTCAGATACAAAGTTCTGGGGGAAGTGTCACATGATTTTCATCACCATGTTTCTCAGATACAAAGTTCTCGAGGAAGTGTCTCATGATTTTCATCACCATGTGACTGAATTTAGGGCACTTTTTTACTGCTTCGATTGTAAACAATGATGCATATATACATGGTGAAATGGCATATTCACTGAATTTGCTTGTTTAGAAAAGGCAATTTTGGGAAAATGACTCTATTTAGTTTTGATGTGACTGGTATTAATGTAATTCTAATATTGTTTTTCTTTATTCAATTGTTGTAGGTTGCTGTGGAAAGGCTCCTATAGATGCATCAAATATTGGAGACCATGACAACAGTATATGTATACAGTGCCATAAACTACATTCTGTAGACAGTGGGGGATCATCATCTGCCTTCAGTGACAAAGACGATGGTAAATTCATTTTCCTGTTTGTTCAAAGCATTGACTTTCAACTTCTTATCCCCCACCTTTCTAAGAAAGATGGGGATATTAAATTTGAGTTTCTGTACATCTGAAATTCTTGTCTGCGCAAATTCTCCAAAACTATAAAACACTATTTTATGAAACTTGGTGCAAAGCATCAACATATATAGGAGATGTGCATATTGGTAACCTGAGTTGGTTTGCTCATTTTCCTTAAAATTATTACCCTTTGAACATCAAGTGCAAATCACAAAAAAGAAGCTGCTGGTGGGGAATCTTAATTCACTGAAATTACTTTTCAGCTATAGCTTTTGTATCATACCTTTCATGAATTTCTCAATCTTTGTTCTTATGGGATGTTCGTATTGTACTGAGACCTAAGTGGACCAGTGGTTTAATGTACCTAGCTTATGGATCATAGTGCCTCTCACAGCATAGGTTCAAATCCAGATCTTGTAGATAATAGTGCTAAGAAAATGTCAGTTTGCTTGCTGAATGTTCATGTTTTTCTGGGAACTCAGTTTTCTCTACCATTTCTTTACGTAAATAGCTATTGGAGCATATTGTTTCATACTTACTGATTGTATGTGTTGGTTAAAGATATCTGTGTTTATTACAAGTATAGATGAGCCATGCTGGTGTCAGAATCAAATATGAAGTGCAGTGGAGTGTATTGATGTTTGTTTACATCTCAGTCAAAATATTGTCACTTATATCAAGGGATGGAGCCAAACTGAGTACTACAAAACAGTTCATGATTGTCAGAAGAGGAGTAAAATAATTGAAAAAAAACTAATAATATTTTATTACTGATTGATAAATACTTATAGTAGATAAGGCAATAACATTTGATATTAATTTTTTTTTTCAGCTCTACCATCCATTGATTCGGAGTCAGATTTTGCGGCCACAGTTATGTCAGGGGAAGGAGATGCTGCAAGTTTACTAGCTGCCTATAAACAACAACAGAAAATAGACAAAGCTGGTCGATTACGACTAGATAGTATAAATGAACCATCATCAGCTACACCTGGCAGCATGTCTAGTTGTACTAGTAATGATTCCCGTGAGTTAATTACTGTTGTGGTGGAAAACTTCGCTATTTTTTGGAATTAAATCCCTCTCCACCAATTTTTTTTTAGGATTTCAATAGGATGGGTACAAATCTTTAAAAGTAATCTGCTTACACGATTCAAGTTCATTGCTAGAACTGGTTTTGGCTTATTCTTGATTTATATATACATTTTGTTTGTAATTTTATTTGGCAAAATGCAATTTGGGTGAGTGTTTATGATGGTAATTTTTTTGACAATATGGCAGAGTACTTTATGTGTTGTAGTGACAATGGAAGAGTTGAATTTTTTCAAAGATTCATGCATTTCAAGAACAAATGACTTTTGGCATAACTGCACTGATTTTTAGCAATGACTCAGTTCAAGTAGTAAATGCATTGTAGATTTGTACCCCTTCCATTGAAAACTTCTAAAATATTGGTGTTTTTGCTTTCTCTAAAAATTTGGTAAACAAACAGTAGGTTTTACTGTACCGTATATCTTAAATCATGTAAATACACTTCTGTAAATTGAATGCATCACTTACATCTAAATATACAGCTTCCAAATTGGGCACACTTCTTATTAAGTGGCTAATTGACCAAAAACATTTTGCTGCTTTGATTTTAAAAGATTCTTGTGATTATACAGTATAACAAGCTGTTGGTCTATCTAGATATAGGTTGCCACAATTTGAAAATGAATAGTAGCAACATTTTCAATTGCCAAAATTTGTGATAGTATAGACCTTTGTAAAAATATTTTTTCACAAACCTAAAATTGGTTACTTTTTGAAATAATTTCTCAGAAATTAGTAGCAAATGGCAATTTTAGCGACCAGGAATGAAAGAATAGGTACTGTCAATCTGGTTTTATTCGTGTGAATGTAATTTCACGTTCATTCGCATTCTAATTCATTCTCGAAATTTAAAATTCTCCCGAATTGAAAATATTCAGCTTAAATTTATATTGCTAGTCTATACCCAATGACTGAAAATGAATTCATCTTCTCACGAATATACCTCATACATGGGATTTACAAAAATAAAATAAAGTGTCACGAAAATAACCAGATTTACAGTATATAAAGGGCAATAACTCTGATCAGTGCTTGATATACAAATGTACATATGTATTTATAGCTTCCAGCAGAATGGCCTTAGATACAGATTATGGCAGACATTTATTTAGGAAAGAGATCAAACGATTTGTTATCAACCTTAGTAGTTCTGTCGGTGTTAAAGGGTCTGAACAAGGTCTACTTAGGTGAGTTATACACTCTTAACAAGGTCTACTTACATGTAGGTGAGTTATACAATCTGAACAAGGTCTACTTAGGTGAGTTATACAGTCTGAACAAGGTCTACTTAGGTGAGTCATACAGTCTGAACAAGGTCTACTTAGGTGAGTCATACAGTCTGAACAAGGTCTACTTAGGTGAGTTATACAGTCTGAACAAGGTCTACTTAGGTGAGTTATACAGTCTGAACAAGGTCTACTTAGGTGAGTTATACAGTCTGAACAAGGTCTACTTAGGTGAGTTATACAGTCTGAACAAGGTCTACTTAGGTGAGTTATACAGTCTGAACAAGGTCTACTTAGATGAGTTATACAGTACCAAGTACTAAATCTACTGAAAACTGAAAAACTTACTGTAAATCAATTTCTATTGGCATGCAATTATCTTTCACCTGTTTTTCAAGGACAACATTACTACTATAGAGAAATTTTATCGTCATGAACTCGTTTTTGAAAATAATATTATCTTCTTATACCAAATATTCAGCTAAAGTTCTTATCGCAAATGTTAATAGCTGCATAATGGTTTTGGTTAAAGAATCACAAAAGTTAATATCCTGGAATTAAAGCTGGTTTACAGTAATAATAAAACTGATAAATTGTTAGTTTAGTGTAATTGTTCTTTAGTGAAGGTGCATCATGTTGGAGAGAATTTAAGAGACTGATGCATTTGAAATTTAATATCTGTTATTCTGTTTTTCTTGCAAAATCTAATAATGGTCAAAATAAAACATGAAGAATGTACTCAATATTTGGTCCTTACAATGTAAACTGCCAAATTTGATAACTTGAACAAACCTGGATGATAAAATAGAACTCTATTGTACTTTGAAATATTGAAGTTTCACTGTATATATTTTACTGTTGCAGGCTAAAACAGAAATTTCCACATGCCTTCCAGAATGTATGTTTTTATTCAGATGTCTCCAACATTTTATCAATGTGTTCCTTTAGGCTGACTGCTCGTAGGTTTATACAGGAATTATTTGATGAATTTGACATAACTGTGGTAAGTCAATTTATAACCTCATCTACAATATAAATGGTAATAAAGTGTTTTTAGCTGTTTTGTGGTTTTTTTCCTCCAGACAGTTCATAAACTGTTTCATGGCAGAACAAACTGTTTCATGTGCAAAGTGAAAGGGCAAAAAAAATGGAGCTTCTTTTAATCGTTGTGTTAACCCTGATCTTACCAGACAACAGTGTAAACCGTTGTGTTAACCCTGATCTTACCAGACAACAGTGTAAACCATTGTGTTAACCCTGATCTTACCAGACAACAGTGTAAACCGTTGTGTTAACCCTGATCTTACCAGACAACAGTGTAAACCATTGTGTTAACCCTGATCTTACCAGACAACAGTGTAAACCGTTGTGTTAACCCTGATCTTACCAGACAACAGTGTAAACCATTGTGTTAACCCTGATCTTACCAGACAACAGTGTAAACTGTTGTGTTAACCCCGATCTTACCAGGCAACAGATTAAACCGTTGTGTTAACCCTGTTGTTACCAGAAAACAGTGTAAACCGTTGTGTTAACCCCGGTGTTACCAGACAACAGTGTAAACCGTTGTGTTAACCCCGGTGTTACCAGACAACAGTGTAAACCGTTGTGTTAACCCCGATCTTACCAGACAACAGTGTAAACCGTTGTGTTAACCCCGATCTTACCAGACAACAGTGTAAACCGTTGTGTTAACCCCAATCTTACCAGACAACAGTGTAAACCGTTGTGTTAACCCTGATCTTACCAGACAGCAGTGTTAACTGTTGTGTTAACCCTGATCTTACCAGACAACAGTGTAAACTGTTGTGTTAACGCCGATCTTACCAGACAACAGTTTAAACCGTTGTGTTAACCCTGTTGTTACCAGAAAACAGTGTAAACTGTTGTGTTAACCCCGGTGTTACCAGACAACAGTGTAAACCGTTGTGTTAACCCCGGTGTTACCAGACAACAGTGTAAACCATTGTGTTAACCCTGATCTTACCAGACAACAGTGTAAACCATTGTGTTAACCCTGATCTTACCAGACAACAGTATAAACCGTTGTGTTAACCCTGATCTTACCAGACAACAGTGTATACCGTTGTGTTAACCCTAATCTTACCAGACAACAGTGTAAACCGTTGTGTTAACCCCGATCTTACCAGGCAACAGTGTAAACTGTGTGTTAACCCTGATCATACCAGACAACAGTGTAATTAATGTCAGTTTGAAGACATGTCGGAAGAGTAACTGAATATTTTGTTGGTAAACATGACAATTAATTAGGTAGTAAAACAGTTATTTCATTGTTATTTTGGGAACAGCCAAATCCATTGTCCCTTGATATACCGTCGTTGGGCATTCTCTCGGGCAAAATAATAATCAATTTAATTGTACTGGCAACTTCCATTAAAGACATCATCTGCACTTACATTCTTGGAAATCAAATATTTTATTTCAATATCACCATAGTTTTACTAGTGTACATACTATATTTGCCATTATTATATGTGACAAATATCATGTGTTTACTATTAAGCAGTCGCCAATGACGTCATTCAGGGGAAATAACTGCCACTGACTAGATATGGAAAAGGCCTATCCTGATATGGATTATATTAGGTCACTATGTGTCTAGTGTTGTTGAATGAAACTCACAGAATCTAGAGAGAGGTAGGATATGGTGATGTACATCTCTCTTTCATAAAAATTCACAGCAGTGTGTGCTGTAAAATATGCATACAGGGAAAAATGTGTATACAGTTAATGTACATATAAGTGGTTTGAACTGTATCAAAGAGGTTTGAGAATGACACTTGGGGATTTCACACCAATAGACCCGGCTTTACAAAAATTAGGAATTCAAATGGGAAAATTATCGACATTAAAACACTAAATCTGGCTTTCATCAGTAGGTGACACTTAAGCTCGGAGAAGGAAACAGACACAATTTAATTCTAGAAAACTAAAACAGGAAGAAAAGTCTAACTAGATTGGGAATTATTTTCTATCTGGGAAAAAATTTCTTCATTTTTGCATTGGGAATGGAATGTCTCTCAGTTTTGGCAGTAAATATAGATCAGGAAAAACTCCTGACTACACATTAAAATTGAAGCATATTTCATGTAACTGAATGCTTATTCTTTTTCTGATATATCAGTAGTAATTGTTCAATCGTGACTATGTAATAGTATTCAGATTGTGTTCTTTCCTATTGTTATTTCAGTTGTGTTTTTGTTTCCTTGGTTACTGCCAAATACATGTTACAATATCATTTTATTTGATAAAACATATTTTGTTATTTTATTTTCAGATCATTCAAGAGGTCCATTCATGGTTTGGGATAAATGAACCTATCGATGTGCCTAAACCCGTTGCATCAAGCAAACAAATAGATCCCTTGGACAGTGTTTGGGAAAACCAGTTTTAAGTCAACATTTTAATAATATGTCTTCTATATTTCCAATTTCTGAAGTTATTCTCCAGGGATAAAATGGCGATAATATATAAATGCTAGTTAAGTCTGCCTGATCTACCTTTGACAGTGTTGTGAATATCGGTTTTAAATGGGCATCTTAAAACTGCTTAATGCCCTGTTTCCGACATGCAAAGTTCCGGATGAAGTGTCATGTGACGTAATTTAGGGCACCTTTTTACCACAATGATACCTATATACATGGTGATTTGCTATATGGCATAATTTTCAGTGATTAATTGAAAGTGATAATTTCTTGTCTAAAAAGATCATTTGGAAATCTTTTAAGTGTTATAAAAATGATACTGGCAATTTAAAAAAGATTATAAACTCATTTTATTCACTGAATTCAGTAGACACAGCGCTCCATGTTGTGATCAGGTGATTGTTGCAAACAAGAATTCAAATGACCAAAATACAGATTTTGCATCACCAACAGATGTATTTTTTTATCTTATAATAAATAAATTAATTTAAATTAAGTGTAAAATCATGCAGATTAAAGTTAAGTATGGCAGTGTGCCTCCAACTTCCTGGCAATGTGGTTTGCTTCCTTCAGACTAAAATGTCAGATAAATCTTTATGAACTATATTTAGATGTTGAAATGTCATTAAATCTATTCATTTAAAAGTATTTTAATTATTTGATGCAGGTATAATTTAGAAAATATGTGTAATAAGTGTTTAAATACAGCCTATCGCTACTACTCTTCTGCTTTTCAATGTTGACATTTCTGTTATGCCCTAAATTACAGGCCAGTCACATGATCTAGGTCGATACTAAAATCCGACGGATTTGGCAAGGAATGAATGCATCCAAGTAATGATGTATTTCAAACTTTTTATCAAAAGTTATGATAATGAGGTAATGCTAAAATTGTCAGAACAAGTTGATAAATCCTTTGAAAGTGTTGAGGAAAAAACGGTTTTAAGAGGACATTAAATATTAAACTCCTCAATTTCAGAAGTTACCATTTTCTCCAAGGAAAGTAAATAATGGAGAAATGTTTATCCAGCCAGAAGAAGAAAACATATTGATGTCTTTGACATTGTTTGGGAATACAAGTTATAAATCAAATGGTTTTTACAATACATGCAGTATCTGTCTAATGTCAGAAGTTATTCTCCAGTGGTGGGTTATAGAAATTAACATGATATAAGTCAAATATCTTCTATAACAAGTATATATTTCTAATTTCTGATGTCATTCTTCATAAGTCATAAGTCAAATACATGTATCTTCTACACCTAGTATATACAAGGGGGTATGTCTAATTTCTGAAGTTATTATCTAGTGGTGGGTAATAGAAATCACAAGTCACAAAACATAAGGATAATAATTATCCTTGTCACACTTCAAAGAAATTTCTCCCATAGCAATTGGCTAATTTGCCGGGGTACAAAGAACTAGGTTCAGCTATCTTCAGAGGTACATTAATGCACACAACATTTAGTAGTAAAAGGGAAGTAACTCATATATCGCGAAATCTAGTCGGAGTTAACAAACATGGCATCAATTTACGTAAGTTACATAGAATATCAATATGAAATAGAAGTTATAAAAAAATGGGGGGGGGGGGGTCTTTTCAGTGTATGATGCAATCCATGGATAATTAATTGGCAAACTGCAATCTGATTGGTCAATGGCTTCTTGATGGTAATCCTGAATAATGTCTGTAACAATGATATTTTTACAGAACTTAAAAATGTGTACATGTATATATACAATGTAAATCTTTCCCAGATGTTCCCTTCTTTGGTGAACCAATCCCTTGATTTTCAAGAAGTGAAGTTTGTTTATCATCTTGATATACCAGTTCAAGTAAATCTGGAACCACAGTAGATAAATTTTGAACCAATCTACAAGACATTTTTGTAAATTCAGTACCAAAATGTTATAAAATACAGAGTTAGTCCTGACAATATTATAGTGTGAATTGTAATCTTGACTTTCATATATTTGAAGAAATATTGGTCCAAGCACTACTGATAAGGAATTGTATTCTAAAATGGCCATCTAATGCTGTAAAATTAACACTGGTATAAAATGTAATATCTTTTGTTGTCATGAACTTTATTTGACATACAAATTGTGAAAAAATTGTCAAAATTGAAAAAAATTTCAAAGCATGGTCTTAATTGTTTTGTCCTAGAATCTTTAAAACATGCAATTATGTTTATATGAAATGAAATAATTTAATTTTCAAATTTTGCAAATTGTTCATTAAAAAAATTGTGTTCATTTTTTATCTGTTGTTGAATGCAAACTTAAGGTGTTGACACATATCAAGATATTTCTAAAATTTATATCTTAAAATTGTTTGCATCTATAAGAATCTGAAGTGTGTGTGTGTGTGTGTGTGTGTGTGTGTGTGTGTGTGTGAAACAAATACTTTTTTGCATGGCCAAATTTATTAAATGTGAAACTGACATTTGGTAAATGTGTTATAAGCTGTTTTGCCACTACAAAAAGTAAAGAATATATAATTGGTGTGGCCTAATCTCTGTGAAGATATGTACATGTGCATTACTTATTTGTGTTCATTTAAAATAAGATTTTAGCCAGAGAAATGGCCATTTTTATGTTCCCAATAAGCATAAAAAAATGAAGAATTTGAAAATTAATGATTCAAAACAGTAAGATAAAAATGTTCAGTTAAAATAAGCTTTTAGTCAGAGAGATGACCATTTTCTATTTCCAAATAAACATAAGAAATGCACATTTCAAAAATTTTGAAAATAAATTACTCCATAACAGTATGATGTTAATATATACATCGCATTAATTTCTTGTATAAAGACAATTGACTGATCCCCAGCCATGCCCACAATGTTCTGACAAAGGTTTGGAATGCTTGAACATAATAGGCATGACCGGTGATACGTCAATTTCTATGAAGATGTGTATAAGGAGATATGTATCACAATGAAGGTTTTTTGTGTCATAACATACAGCATTCAAAACTTCAATGTCTACTGGATTGTTAGTTGTTATAGAAACCACCATAGATAAATATGTAAAAATTACATGTGGTGTCTCATTAAAGATTATGACATAACATCATGTTACACACTACACCCTGTGTTACACATTACACCATGTATTACACACTCCACTATAAGTTTTACAGGGTTTTTGCAGATTACAGATTTTGCAGATGTACCACATCAAAGAGTTGTATACCCTGAGCTGCAGGGTGTTATATATATAAAGTATGTCATGTGTTACTTATTACACCATGTGTTGCCCATTACACCATGTGTCACCATAAACACCATGTGTAACACACTACACCATGTGTTACACACTACAACATGTACATTGTATTACACACCACACTATGGTTACCAGATACACCCTGTTCCATAAATAGAGTATGCCATGTGTTAAACATTACACCATGTGTTACCATATACACCCTGTGTTACACACTACACCATGCGTTGCCACAAACACCATGTGTTACCATATACACCCTGTGTTACACACTACACCATGTGTCGCCACAAACACCATGTGTTACCATATACACCCTGTGTTACACACTTCACCATGTGTTGCCACAAACACCATGTGTTACACACTACACCATGTGTGACCATATACACCCTGTGTTACACACTACACCATGTGTTGCCATATACACCCTGTGTTACACACTACACCATGTGTTACCATATACACCCTGTGTTACACACTACACCATGCGTTGCCACAAACACCATGTGTTACCATATACACCCTGTGTTACACACTACACCATGTGTTGCCACAAACACCATGTGTTACCATATACACCCTGTGTTACACACTACACTATGTGTTGCCACAAACACCATGTGTTACCATATACACCCTGTGTTACACACTACACCATGTGTTGCCACAAACACCATGTGTTACCATATACACCCTGTGTTACACATTACACCATGTGTTACCATATACACCCTGTGCCACGTACACCATGTACATATTGGATTACACACCACACTATGTGTTACCATATACACTATTTGCTACATGTATACAGTATGTCCTGTGTTAATTATTACACTGTGTGTTACACAATACATCATGTGTTACCTGTATACAGTAAGCACATCATCTTACACACTACACTATGTGGTACACACTACACATTGTATTACACACTACACTATGTGTTACCAGATTAAATGTACTGTGTTATGTTTATACAGGTACACACTACACCATGTGTTACACAATACATCATGTGTTACCTGTATGTTACCTGTAAACAGTAAGTCATGTGTTAAACATTACACCATGCTATACACTACAATGTGTACCCACTGCATTTTTGTGAAATTATCATTTTAACCAGGTATGATTTTCAGACATCATTTTAATGGGAAACCTTAAAATATGCAATTTTATTCAATGAAACAATTTATCCATCATACAAACTTTAAACCAGACATTTAAAGACTCCTTGGAAAGACAAATCTCTATAAAACATTCCAAATAAAAAAGCTCTGCAGCTGTTATTAAAACAGACCTTTACTTGACACTGAAATCTATCTTATGACTAGGATCATCAGTATATTTGGAGACTAACCATATATTTACACCAATATATCAAAAACAAACATACTAATGCATGGCTAAACCACAATCCCAAAGCAAAAAAAAAAATTTAAAAGTTTGCAAATTAGGTTAAACATTTGAACTTCCACCATGGAAGTGAAACCAGGTGCTCTGGAAGGGTAAGCATGTCCCATTTATCTAGCTACATCTGCCACATGTGCAATTAGAAATTGTATGCATGAATTATTTTCTATCTTGAGCCATGTTACTTACCGTCTGTTTAAGATCTTATTGTTTACCATATAACAACAGACTGTATGTACAGCAGTCCATTCTTGATCATGTAATTGTGCAGATTCCTCTGTGTAAGTTGAGGATAATGAATGGGCAGTGGTGGATTCAGCGGGGGGCGTAGGGAGCTTACGCCCCCCTTTATGTCGCTAATAATACATATTGTTTATTTTGATGCAGCTCAGATTGCACCAGAATGCAGGATTTTGTGCCATTTTTTCAAAATTTTCCGGGGGAAGCATGCACCCGAACCCCCTAGAAGGTTAGAGCCTTTTGGCTATCACATTATACGCCCCCCCCCCCTTCCTAAAATTCTGGATCTGCCTCTGATGGGGTGTAAATCACCATTACACAAATCTATTTTTCACTTCACTCATGTTAAGGTGAGACAATTTGTTTTTTAATTTCTAGAAAAAATTAATGCAATTTAAATGTAAAACTCAACATTTTATTTGATCAGCTTTTGTATCACGTTGCAGTAATTATGAGTTCAGTGTTTTTGAATGTCCAAAGTTTCAAAGTCATATTACAAGTCAGCGAGTTGAGAAGGCAAAATTGCCAGCCCATTTCAAAGAGCAAAGGTTTAAGTCTTGTTAAAGGTCAAAAGGTTGTTAAGGTCATATTGTAAGTCCTTAAAGGTCATAGAATCAAAGTTAAGGGGTAAGTTTAGTTGAGTGAAAGTGTATATTGTATAGGAAAATAGAGAGGAATATGTCTGTAAAGGTATGCTTTTTACTTTATTATGTTCTTGTATATATATATAGATATAAATGTGACAAGAGATGTGTACATGTATGGTCAAACCAGTGAGTTGTATATTTGTGCCTACCGGTATTTTGTTATAGTGTATATTTGAATATATATCGAGTGTAGAGAGTCTCTTCATGTGTAAAAACCAGTTTGTAAAATTTATTATATTTCTTGTTGATTAAATGATGATGCTAATAATGATGATTATAATGGTATGCCAAGAAACCAAATTGTTTTATTTACACACGTTATTTATATTCTTTATCTGTAATAATTTGTTATTGTCAAATGTTGCCAGTTGTCATTGATAAAAGGAAAGATTCCTAAAGAAATAAGCTTTTTTGTTTTGTGTTTTTATTTTCCACACACATTAACTGCAAGATGAGAAATACGGGCCGTCATAATCCTGGAATAATCATAATCATATTTTCTTATGATTAAATCAGAGTTGAGTTGAGTAATAATGTCCCAGTCAATAATATTTCACTTATATCGAGATGTCGCCAGATAGGCGAGGGTGCAGAAATTTTGCCTCTGTGTTGTGCTGATGACATGATAAGTATAACATTCAGGCTGAAACATGTTACATATAACGTCCAGGCTGAAACATGTGAAGTATAACATTTAGGCTGAAACGTGAAGTATAACGTCCAGGCTGAAACATGTGAAGTATAACATTTAGGCTGAAACATGAAGTATAACGTCCAGGCTGAAACATGTGCAGTGTAACATTCAGGCTGAAACATATGAAGTATAATGTCCAGGCTGAAACATGTGAAGTATACATTCGGGCTGAAACGTGAAATATAACATTCAGGCTGAAACATGTGAAGTATAACATTTAGGCTGAAACATGTGAAGTATACATTCAGGCTGAATTATGTGAAGTATTACATCCAGGCTGAAACATGTGAAGTATAACATTTAGACTGAAACATGTGAAGTATAACATTCAGGCTGAAAATTTGATGTGTATCATTCAGGCTAAAATGTGAAGTATAATCAGGCTGAAATATGTGAATTTTAACATTCAGGCTGAAACATGTTACATATAACATTCAGGTTGAAACATGTGAAATACCAGTATAACATTCAGGCTGAAGCATGTTATGTGTAACATTCAAACAGAAACACATGAAGTACAACATTCAGGCTGAAACATGTGAAGTATAACATTCAAGATGATACGTGAAGTATAACAGAAATTATAAAACTATAAACAAACCTGGACTATATCTATCTGAACATGCCCTGGGCACACTGCAAAGGTAAACATTTCTTCCACTTCACCTTTAGCTGGTAATGTATCGACATAACTGATATATTCTTGACTGGGACATAAAACCCCATTCATTCATTCAATCAATCAATCTATAACAAGTTTCAAAACCTATAACTTGTGCTCATCCCATTAACATCTGCCACAAATTTGTTCAACCAAATTGCTTAATATTAGGTAAAAGTTTTAAGAATTATTAGGCATACATGCTACATGTGTATTTGTAAATAGTTATCGTTTGCTTAGCAACAGAGTTCCTGCAAAATGATGCATTAACAACTGCAGATTGTTATGTACATGTTATGCTGTCTGAATTCGCACTATGTACACTAGTTATGGGAATCTGTTGTGTTTTCATAACTGATGATCGGAACTGTCCAGGTAAACTAATAATCAGAAATAATCAATTATGTAACAGATGCCTGGGAAATAAACAAAATATGGAATTTCAGATACATATGAACTGGGATTTTTCATTTCCCCATTAAATTTATCTATCGGTAATTTTTTTAATATTTCTTGTTTTCTGCCCATAGTTTCTTCCAGTAATAAAAGGAAATCGATCATCAATTTTTTAATACTTGGTGTTTAAAATCGGCTTGTATCGATATTCTATCATCAGCACATCATTAGGTATGCCAGCAGCAGTTCTAATGTGGAAATATTGATGTCACAGATTTCCTAACATTCTCAATACAGTCAAACCTATCTATAAATGCTATTCATAGGAACCAGTTAAATGGCCTTTATGGACAGGCTTTGTAAACAGGCTCAAATAACAAAGAGCAACTGGGATAAAATTTTGCTGGACTTTAAAAGCAGGTGGCCTTTAAGGCAGGTTTGACTGTACTACCACTGGTACATGGCATAGCAAATTTCATTAACTTTCTTCATATATTAGATGGGAAAATTGTATATAGACATGCAATGGACAGACAATTCCATAACAGAATATATCTGTAAATGCAGGTATAGGGGAACAACATTGACCTGTCTGCTTGACAAGTGATTTAGATATTCATTATAGGGAGGAGCACGGGTACTTTTTTCATCTACATCATGACAACATGCACTGTTTATCTGTTAACTGTAAATCCTAACACTACCCATGTATTGGACAGACTATTCTACACTAGCAGTAGGAAACTTTCACAGTTTTCATCTTCTAAACTGTTTTGTGGTAAGAAATTAAGGAAAGTGTATCATAAGAAATAAGATTGTTTTGCTGAAAACATATATTCGCAGAAGAAGAGTCATCTTGAAAATCATGAATATTTTTTCCACATGCATGTTTCTTCTAATACAGTATATATGAATATTCCTAATGAAAGGTCAATAGAACAGGTCAATGTTGTTTACCTATATACTGTAAATCAAGAAATTAATGCGCGCAAGAAATTAATGCGAAAAATGCGAGGCCCGTTTCATCGCATTAATTTCTTGTCACATTTATTTTCCGATTTCCTAAAGTTCAATGTTAAATGATTTAGCTCCCTTGAACCGGAAGTTGTAATCGTGGGTCATTTATTAGAACTCATGACGATAATTCTCTAGTTCTGGTATCGTCGACCGTCCTAAAATCGAGAGCGTCCTAAGATTCGAGGCCATTTTTGTTTTCGGTTATTATACGCGAGTATCGTCTCTGCAGTGACGATTTCATGCATTAAAGACAAAACTTAGGTATTTACTGTGAAACTATCCAGATAAATCAGTTGTCTATTTTTCAGTTCTCAAATTCTAGTTGTGTTAGCAAATTTAGTTCGTTTTCTATTAGAGTCTCGAATCACGGACGGTCGAGGATATAAAGGATTCTTAATCTCTTCATAAATTGTAAAAAACATAGCACTGTCGTGCTGTTGTACAGCGTATTGGGAAAATTGTATTGTGGCAAGACAGAATATAACCGAAAATTCGGGGGGGGGTCGATCTATGCATAGTCCGACGGATGGTTTTTTTTGGAAAAGGAAACAATGTACCAAACCATGTATTGCTGAATTAAATGGTAGAAAATAATAATTTCATAAATATATGAGAAAGACAATCGGTAATTAAAATTTTAAAAAGTTGTACCGATCGTTTTGTCATTTCGGATAGAGAGAAAGTAGAGTTTTGCAGATCCTACCGTCGCTATGAGGGGGTACATTCTAGCGGTTGTATGTAACTGGATCATTTGCTGTTAATCTGGGTTTTAATTAACTGCTGATTATCACTCACAATATTCCCGTTTCATGTTAACTGGTTAATGGTGAAGTATTTAAAATCCACACACAACACTGTACGAATTATCTCCCTTTCACGAAAGTGAAATCTAATCGATAAACAGTTTTAAAATATGACACAATTGCCTCAACATCAAAATACGTAATCATAACCTTCAAATAAATTTAAATTTCTGTAGATTTCACGAAGAATTAATTAAATCAACCTGCCGTTGCTGTTCATTTCATAAAAAGTTATGATTTTACATGGTAGGACGCAAACTTCTCGGACTACTTTTTATTGTAAACATGAGATCAGTTAGCCAAATTGCAGAAATTATTAGATGCATCCCGTCGCAATATTTTACTACATTCCGAAATGTATTCCGAAAATTTATTCCAAATGTGCATATGTAACCAAATGCATTACCCGTCTCAGAATACATATCTCACGATAAAACAGATATACTTCTTTCACGCTCATTTACCGGGCGCACTATTTCCAGGTGTACTCATATCTTATAATTTCATAGCAAAGAAGCTCGATATCTTGGAAGAAAGCGACAGCATAGTACACGCGTTCACGATAGCGTTCACTATTGTGAACGCTGTACAAAAAATTAGCGATATAAGTAAGACTTTTTTAACAAACGTTCACATTGCCATGTTTGAAACACGACAATGATTTGCAGTAAAACGGGACATTCTTTTTATGCACCAAACGAATTTCTTTGTGGTGCCGAAGTGTAAGATTATTACATGTTTATGGAATAATAAACAAGTCATAAGACAATAATTCAACATTTTTTGTTTTTTTTTCAAGATAAAAAATGGCAAAAGTAATTTTTGGAATTTAAAACAAATCGCATTAATTTAAATACGCATTTTACAGCAAAATCGGCAATTCGCATTAATTTCATGACGCATTATATTCCTGATTTACAGTATATATACAAAACTCTGTAATCACAGGTAAAAAATACAACAACATTGGCTCAAATTATCTGTACAATGATTTATTTAAATAGTAAACTTCTGATGACACTTCACTTAAATAATATTTTCTCTTTTTCTTTTCAGTATTGGAAATATATAAATGTTTTAAATTCCTTAAGTTTTCTTTTATACAGTAGCATAAAAGACATCAAAAATGTCCACTGTCACACAATATTAATTACACACTAACATAAACTGTGGATCAATGCAATGCTCTTTCTAAGGACTCTAAAGCATCCACAGTTATCTGTGCTTCGACTTTTCTTTTTCTGTAGATACTGTATTCAAATCTTGTTTGGCCTTTGACAAATTTTCTCTAACAACCTGAAATAAGATAAAAGATTAACAGGTTAAAGACATAATAAAACATTATGGAATAGAGATGGGATTTCAATTCTTGCAACAAGAAATATTGATGTTTTTGTTTTTTTGTAAACTTGGTACATGTATAATGTTAAAGGTCATGATATTTTTTGCTGAATAATGTAAAGGTCATGATATTTTTTTTGCTGAATAATGTATACACCTATCTAAAATGGGATTTCTATTTTATTTCTTTAAAGTTAAGATTATTGGATCTTTTTAATAAAAAGTTCATTATAAAACAAGCAAATTCAGTGGATTAGGATGCACCGCTAGCAGGCACTTTATGTGAATTGCATCAAAGTTCAAAGGGACATAACTCCCTAGAATTAGTGAAAACAAACTAGGTTAAATGAAATGCACATCTATAAATGTTGGTTCTTCGCACTCGGTCACAGGTTCAAGGTTGACTGGTGTTTAATATCACTTTCTTTTATCGTTATAATTTGGTCAGGTAATTTGTGATGTAACAGTTATTAATCATTCCTATTAAGGATAAATAGGTGGAGTTGTTGAACATAGAATTTCTTTAAATTTGAAGCGAAATTGGAAATTTTACAGTGTGTGCAGACTTTTTTAAATAAAATTCTGAGTAGAGACTGGTATTGTAGATTAAGTCACTTCCTAATTAAATGATACAACTAGAAAAAGAGTTTTTTTTTTGTAAAAATGTGGCCACAATGTCTGGAAAAGAGGGTTTCAATTACATGTATAATGAATACAGCCCTGGTATAATAAAGAAAAAGGTCCTGCAGAATGTTTGAGGACAGATTTGACAGATAGATGTGTGGATGGGGAAGTCTATAGTCCCTTTCCAATTGCATTGTTTGGTTGGTTGAATGTTGCTTAATGTCGCATCAGGAATTTTTCAGCTATTCACGACGAGAACTATTTTATTAATCTCTATGGATTAATCTATGAACAATTTTGTGTATGTGTGTGAAGTGCAGCGTGCTAGTGTGTTGTATGGTCTGCCTTGTACTAGCACATACTCAGGGTGACTTTAAGGTGCTAGTTCACCAAGTCAGGATGCCGCAGAAAAGCGTACCACTCCCCCAGTCCAATATACTGATACCAGGTGAACCAGTAAAGACCAATTGAAGAAAATTCACTTTCCCACATGTGGTCTGAGCGGGACTTGCAGCGGTGAGAGACACTGGATTTGTAGACCAACGCCTTATCCATTAGGCCACTGCAGCCTCCATCCAAATGATTGGGAGTGGGCTAATAAGAAAGCAAATGTTACAACTAAAGCTGAAGTGGTCTTATAACAAGTTAAAATGAATTGATAAAATTTCAACAAGATCCTTCAAGACTTAAAGCTTGAAATCATTTACTTACATTGACATCAAATCTATTTAAGGGATGAGCTTCCTCTGCTAAAATCTGTACCGAGGAATCTGGATTGACAGTTACAGATCCACTACTTACTGTAAAATAAAGGTACATGTATAAAGAAATTACAAATAGGAACATGTAAATTCAATGAATTAGGATCCCCGCCAGCAAGGTTTTTTTTTTTTTTTTTGTGATTTGCACTTATGTTCGTTCAATAAATAAAAAGAAACATCAAGGCTTTTTCCGAGTGACTTTTTTTTAAAAAGTGGTCATGGCCATGATTTTGGGAATTGAGTGCACATAAGACCATGTACATTGGAATTTCAAATTTAAAAATCAAGCTGCTTCATTCAACATGTCTAAGGAAATGAATATTTATATAATCCAAAAGTGAATATACAATGGTGTAATTTAAAAGATCATATTGTAAATACTGTGTATATGACTTTATACTTGTACTGGTACTTTTGGATGAGCTAAGCTGCAAAAAAGTAAGGTACCTAAAGATTATTCACTAATTGGGGAAAATAGCTCAAACTTTTGGAAAATATCAATGTTTTTGCCATTGGGAATGGGGTAAAATTTCGGTCCTAAATCAAAAGTAGAAATAGCCCTGCCAGGTTTTAATTACAATAGCTTTTTTGCACTTTGTGCAGTCAAGCTTAAACTGGAAACAATAAGCTAAATCTGGTAATTGTCATACCAAAGTACTCTTTCTTATCCCCCGATTCTTCAAATACTGTGACAATTCCGGGTTTTAGTACACCTAGAAGTGGTACGTGAGTTGGCATAATACCAAAACTTCCATTCATTGTAGGTACATCAACTTGTTTCACATTTACTTTATGATAATAGACCTGAAATTAGAAGTGGCATTGGAATTACAATATTAAGGCAAAGTAATAAACATTGTATATAAATCCCATAAAGTATAGGCCTACACATTGTGTGCTTGTAAAATTATGTAGAAGGATGCAAATAATTTTAACAAAATTGTGCACTGGGATTAAGATATTGACATGCCAATATAAACCTAGACATATATGCACACATCATGCCAGCATGTATACAGTCTAGCTTTGACAGGCCTGTATGTATATAGTCTAGCTTTGACATAACAACTATTGTTATCCATTTCTTTTTGCCAAATAAGTGCTGTAACTATATATCATCATCGCTGAGGATTTGCTGATAGTGATATCGTGGATCAAAGCATGTATCATGATATCGCAGAACCCTATTACTTACAAAAATTCTTTGACATCATGGCATCACTTGTGTATTGATCGTGATAAGGCAGATTAAACGTGGTTTTGCTGTGAACCACAAACAAATCACTGTTGATGGGCGACATAATAAATATACAAATAGTCAGATCAGGTAATTCTAGGGACCTTTGTTCAAATTTAATATTTTGAATTTGATGTCAATGACAATGTCTTCCCAGCACTCAGTAGATCTATAAAGAAACATCTTTACAGACACTTTAATTAGCCACTTTTGCTAGTATACCGTTTCAAATGATTAGAAATTACAATCAACTGACAAAATTTGTATTTTCTTGAACTCAGTTTGACTTGATTTTTTTTCTTAAGTTTTTAGTGTTTAGTGACCTCTGCTTAGGGGAATTCTATCTGGTACAAAACGGCTATGTTTAACACAGTAGGCCAACTGAACAGAGGTAGCAAGTTTGAAAAGTTCATAGTCGAGGATGGTAAGCACTTCCATGAATTAGTCTAGTCGCATGTCTACACGGAAAAAAGAATTTGCTACAAATCCCCCCCCCCCCTCTCACACACACCGGCTCAAGGTTATGACACGAGTTCTACGACATACGTACATCAGATGGAGAAGCTAATGTGAGAGGCATATCTGCGTATCCTCTTTTTTGTTGATGTTGACTTGTCACAACTCTGCTACAATGCCTTGCAAAGGCAGACGATCTAATTGCTTGCCGAAACAGAGCCATGACATTCGTTTTGACCCAAGATGGCGTGAAGACTAAGGGAGATAATCGAATTCGGGTGCTCTGAAAACAGAAGAGCAAGGGGGACAATTTAGTCTTTAGACCATATAAAATAAATAAATAAATAAATAAATAAATAAATAAATAAAAAGGAATGTAAGTAAGAACGAAAATAAATCAATCAATAAAATATATATGAGAAAGAAAGTAAATAATAAATAAATAAATAAATTGTACACAGGGAAAAAAATTATTTTTTTGAAAAATGCCAGTTTATCAAATTCAAATCCATTTATTTAGAGCCTTAACATTTCCAATTTGTTTAAATTCTCCTAACAAAACAAATATGACAATAACTTATTATCAAGGAAATAAAGAAAGCAGAAGTGTGCACACTAAATACCATGACATGATTATATATTTAACTCACGTCTATATACACAACTTTAGGCCAATAAAATCATGGAAGATATTAAATTTGTAGCAGTCCTATTTCACCAATCTCAAATCTCTCCATCTGTTTTATTTTTTTTTACCTTTTCCTGTTGCACGGCATATCCAGTATTGTTGATACTAATCATGCAGTGCTAATCACTTTGTCCAATACTGTGCATTTACAGTAATGGGTCTTTCCGGAGATACCTAAAAAAAAAAAAAACAAAAAAAAACCTGAGGTCCCATGTCACAGCAGATGTGGTACGTTAACAAAACTCCCTGTGCACTGCCCCGAGCATCATACAAAGGTAAACATTTCTGCCCCTTTGCCTATAGTTGGTGACTGGGATGTAAAATCCCATTTATATCAATCAATCCAGTATTGTTTAATTTATAGACAGTCTTGGTGGCTCGATTAGTGGTAGAGTGTCCGCCTCAAATGGAAAGATGTGGGTTCAACACACCAGCCGGTTGATGATTCTGGTATTGTGTCTGTTTATTGTCTCGATCTGCCATACTGTAGATTTCCAGTGTTGATTGTGTATTGCATGTTTCCAGTGTTGATTGTGTATTGCATGTTTCCAGTGTCTTGTACTTTATCTTGACCTGCAATGCTGCATATTTCCAGTATCAGGTTCAGTCCTGTTCATGAGCACTTTATCTACTTGTTAAATAATTTGCATAAAAGTATAATTTTTAGACCATTTTCTAAATTCAATTTTTAAATCCAGGGATATTGCAAGCGTAGGAACATCAAGGCCCTCAAAAAGTTTTATGGCCATTATCACAGTATTGTTGATAAGTTTGATGTCTCTGTGTCAAGGATATATTTGACGTCCCATAGATCCATGTTCCTTTCACACAAGTGGAGGGTGTAGCTAGCTAAACAGAAGGTGTTTACCCTTCTGAAGCACCCGGCCTCACTTCCCTGGTAGAAGTTCAGGTGTCTAACCTAACTTATCAGTTCCAAAGTTTCTATTTTGCTTTTGGATTGTGATTCGGACATGGATTAGTATGTTTGTTTTTTATTTTATGCTTTTTGTAGGTCTAACATAGTCCATGTAGTTTTCTAGATAGAAAGTTTATAGTTATATATTAATAAAGTAAATGTTTTTAACTTTTTGTTTCATTGTAATAATAGTATATCCTTTGATCAGATTGAGAATTTTAATGAATCAGTATTTTAGATATTGTTCAATACTAGTCCCAGATTGAGGACAGTATTTCCAATAGGAAATTAGCTTGCCAGTCATACCTACTTCAGAATATCATTTTAAAGCAATTTTATGCATTTGTTCCTTTCAGATTTAAGTCACCGATCATTTCTAGTGTGTTTACAAACTTGGTTTATAATCACAACAATGTTTTATACACCCTGGAACCTTTCAACCGAAGAAGACATTACATTTTGAATATCTCTATACAAATGATAATATAAAATACTGTCATACCATTTCATTCATCAGTACTGAAAGAAAGTTGAGTTGAGTAATGGTGTTTAATGTCCCAGTCAAGAATATTTAACTTATATCGAGACGTCGCCAGCTATAAGCGAAGTAGCAGAAATTTTGCCTGTGTGTTGCACTTATGGCATTTTACAGCAGGGTTCTTTATCATACCAAGGGACCTCATTTATTGTAAGTTCCCACATAACATTTTAACAATTTAATGTAAATATTAATGAAATTAAATAACAAATGTCTTAAATATACCTCACAGAAAATCCTTAAACTACTATTGGTCAATTTCTAATCATATGGTATGAAACAATGCACATTGTTTGAACCAGTGGTCAACATTGCCATATGAGATATTGCAATGTTCACTGTTATGCATGGAAACTTCTGGAAATTTCTGAGTGATCCATAATTATCCTGCCATTGAGATTAAGATCAGCCCAAAATTTATTCCTTGTCCATATTCCATATTGTCAGATTAAAGGTAAAAGAGAACGATTTTTGTTCGGTATGTCATGTACTACTTTTGAATGTATTATCTAATAAAAATTCAAAAGTAGCACATGACAGGTATAATAAACAAAGTAAAGAGTCTTTTTGGTTGAGGGAAATATGGCGGATTGTCTCCCCTTGGAAACTTTATCTCCCCAGCTGATATTTCCCTCAACCAAGGGCACTCTTATATATGCACTATATATATATTATTACTTTAGAATAAATACTTTTGCAAGTGTCCTTATTTCTATTTTTCCACTTTGACCAATGAATTGAAATGTCAATAAATATACAAGTATTACATTGTATTACTAATAAATTTGTAGGACATGGTTTTACAGACAGAATTTTAAAGAATATATGATTTTGAGATACATGTACTCACACATGTAAAATAAGGTGCTGTTAGTCTCCAAAAATTAGCATTTCATCACCACGAAAAAAATTGTTCAACTCCATGAATAGAAATATATCATCTCTGCCAGTAAAAATATTCATCCCTGGGGTAGGTTTATTTCAACACTGCTAATGATAATAAATATACTTTTTGTACCTCTTTCTTTAGCCAGGTATAATACCTAAAGCCCACTCGCATGTCTTCTCGTTGCTGCACCTATACACCACATCACTATTTTTCAGACCATTAACTTTTCTGTGTATGTAAATTTCTGATATACAATGTATTACACATTCTTTTTCTTGATCAGTTTCAGTGTGTATCCGATTCATCCTGTTTGCCAAATGTGACTAAACTACTCTAAACTGTAAATTGGGTGAGTGAATTAAAGTTCATGACATTTCATTTTAATATCTAGGATCATATACCTTTACATATATTGTAGAGTGAAATTTTCTTGTTGGTAAAATTTTTACTTATTTCGCGGTAATGAAATTATGGCAAAAATTTTCCATGTCTACCATACTATACAATTATGGACTTTTTAGTGGTTGTATATGGTGTGATATTCACCGGAAAAATAAATATTGACAGCCGAGGTCAATATTTATTTTTCCGGTGAATATCACACCATATACAACCACTAAAAAGTCCATAACTGTTTTATTATAATTTATAATTTAGCCACTGTGGCACTCCGGTTGACAATGTTTTCTCAAACCTTGACCAGGCAATCTAACTATTTTACCGATGTTAGATTTCCCTGTCAACCCTGGTTGGTCACACTAAAATTATTCCGCATTAGTTAGCTCAATCTGACTTTTTAAGAAAAATAAATGACATTCCGGATGAGACACAATTAATTACACACTACATTGTAAATTGATAATGCCATAACGTCAACGTTCTATGAAAAAAAAAAAACAAGACACAATCACTTGCGTACACTTAATTGATGACGTTCTAATCGTTTTACGGAGAACGTCGACAAAAATCGATGACGTACACTGAATTTGATATTCACCGGAAAATCCGTGGTATATGATGTGAGATCCAATGGTCACGTGTTACCGTTTTAGCCAATCATAAAGATGGAATTTATTAATTATATAATAAAGGTTAATATATCATAATAATTATATAAAATATACACACACTTATATTGGTACGAGAAAATTACACCCACGAGAAATGCCAGATTTCAGAAATTGAGAAAATAATCCCCTTTACAGTTACCTAATATATTTTCCATTTACCTACCTGCTCAACAGGCAATTCACAGAGATTAATTTTAATTGCGGAGATGATGTATACATTTATCGTGGAGATGAAGTTTACAATTCTTAAAAATCGTGGAGATGGAATGCATTCTTCTCAGCCATATAGTAACAAAAGCAGCTAAAGAATGGATTACATTCATGTACAATCTGATGTCTCCTAAAAACCCTTTTGTGGAAGTATTCATACTTCCAACTGATTAGTACTTGTCACAAAATTTGACATGTGGTCAAATGAACTTTTTACAGGAATGACAGCAAATCATTTTCTAATGTAAAGAAGAGTACCATACAAAGATTAGGAGGTATCAAATGCTTCATGAATGTTATCCATTGCAAGACACATAATTTATCCAATGCAAGACACAAAATTTATCCATTGCAAGATACAAAATTTATTCATTGCAGGACACAACATTATCCATTGCAAGACACCATATTATTCATTTCAGGACATGTCATTATCCATTTCAAGACACACCATTATCCATTTCAAGACAAGTTATCCATTGCAAGACATGCCATTATCCATTTCAAGACATGTTATTAGCCATTCCAAAACACGCCATTATCCATTTCAAGACATACCATTATCCATTTCAAGACACACCATTATCCATTGCAAGACATACCATTATCCATTGCAAGACACAAATTCAACAATATAAAACAAAAGTAGGTCCCAGTTTCACAATCATTCCTTAAATAAGATTTTCCTTCACATAAATCTGTCAGATTTGAAATCTTTTAAAATAATTGTGTTAATTTCACATATAGATATTAGAAAATTAAAGGTGCCATTTTGAAGACCATCTCAAACTTACATCATTTGTATTTAGTATTATATCAACAATATTTAGTCATTGTTTCAAATAAAATTGCCAAAATTTGCTATATTCAAGTTAAAGAAAATCTTAATGAAAGAATGATTGTTAAACCAGGGCCTGGATTTAAATTTGACTATTAATTTTCAAAAATCAAACTTGCTTACTTAAAAATCCTCAGTCAAAAACAATATCAACACAACTGCTTTTTCTTGAGTCAGCAAAAGAGTCAAGTTTAATTTTCACAAAAGTCAAAACATTCTTGAGAGCTGAACATATCGAACGGAACTGCTGTTTTAAATAGAAGTGCTAAATGGAACAGGTGTCAGAAAAACTAATTTAACATCACATTACAAAAATGATATTTTTATTAACATTCAAAAATATTTGAGTCTGTGAATTTAAATGTCATAAAGGAAAGATCTTAATCATCAGAATTGACAAATTGTACACGCATCGTATCACCTTCTTCATGCTTCGCTTTGTATTTACGGTAAAAATATAATAATGCAGCTCCAAGTACTAGTCCCGGAAAGAATATTCCAAATGCTATACCAATGTAAGGACCTGTGAATAAGATATAAAAATGCTAAAATGATTTAAATCAATGTGTATACTACTGTATTTCCATAAATGACGTGCACATGGTTTTTATGATTTATTTCTTTAAATTGAAAATGTTTCCATTAAACTATCATTAAATTGCATTTAAAATGAACTGACCTAACCAAATTACATTTTTAAATGAAAACATTGTGATCCAGTTCTCCTGAACTAAAGAAATTTCGGGAACATTTTGGAAGTTTGATAAAGTTATACACCAATTGGGCCTCAATAAAAGTTACATCAGGGTATTTAGGGTCAGGTATGTCATTGTTGTTAAAGTTTTTTCCAGGTGCGATCATCACGACGAAAATTTTAATTATCACAATTAAAGTTGTCCCAAGTAAGAAGGTACAGAAATGACAATTTTTTGACATGGCTATATTTGTTGTAGTTAAAAACTTAAATTTTTCTCTATGTACAGAATTAAATTCACTTTTGGATGCATTTTTCCTATTAGGTCAGTAGATTTTGGATCAAGATTTGACAATTTTTTGTGAGTTTTTAGAAAGTGACTTTATTCTTGCATTTTCCATGGGCACTCCATTTATGGAAATACAGCAAGTACAAGTTTTTAAAGCAAACAGTTTTTTAAGAAAAAGATTCTTATATAAAATTGCTTATGTATATTATTATAACATTATAATATGTAATTATATATAGTTCAATTCAAAGTAGAAAGTTTGAGAAGGAGTAACATCCCTGACCCCACAATTGTAACCCAGAATCTCACATTCCCTTAGTGACCTTGACTTTTAGTTTTAAAGCAATACCTTTTTAATGACCAACACACATCGTTACTATAAGAGACATTGACCTTTAAAATATGATTTTAGTTACAAAAGTCATGAAACATCCTAGAACCATCGAAATAATAATTTTCAAAATAAAAGATAAAGCCAAACAACATTGACCTGTCAGCTTGACCTTTAATTTAAATATTTATTAAGGACAAGTGAATTTATGTATAGGAATTACACATGCTTATTTCATCTAAACATTGTTAACTCTTATCATGTGCATTGTGTCTATATTGTAATTAACTGCAGATCCTAACACTACCCATGCATAGGTTGGATCCTTCTATATAAATATTCCTAGTGGAAGGTCAAGTGGCCAGGTCAATGTTGTTTGACTATACAAGTAATTGTACAATGTAGTATGTATTACTTCCGTTTTATGAAAAAGTAGTTTTTACACAGCTAAAAAATCTAAAAATTAAGACATGGTTAACACAAGCTTTGGGTAAAAAAAAGAGGGTTTTTCAAGACTACTGTTATGTTTTTCAAGGGCTTCATTTCAGTGATACAAAATGGGCATAAAATATTACTAATAAACAGAAAAACACCATAATATCATTTACAATATACCTTTAATCACTACAGTCTATTGTTTTAGGGATTCAAACTTGTTTCCATAAAATGCAGAGAGTTGCATCCATCTGCCCCATAAACTTACAATGTATTCTACTTTTCATATGAGAAATTTAGGGCATATTATCCCAAATTCAAGGGTTTTCAAGAAAAAATTTAACTACAAGGTTTTTTTCCAAGACAGACATCTAATTCAAGGGTTTTTCAAGATTTGTGCAAACCCTGTAAGATTAATTAAAATGGATTATACGTAATGTACCTGTATTATCACTGGTTATATATTTGACAAGATATTCCACTCTAGCATGTTTAGGTCCTTCTGATGGATAAATCATATGACCTTGTGATGATGTCACATGACCAGGAGGGTTCTGTTTATGTGATGACATGTTTGGATTCTGTTTAGTTGGTGGTGCTTTGGTTGTCATTGGTTGGTTTCTTGGCGGGCCCATGGGTGGGGGATAAAATGACCCTATAATAAAATAGTTATATTATACATATGTCAGTTTTAAACAGAAATTTAAATTTTATCAAATAAACAGAACTGATTAGACTGATCAAATCTTTTTTAAAAGAAATCAAAATTTCCATGTATAAATTTTTGCATGGGTAAAACTTTCCCTTACTTCGCACTATAGAAAATACAGCAAAAATTTAATCAACATAAAAATGTCTACCGTACAGGTTAATATATCGTAATATATAGAATATATACCCACTGATATTGGTTACATGAAAATTAAACAGACGTGAAATGCCAGATTTCAGAAATCGCAAAATTTGCATTGGTCGAAAATAACCCCCCTTACAGGTACTCTTGAAATATTTCAACATTAGATGCTGGATTCCAAAACACATTGATGTGAATACATGTAAATGCATTTTATTTGTTATCTTTTATTAGATGTAAGACCACTTGGCAAAAAGTAGGTATTCTTCTCTAGAAACTCTAGTAGAAAGAATGTAAAATAAGTATATTAAAACCTACTTGTATATAAATTGCATCCCGGATTGTCAATTAGTGTCCCAGCAGGTGCTTGTTTGGGAGACACAGACACAAATTTACAAGATGTTATGTTTCCACAATACACAAAACTTCTACAATTTATTCCTTGTTCTTCAATACAAAGTTTAGCACAGAGATCTGGAGACAAACCAGCTACTACTCTTGTCACCCCGAATGTCATATCTTTTTTCAAGTTCTTTCTAAAATCATCAATGTACTTTCCTGTTAATAAAAGTTTATTTCATATGATCTCATGTTATCATCAGTGAAAACAACATTCCACCCACCCCATCGCCACCCTGAGAGTAATCATAACATGAACATCCTATCCATTGTCACCACAAGAGGTATTTATAACATGAACATCCAACCCACCCCTTCGCCACCCTGAGAGTATTTATAACCTGAACATTCCACCCACCCTATAGCCATCCAGAGGGTATATATAACATGAACATTCCACCCACCCCATAGCCATCCAGAGGGTATATATAACATAAAACATTCCACCCATCCCATAGCCATCCTGAGAGTATTTATAACTTGAACATTCCATCCACCCCATAGCCATCCAGAGGGTATATATAACATAAAACATTCCACCCATCCCATAGCCATCCTGAGAGTATTTATAACTTGAACATTCCATCCACCCCATAGCCACCCTGAGAGTATTTATAACCTGAACATTCCACCCACCCCATAGCCACCCTGAGAGTATTTATAACCTGAACATTCCACCCACCCTATAGCCACCCTGAGAGTATTTATAACCTGAACATTCCACCCATCCCATAGCCACCCTGAGAGTAATTATAACATAATCATTCCACCCACCCCACCCCCACCCTGAGAGTACTTATAACCTGAACATTCCACCCACCCTATAGCCATCCAGAGGGTATATATAACATGAACATTCCACCCACCCCATAGCCATCCAGAGGGTATATATAACATAAAACATTCCACCCATCCCATAGCCATCCTGAGAGTATTTATAACTTGAACATTCCATCCACCCCATAGCCATCCAGAGGGTATATATAACATAAAACATTCCACCCATCCCATAGCCATCCTGAGAGTATTTATAACTTGAACATTCCATCCACCCCATAGCCACCCTGAGAGTATTTATAACCTGAACATTCCACCCACCCCATAGCCACCCTGAGAGTATTTATAACCTGAACATTCCACCCACCCTATAGCCACCCTGAGAGTATTTATAACCTGAACATTCCACCCATCCCATAGCCACCCTGAGAGTATTTATAACATAAACATTCCATCCACCCCATTGCCACCTTGAGAGTATTTAAAACCTTAACATTTCACCCACCCCATCCCCACCCTGAGAGTATTTATAACATGAACATTCCACCCACCCCATAGCCACCCTGGGAGTATTTATAACCTGAACATTTCACCCACCCCATCCCCACCCTGAGAGTATTTATAACATGAACATTCCACCACCCCATAGCTAACCTGAGAGTATTTATAACATGAACATTCCACCACCCAATAGCTAACCTGAGAGTATTTATAACATGAACATTCCACCACCCCATAGCTAACCTGAGAGTATTTATAACATGAACATCCCATTGCCACCCGAGAGGGACATGTATATATAACCTGAACATTCCACCCACCCCATAGCCATCCAGAGGGTATTTATAACATGAACATTCCACCCACCCTATAGCCACCCTGAGAGTATTTATAACATGAACATTCCACCCACCCTATAGCCATCCTGAGAGTATTTATAACATGAACATTCCACCCACCCCATAGCCATCCAGAGGGTATATATAACATAAAACATTCCATCCACCCCATAGCCATCCAGAGGGTATTTATAACATGAACATTCCACCCACCCTATAGCCACCCTGAGAGTATTTATAACATGAACATTCCACCCACCCCATAGCCATCCAGAGGGTATATATAACATAAAACATTCCATCCACCCCATTGCCATCCAGAGGGTATTTATAACATGAACATTCCACCCACCCTATAGCCACCCTGAGAGTATTTATAACATGAACATTCCACCCACCCCATAGCCATCCAGAGGGTATATATAACATAAAACATTCCATCCACCCCATAGCCATCCAGAGGGTATTTATAACATGAACATTCCACCCACCCTATAGCCACCCTGAGAGTATTTATAACATGAACATTCCACCCACCCCATAGCCATCCAGAGGGTATATATAACATGAACATTCCACCCACCCTATAGCCACCCCGAGAGTATATATAACATGAACATTCCACCCACCCCATAGCCATCCAGAGGGTATATATAACATGAACATTCCACCCACCCCATAGCCATCCAGAGGGTATATATAACATAAAACATTCCATCCACCCCATAGCCATCCAGAGGGTATATATAACATGAACATTCCACCCACCCCATAGCCATCCAGAGGGTATATATAACATGAACATTCCACCCACCCCATAGCCATCCAGAGGGTATATATAACCTGAACATTCCACCCACCCCATAGCCATCCAGAGGGTATTTATAACATGAACATTCCACCCACCCCATAGCCATCCAGAGGGTATATATAACCTGAACATTCCACCCACCCTATAGCCATCCAGAGGGTATATATAACATGAACATTCCACCCACCCCATAGCCATCCAGAGGGTATATATAACATGAACATTCCACCCACCCCATAGCCATCCAGAGGGTATATATAACATAAAACATTCCATCCACCCCATAGCCATCCAGAGGGTATATATAACATGAACATTCCACCCACCCCATAGCCATCCAGAGGGTATATATAACATGAACATTCCACCCACCCCATAGCCATCCAGAGGGTATATATAACCTGAACATTCCACCCACCCCATAGCCATCCAGAGGGTATTTATAACATGAACATTCCACCCACCCCATAGCCATCCAGAGGGTATATATAACCTGAACATTCCACCCACCCTATAGCCATCCAGAGGGTATATATAACATGAACATTCCACCCACCCCATAGCCATCCAGAGGGTATATATAACATGAACATTCCACCCACCCCATAGCCATCCAGAGGGTATATATAACATAAAACATTCCATCCACCCCATAGCCATCCAGAGGGTATATATAACATGAACATTCCACCCACCCCATAGCCATCCAGAGGGTATATATAACATGAACATTCCACCCACCCCATAGCCATCCAGAGGGTATATATAACATGAACATTCCACCCACCCCATAGCCATCCAGAGGGTATATATAACATGAACATTCCACCCACCCCATAGCCATCCAGAGGGTATATATAACCTGAACATTCCACCCACCCCATAGCCATCCAGAGGGTATATATAACATGAACACAACTATTGCTGTGTATAATACATATAAGAACATATTTATTGTTATCAGATGTTATCTTGTGGGGGATAACAAAAGGCAGTTTTGTTAAACTCTTACGTCAGATAAATGGATAGGGTGAGATTTCCCTATCCTATATGGATAAACTCATAATGAATTGTTTTTCTCCCATTTTAATGCCAATATTTGACTTCAAATTCGATTTACATAGACATATATACCATGATGGAAAAAATTAACTTTGTAATCAACATATTACATTAAAATAAATATCACCATGGGAAAGAATGTACCTGATTTTGGTTTATACAAATGTATGAACTACAAAAAAATTTATTTATCCTAAACTCCCAGAATTGAAATGCACTCAAAATTTCTAAATTTTGAAGACTTGGGTGTCATTAATGTCATGTTCCCCACATGATGACGTCATGCAAATTGTCTTTTGAATATGACACCACCAGCACTAATTTGCATGCGTGACCCATAGAGGATAGAAATATCCACCATGAGTATCTTTAATGGAATCAAGTTCAAGTACTAAAAATCAGAGAATTTTCCCATTCATGTTTATTTTCGTCTAAATTTGCAAGAGTAACAAGATGTGAAAATATATCATTTACGAAAATTTTATTTTATTTCACTCCAATTTGCACTGACTATCATCCAAAGATGCAAAAATAGAACTGCGTAAATAACTTCAAAATCTCAATTCTAGTAAAAACTAACTGACGCAAAAATTTCCCAATTCACAACAACCGGGACAAACTACAGACAATAAAATATCTGGCATTGAGCAATCACGTTAAAAAATTTGGAATACTGTAAACCAACTTTTATTTACAAATATTAATTAACTTTTGTGACCATCTTACCAAAACCATTTTGCAACTATAAACTATCGTGATATAGACTTTCCCTGAATATTTGGTATAAATAAAACCATTTTCGGAAACAAATTTAAGACGATTAACCTTCACAACTATTTTGTCCTCAGGAAACATGTGATGGTTAATCGTACACAAATAAAAGTTCGTTTACAGTAATCACTTGATAAATCATAATGATAAACATGAAAACCAGTTTTATTATACATACGATCAAAATGACTGCATGACGGGTATGGTGTCATATCTGTTTTATTCACTGTTAGTGTGTGTGTGGTCAACAATCGGCAGGACTGACCGGTGGGACAATAGTCAAAGGATTTACATTTTGGGTTAGTCACACAATTTCTGGCACACAGTGTAGCTGTTGGTATATTGTTATACACCATGAATGCTGCTGACTTAAAAACAAGTCCTGGTAACTGTTTAAATCTATCTAAATATTCTCCTGCAGAAAAAAGTAACATATTAAATACTAAGTATTTATCATTATTGTACCTCATGGAAAATTCTTACACTATCATTGGTCAATTTCTAATCATGTGGCATGAAACAGTTCACAATGTTTGAACAATCTGTGATGTTGCAATGTTCATCGCTAGGCACTGAAACACAGACACTACTGAGTAATCTGTAATCCTACTTCTGGCTGTATATCCCCAGATTCTGATTGGGACCACCAAAATATCTTGACCTGAATTAATTGTAACCACAATATCAGAATAAGATGTAAAAGTGAGTTGAGTTGAGTAATTGTGTTAAAGGTCCCAGTCAAAAATATTTTACTAATATCTCTAGCTACTGGCTACACTAAAAGCTCTCCGACTGAAACTGGGAAAGCTTAGCAGTATGTTCGGTTTTATTAATAAACACTTTAAACTTATAGTATAAGGTCTTGTGTTAGAGTCCTTGCCCTAGTCTACATAAGAATAAACTGGTAATTTAATTCTAGGTATCTTTTCAATATCATCCTTTTCAGTTTATTTATGATAACCAAAATTGGTCACATGATCAACAAAATAGATGACGAGTCGGCGGTTGTTAATGGTTACAAGCTCATTACATCAGCTGACATCATTTGTATTAGTGCACCATATGACAGTGGCAATTTGAATGTAAAGTATTGATAATATTTAATTGTCATTAAATTTATAAATATTAATGCAAAATTATTTTGAACTAAGTTACAAGAAATAACTTTGATATTTTTTGGTTTATCATTTTTAACCCCCAAAACTGGTGTGTAAACTTTTGTGAAACCCGCTTTGCAGAGTTATACAGTTATACAGTTTTGGGGGTTAAAAATGATAAAACCAAAAAATATCAAAGTTATTTCTTAATTATACAGTTACCGTACTTACTAGAATAAAGATCACAGTTCTGATGTTGTTGTATAAGGTTTGTATTTTCATCTGGATGTAGTTTACTTAAATAGCATGTCCCTGAGGCAAAACAATACTCAAATGACTGGCAGTCAAATAGTTCTTCATGGTCACATGATGCAGCACAGTCGTCAACGGCAACACCTTCCAGAACCAAGTCATTATTCTGCAGCAGAACATTTTTCTTCAACACTTTAAAATGTTTTAATATCATGCCTAAAATTACATTATAAAAATAACTTTATATATAGAACTGTCTCTTGAGAGCCAAATACCCACCCACCCCAAACCTAACCTTGATTTTAAATTTATCCATATAAATTTGGTATGTGACACATTGTCTTATGTTGGTTTTCATTTGTGCCAAGTTTGATCAAAATCCATCCATAGACATGGAAAATATGGAGAGGACATGATATTGAGACGGACAACAAGACAGACAGACAGACAGACAGACAGACAGAGTGATTCCAATATACCCCCTAAACTTCGTTCGCGGGTATTATAAGAGGTAGAAAAACAGTTGCATACAATTTCTTTATATATTTATTGACATATCCTCAATTTAATTCTCTTGTTGTCAATTAAATTAAATTTCAAAAACAGCATTGACGGCGCCGAATTAAATTTCAATGCAACACTGGCAATGCCAAATTGAAGTTCACAATTCGAATAAATATAACATCAACAATTGATCATGTTGATCATGACCTCACATGCATCATCTAATACATTTGCAATTTTGTTTCCTTTACCAAAAATATTATAAGTAATCTCAGCCATGTAAGTAAGTGTTGGCATTTCCATTGAAAGGACAAATGACTTTAAGTGCCACTGTGACAGGCTGTTAGTAAAAGAATATATGTCCATGTTGCAGGCTATCAGTGGAGGAAACATAGAGGGTTAAGGTCATGATGGCACAATTTTAAACCATTTCAGCCATGGAGATGGACCTTATAGAAAACTATATGAAACTCTTGTATAGCAACAATAAATAATGAGCTGATGAATGAGTAGACAGACAGGACATTTATTCTCCCCTAAGCTGGAGGTATAATGTAGAGGTTTTTTATTGAGATGGACACGAATAAATTGGTCAACAAGAATATACCTGTTAACACCGTACATACAGTCAAAATTGTCAATAAAAGCTAATTGAGGGAATCAATGAAAGTGGCCTTTATATACAGGTTCAGACAATATGAATAAAGAACAATTGGGATACAATTCTACTGGCCTTTATAAGCAGGTGACCCTTATATAGAGGTGGCCTTTAAGACAGGTTGGACTGAATTGAAATATTTACCTCCTTGTATTGTAGTTCCTGGTTGAAGATCTGTAGTGGTCACAGATACTGCAGGATAAGAAATAGTCTGCAAAATAATGACAGATGTTTAGTTAAACTTGCCTGCACTTGTAGTTCATCCAACAACTTCAACTTCAACCAAAAATTTAACATCATCCAACATCCTCAACCAAAAACATTAACATTATCCATCATCCTCAACCAAAAACTTTGTGACTGGTCAGAATACCTCACTTGAACAATTTGTGCTCGGGGAACATATAAAATGTACTTGGCATAACTAATGCAACAATGAACAAAAATCAACAGACTCAAAACAAGCCAACAAGAGAAAAAGACAAGCAAATATTTATATCACTAACTACAAAACTTCATACTTTGGAAAGACACTAGATTTGATAATATAATGGTGTTACAGTCAAACCCGTCTATAAAGCCACCCAAGGTAAACAGTAAAAGTGGCCTTAATATATAGGTTCAAATAATATGAATAAAAAACAATTGGGATACAATTCTACTAGTCTTTATAAACAGGTGGCCCTTATTAAGAGGCGGCCTTTAAAGCAGGTTGGACTGTATAAATCATAATCCATACATTATAACATGGCTTATGTTTTCCTATTTAGAGAGATTGAAAAAATATAAACCATATTTTAATCAGAAATGGATGGCTGTGCAGAGTGTTAAATATTTATCATTGTTTGCATGTTCAATTAGACCAGTGATTTTGTTACAGTTTTTATAAACTACCTTCTGCCTTTTAAATTGGGAACTGCATATATGACATGATTACAATATTTTAGGATCCTCATTTCAAAGATGTTATATTGTGACAATATCTAACATTTTCTGGGTAAGGACAACTAGATTTAATTTACTAGTATATCACTTGTTTTAAGAATTTCAGTGATCAAATTGGGAAATTTTAATCATTTTCCCAAGAGGAAACTATCTTTATTTGGTAGTAATTTTAGGCAAACAAAATCACTGTAAACTCCATTCTATATATTTATTGTTGGACAATGAAGGACTAGTAAATGTTGATTGATTGCTTAATTAACTAACCATGTTTATGTGTGGAATTTTAACTTGAAATCCACCAGAATATACACTGTTTTTAAGTCGATCGTAAGCATTCCACATTCCTGGTCCAGGTGATGAGTTATCTGACACTGTTCCTGAAAGGTAAAACAGCAAGTGATGAGTTATCTGACACTGTTCCTGAAAGGTAATACATTACTTGAGGAGTTATCTGACACTGTTCCTGAAAGGTAATACAGCAAGTGATGGGTTATCTTATACTGTTCCTGAAAGGTAATACATCAAGTGATGAGTTATCCGACATTGTTCCTGAAAGGTAATACATCAATTGAGGAGTTATCTGATACTGTTCCTGAGAGGTAATACATCAAGTGATGAGTTATCTGACACTGTTCTTGAGAGGTTATACATCAAGTAAGGAGTTATCCGACACTGTTCTTGAAGTGTAATACATCGAGTGAGGAGTTGTCCGACATTGTTCCTGAAAGGTAATACATGTACATCAAGTGATGAGTTATCTGACACTGTTCCTGAAGGGTTATACATCAAGTGATGAGTTATCCGACACTGTTCCTGAAAGGTAATACATCAAGTGAGGAGTTATCCGACACTGTTCCTGAAAGGTAATACATCAAGTGATGAGTTATCTGACACTGTTCCTGAAAGGTAATACATCAATGAGGAGTTATCCGACACTGTTCCTGAAAGGTAATACATCAAGTGAGGAGTTATCCCACACTGTTCCTGAAAGGTAATACATCAAGTGATGAATTATCTGACACTGTTCCTGAAAGGTAATACATCCAGTGAGGAGTTATCCGACACTGTTCCTGAAAGGTAATACATCAAGTAATGAGTTATCCGACACTGTTCCTGAAAGGTAATACATCAAGTGAGGAGTTATCCGACACTGTTCCTGAAAGGTAATACATCAAGTGATGAGTTATCTGACACTGTTCCTGAAAGGTAATACATCAATGAGGAGTTATCCGACACTGTTCCTGAAAGGTAATACATCAAGTGAGGAGTTATCCGACACTGTTCCTGAAAGGTAATACATCGAGTGAGGAGTTATCCGACACTGTTCCTGAAAGGTAATACATCAAGTGAGGAGTTATTGAACACTGACACTGTTCCTGAAAGGTAATACATCAAGTGAGGAGTTATCTGTGGCAGTGGTGTAGCAATCAAAACATCAATGTGTATGCTTAGAAGTTGTCTAAGATGTGTTCAGGTTCTAAGTCGATAGGGAAATTTTATTTTAAGAAGTCAGGAAATGTCCTCCAGCTCTCTGTGGAAAAAAATTGACCACTTTTACTTGGATGTAATAGTAACATGTATAGTCACATAGATATTGATAGTGGGAGTGTTACAGCTTTGATTATGTAATATTGCCTACTGTTGAGTACATAATATGTATTTTCAGTTACATATTTCTGTCTTTTAGTTTAGCTCATAGTTTATTTAGACAAACAATCAAAGGATTTCTGATAAAAAAATACAAATTTAGGATTGTTTTAGATTTTAGATTTAGATTTAGGATTAGATTTTTAATTTTTAAAATTTTAGTGTATTCTCAAACATACAAGCATATATGTATGCTACGTCACTGGGGAGGGGTGTGATTTGTATCTATCATATTTCATATTGGTGGTTCATATCTATCATATTTCATATTATTGATTCTATCTAACATATTTCATATTGATAATTCATGTCTATCATATTTCATATTGGTGATTCACATCTATCATAGTTTATATTGGTGATTCTATCATATTTCATATTGGTGATATGTGTTTATCATATTTCGTATTGATGATTTGCAACTATCTTTTTTCATATTGATGATTTGTATCGATCATATTTCATTGGTGATTCTACCATATTTCATATTGGATATTTGTATTTATTATATTTCATATTGGTGATTCATATCTATCATATTTCATATTGGTGATTTGTATCTATCATATTTCTTATTGATAATTTGTATCTATCATTTTTCATATTGGTGATTCATATCTATTATATTTCATACTGGTGATTTGTATCTATCATATTTCATATTGGTGATTTGTATCTATCATTTTTCATATTGGTGATTCATATCTATCATATTTCATATTGGTGATTCATATCTATCATATTTCATATTGGTGATTTGTATCTATCATTTTTCATATATGGTGATTCGTATCTATCATTTTTCATATTAGTTCATAGTACATGTGTATTTGTATCTATCATAATTCATATTTAAGTTTTAAAGGTATAAATTTAAGATTAGATCGAGACATGCATGTAGACTAGATAACCTATATTTAAATCATGTGACAAGACCCACACATTTACAATACCAAATACACCAGTAAACCTGCCTGCTGTGTGTTTATTAGTGATTTATTGAATGTGGTTTATTATTAATACTCCAGACACAAAGTATAGCAAAAATTGATCATGGCAATTGGTGTTTTTAAAATGGCATGGTAATAAGGTAATATTATATGATTTTATTAGATTTTGTTTTTATTTGCTAATGAAAAAAATAATAAAATTAAATTTGTAATGATCAAGGTCAATACAGGTACATAATGTGGGTAAACATAGGGCTAAACCAGGAAGTAATATAACATAGAGATATAAAATGGGAGTTGGCTTTTAAAGTAACTTATAACTATTGAATTTAAGAAATAAGGTAAATTTCCAATGTCTTTATGAACTTGCAAAGTATAATGAACTGTCTCAAATTGCATAAAAGGCAATTTATATTTTTATAATTTATAATTTATATATTTATATATTTTAAAAAATAAATCTATTGCCATCTCACATTTTCCATGTTAATTTGAAAAAACTTTGAAATGCACTGTTAGTTCACCTTTTCTTAAATGGGTCGTCTCCTGTCAGTCAACGAGAGCATTGGAATCTGACTTCATCACGTCAGAGTGTGTAGCAATGTCTCTATGAAGTTGCAAAGTATATTAAGATAAAATAAGATATTGCAATTGTAAATATCTATCAATTAGGATTAAAAGTGACAAATTATACAGATAGAGTAATTTAGAAGTACTTTTTATTTTGGTCGTTTTATTTTTGAAATATACAGATATACAGCGGTGGTTTCAATAAAGCCATGAAGGAAATGGAAGTAGTTAATTTGCTACTGTTTTGGATTTTGTGGATATGTTTTAGCAATAATAATTTACAATTGCAATATCTTTGCTGCAATAAAGTATTTGACATCGACTATACTTTGCAACTTCATAGAGACATTGCTCCATGCGCTGATGTAATGTCGTCAGATGCCTAATGCTCTCGTTGACTGACAGGAGATGACCCATTCTATGAGAAGGTGCACCTAAAGGACATTTCAAAATTGTTTTCAAATTAACATGGAATATGTAAGACGGCAATAAAATTAATTTTTATAAATATTGTAAATATAAGGAATAGGGTAATTTTCCAATGTCTTATGAACTTGCAAAGTATGAAAGGCTGTCTTAAATTTTTGCACAAAAAAGCTAAACTATTATACTTTGCAAGTTCATAAAGACATTGGAAAATTACCTTATTTCTTAAATATTACTCCATACTTTCTACTTTAGAATTTATTGATAAGGGCTAATACAGTAAAACCTTGTTATGATGCCCTGTGATAGCTTTGCACCCTTGCTTATTATCACTGTATTGTGAAGTTCAAAAATTCATTTTTATGATGTTTTACTCTAAAACTGCATCCACAGTAGCCTTATGGATAAGACGTCAGTCTACAAATTCATGGTTTCTCACCACTGTGAGTTCAAGTCCCGCTTAGACCACATGTGGGAAAGTGAATTTTCCTTGCTGTGGCCTTTACTGCTTCACCCATTGTCAGTAAAATGTGACTGGGGGGGGGGGGGGGGGGGTGGTATGGTTGACTTAGCGACATCAAAATACTGTGACAATAAATGAAGTGGCAGATATCTAAATAATTCATGCTGATGAATGTCATAGGAAAGCTATGAGATTTCCACACAGATAAGCTACATGGTTTTACATATCTTATTTCTTGCTGTTGTGTGTGATAGACAAATCTTAGTTTCCACATACAACATGTGTCTAGTTTGTTGTTGAATTCCAATCTTTTATTAAGATATTTTGACCTATAGTGAACTGTTTATACATCTTTGTTATGTCTTAACTATTTTTCAGATGTTTTACTGATAATCACAAAATTCATTACCATGGCAACTGGAATTAGTCGAGCACAAGAATTGCTTGGTGACACAAAATGTGATTTATGTGACACATATAAACAAGTAATTTGGAAATGTCAAAATTGCCAAGAAGTTTTATGTGAGCAGTGTAAAAAAAGCCATCTTAGAAGTAAACTTTCAAAAAATCATATAGTTACTGAGATAGCAGATGAGAGTAGTGAAGACGGTCAACATTCCAGAGTATTCTGTCCTGATCATAACAATGAAGCTCTCCAGATGTTTTGTACAACATGTGATTGTCTAATCTGCTTAGATTGTATTACAGGAAAGCATAACAAACATCAGTGTATAAAATTAGGAGATATTTTACTACAAAAACAATTAGATTTGGATGCTGCATTTGATGAGATAAAGAACATAAAGATACCCAGATTAGAACAAACCATCGACTCCATTAAACAGATACAAGGAGATTATAACCAAAAGGTTGACCGTCTGCTTACAGAAATAAAATCCAAAGGGGAAGAACTGAAACAAGAAATTGAAAGGATACAAAGAAAGTTAACAGATGAAGTAATGAAGAAAGCAACACAAGATCAGAAACAACTGAGTGAAACAAAGGAAAAATGTGAAAATGAACTAAGTGTAATTAAAACATACCTAAAAGAGCATGAAGAAAAGGTACACAAACTCACTGATATTGACATCATACTGAAGACTGGTGACATCAAAGAAGCGCTGTCACAACTTTCACATGGGTCAAAACTTCCAAAGGTTGGTACTCCAAATTTTAATTCCCCTCGAATCAAAGTGAGCAGTCTTGAAAAAATGTATGGACAACTCCTGTCTGATGAAGAAGAAAGTCCACAGGTTACAAGTAGAAAAACATCCACAATGTTAACAGCATCCACAGCACAGAGAGAATTAACACGTCAAGGTACACAAATTGCAGACATTGCATCATCATTTGACTATGGAGAATATGTCAGGAGGATGAGGATGTTGAATCAAGATGAGGCCTGGGTGGCAGGGGTATGTGGTGTACTTAAACTAGTTGATCAGAGAGGAAGAACAGTGAAATCACTACCAACAAAGTTAGATATAGAGGACATGGCTATAACCAGTACTGGTGATTTACTGGTAACTGTCAGTGGTGGTAATGATGTAAAACAGGTCATAACTGGATCAGGAGTTGTTTCCACCTTTGCTAACATGACACTGTATTTCACTTTTGGTCTACATATTACAGAGAACAGAGATGTCATTGTTGGTTCACTTTATTTTGATGGGTGGACAAGCAAAATAACCAGACTATCTCCAAAAGGTAAAATCAGACATGAGTTTGAATGTTATGGAACTGACAGTGCAGCCAGTAAATTAACACAAGATAGAATCAAACGTATTACAGACAAAGATTTCTATCTGGCGTATCCTAATCGCATTACAGAGAACAAAAATGAAGACATAGTAATAATAGACTCTTGGGAAACTATTAAAGTTATAGATAAGAAAGGCCATCACAGATTTACTTACAAAGGTCCAAAGCAAACAAAAGAGTTTAAGCCACAAGACATTGTATGTAACCAGAATGAAGAAATCCTTGTTGCTGATGGCAACAACAACAACAACATACAACTACTGAATAAGGATGGGGTATTTATGAAATATATTTTAACACAGCAAGAAGGATTAAGATATCCAAGAGCTTTAACAATAGATACAAATGGTAAACTCTGGATTGGCTGTTATGACGGACAAGTACTTGTTGTCAAATATCTTGTATAAAGGAAAATCTATATACAGACATTGTTCAGATTCTGTGTACTAGTATTTCAAATTTTGTTACATTGAAGCTGAACTAAATTATGAAAATAGATTGATTGATTGATGATTGATTGATTGATTGATTGATGATTGATTGATTGATGATTGATTGATTGATTGATTGATGATTGATTGATTGATTGAATGGAGTTTTACATCTGCTATAAGTGAAGTGGAAGGAATTTTAACCGTTGCAAGGCTCTTTGAAGGTTCTTGTACATGCTGTTCCAACAACAAGTTTCATGTTTGACCTATTTATAAACTTTTAATGGAGAATAACTGGTAAAAATTAAAAGAGCAACATTTTATTAACATGCTCCGCTTCATCTGCAGTTACCGTAAATAATGTTGATGATTAATAGTCTGTGTTATTTTACAGTAATTATTAACGTTATATTTCCAGTGTTTATTATTGTTTGATGATGTCATTTAAATACAGTAATTGACATATCGCCGGCTATGCCTTTTATGTTACGACACTAAGTGGCCTTTCTTATCTATAATGGTGACAAAGCAGCATCACGGCAACTGATGACATATTGGTGTCAGTGAGGTCATTAAATGGCACAATTCAGGCCGAGTTTTCATTGTTTTTGTGTGTAACTCAAGCATGCCGTGCCTTTGTCGGAACATTGTGGGCATGGCCAGCGATCTGTCAATTGTTGTAAACATCATTACATCTGTTGTAGACAAGCTTTTGTGTCATTATGAGTTTTAACTGCCTGAAGATAAGAATGAAAGGGCTAGCCAAGAAAGAAAAAGTGTTAATTCTTTATTTTAATTTGTTTTAATTTTTACAAGCCATGGATCTTTTAAAAAAAACTCCAATGTGTGTGTGTGTGTAAAAAAGAAGCGTTTTATGGAGTTTTTTAATCAGTGTGGCATATACATTAGCATCTGTAAATAAGCTGTATTCATGATTTGGATCATGTTACTGGCTGATTACATGTATACTGGAGCCAGCTATTTCAAGTTTGATTGGGCAAAAATTAAAACTCCTAGTGGACATATGAGTGATGACTTTAGTGGACATTTAAGTGACAGGTTTTTAATATTACCTGTATTTTACAATGAACATTTCAGCAAGAGTTTAAATCTACTCACTGCACTCAATAATGTGCTTTAGTTTGGTAAAATTCTATCCATTTTTGACATTTTCTAGTTTAATTTCACAACAAAATTAAAATTATACAAAATTCAAATATTGATTAATCAATTGATTAAACTAATCAACCTTTGAACAACTGGTCCCCAATTGAATGAACTGCCAAAATCAGACAATTGGATTATAATGATCAAATTAGTGGATTTTGTGGATTTTTGACGAGATGAGTGGATTTTATGGATATTTACCAAGAGTTAACATTTATTCAAAATTAGTGGATTTTATGGTAGTTTACCAGGATTGAACATTTATTCATTTTCAGAGGATTTTACGGTAATTTAACAAGATTTAACATTCATTCATTATTAGTGGATTTTACCTTAATTTAACATTTATTCGAAATCAGTGGATTTTACCCTAATTTACCATTTATTAAAAATGAGTGGATTTTACCATAATTTACCAGGATTGAACATTAATTCAAAATGAGTGGATTTTATCTTACCGGTAGTTTACCAGGATTTAACATTTATTCATTATCAGTGGATTTTCTAGTAATTTAACAAGATTGTACATACATTCAAAACTAGTGGATTTTACTTCAGCATTACTTCCAGGAAACTAGTATAAGATTGATGCTGACATTATCACAAAGGAATTTATGACCAAAGACATTTCCAATAAAGACAGATATAATTCAATTCAAAATTCAGCATTTAGTGGACTTATACTATATACTTATACTATATACTGGTGCCATTTTCACAATCATTTCATAATTTATATTTTCCTTGACTTATTGGTAAATCTAGCAAATTTGAAAACTTAATATTTTTTGTTGTTTTCAAGATATTCATCAATTTAAGGATGTTATTTTGAAGATCATTTTAAGCCTTTTACATCTAAATTATAATTTTGTTGCATTTTTTATATATATAGTACCGGTACTTTTAAATATTGTCAAAACTTACAAGTTAAGGAAAATCTTGGTTAAGGAACAATTGTAAAATAAGGCCCTGGCAAATCTGAAATCCTTATAATTTTATCAATTTTTTTTAAATATCTGGGAATTTAAGGTGTCATTCTAAACACTTGTCAAAAATATTAATTTGTAGTTTGAAAAAGATAGACAAATTTTGCTAAATTTAAGTTAAGGAAAATCCTAGGTAAGAAACGATTCAGAAACTGCCCCCGACCTGTACCTTTACTAGGTTTATAAATTTTACTTTTACATTTTATACTAAGAAAATGCTATTAACTTTTTTTTAAATTAATTTTTTCATTAAACTTCATATTTCACTGTACATTTTAACTTTTTAAAATCAATTTTATCAATAAATTTTATATTTTATTGTATATTTTGTAATTAAAAAATGTTGTTTTATATTTTATTGTATATTTTGTAATTAAAAATTGTTGTTAACTTTTTTAAAATTTAAAATCAATTTTAAAATTAATTTTATCATTAAATTTGATAAAAGTAATGGAAAGTTTTGTTGGTTTGTTAGCCTTACTTCTTGTTAGATCTGGAGTTGAGTTGAGTAATGGTGTTTAACGTCCCAGTCAATAATAATTCACTTATATTGAGAAGTCAGCTACAAGCGAAGGTGCAGAAATTTTGCCTGTGTGTTGCGCTGATGGCATGCAGGGTTCTTTAGCATGCCAAGCCCACCATGACACGGGACCTCGTTTATTTTAAGTCCCATTTGAAAAAACCGTGACTTTCATTTTGTAATGCCAAGTGCTTGGCGAAAGAACAGTCACTACCCACTTTCAAGTCTTGGATTAGACCCCGCCAGGGATTGAACCCATGACCTCCTACTTATGTAGCAAGCACTCTACCAATTGAGCTACCACTGGGATTTCTCACAGCTTGTAACACATCTTTGATAATTATGTACAAACGTGCTGTGAAATAAAAAAGGTTGTAAGAAGCACATGAAGTACATGAACAAACCATAACCATTGTAAGCGAGATGGTCAGAAATACTAAAAACAGGACAAGAGTAACCTATATATCCCCTCAACTAGTCAGGGGGCTAATAGGGGTAGAACAGGGGCTAAAAAAAATTTTTAAACACCGAGAACAGAAACAGTTCAAGGTGAAATAGTATGCTAATTTAACATTCAAATTACAAATTATGAAGTGAAAAGCGGTTTTGTAGGACCAAGTGAGTTGAGTAATGGTGTTTAAAGTCCCAGTCAAGAATATTTCATTTATAATGAGATTCACCATCTATAGGCAAAGGTGCGAAGATTTTCCCTGTGCGTTGCTCTGATGACATTATATAGCAGGGTTCTTTATCCTGCCACTCCTACCATGACAAGGGACCTTAATTATCTTAAGTTTCCATCCGAAAGAACCATAACTTTCATTTTGTAATGCAGAGTGCTTGGGAAAAGAACAGTCACTACCCACTGCCAAGTCTTGGTCAGACCCGTCAGGGATCGAACCCACAACATCCCATTTACGGAGCGAGCACTCTACCAACTGAACTACCAAAGTGGTCTATAGGACCAAGTGGAAATGTGGATTACTTGAATCATGAAGTAATGACACAAATATTACAGCCTCCAGTCCTCTGCAGTTGTATTTAGATTTGTTAGTTTAAAATTCTGGTTCATTATTTGGTGACCCAGGAAAAATAATGGTCAATTCTTATATTTACAATATATTAAAAAACTTATCTGAAATAAAATTTACAATTTTAGTAAAATAAATACTCTTTTGATGCTCTGTAATTCTGTTTACCATCATGTAAACCCAACAGCTGGAACAGATGATCTGCTGAGCTAAGACTTTCTAATTTTAAAACCATAAAAAACAAGAGGCCCATGGGCCTTAACGCTCTCCTGAGGAAGAGTACACATCTTATGCAGAGGTTCAATGGTCAATGACATTAATAAAAGAGAACATCAAAATTTTCAGCAGTAAGGGCCAATAATATGCAAGTATTTTTGCAAATTAATTATAATAATTATATAAGTATGCTATATATAACATATTTAAAGTCTAGCTACAATATATTATTTATAATCAGCTAAAACATCTGTATATTAAAATGTGCATTAGGCCAATACCTACAATATTCCAATATACATGCCTATACAAAGAGTTTATAGTTTTTGAGATAATTAACCATTTAAGTATTCGTTTTCATCTATGACCTTGACCTTTGAACCTATGACCTTCATTCATATATCAAAATGATTGTTGTGCAAATGCCTACAATATTCCAATATACATGCCTATACAAAAAGTTTATAGTTTTTGAGATAATTAACCATTTAAGTATTCGTTCACGTCTATGACCTTGACCTTTGAACCTATGACCTTCATTCATATATCAAAATGATCGTTAGGCCAATACGTACCTTATTCCAATATACATGCCTATACAAAAAGTTTATAGTTTTTGAGATAATTAACCATTTAAGTATTCATTTGCATTAATGACCTTGACATTTGAACTTATGACCTTCATTCATATATCAAAATGATCGTTAGGCAAATACCTACAATATTCCAATATACATGGCTATACAAAAAGTTTATAGTTTCTGAGATAATTAACCATTTAAGTATTAGTTTGCATCTATGACCTTGACCTTTGAACCTATGAACTTCATTCATATATCAAAATGATTGTTGTGCAAATGCCTACAATATTCTAATATACATGCCTATACAAAAAGTTTATAGTTTTGAGATAATTAACCATTTAAATATTCGTTTGCAGCTATGACCTTGACCTTTGAACCTATGACCTTTATTCATATATCAAAATGATCGTTAGGCAAATACCTACAATATTCCAATATACATGCCTATACAAAACGTTTATAGTTTTTGAGATAATTAACCATTTAAGTATTCGTTCGAGTCTATGACCTTGACCTTTGAACCTTTGACCTTCATTCATATATCAAAATGATTGTTAAGCCAATACCTACAATATTCCAATATACATGCCTTTACAAAATGTTTATAGTCTATGACCTTGACCTTTGAACCTATGACCTTCATTCATATATCAAAACGATCGTTAGGCAAATACCTACAATATTCTAATATACATGCCTATACAAAAAGTTTATAGTTTTTGAGATAATTAACCTTTTCAGTACTTGTTTACATCTGTGACCTTGACCTTTGAACCCATGACCTTTATTCATATATCAAAATGACCATTGTGCCATTACCTACAATATTCTGATATACATGCCTATACAAAATGTTTATAGTTTTTGAGATAATTAACCATTTAAGTATTCGTTTGCGTCTATGACCTTGACCTTTGAACCTATGACCTTTATTCATATATCAAAATGATTGTTAGGCAAATAGCTACAATATTCCAATATACATGCCTATACAAAAAGTTTATAGTTTTTGAGATAATTAACCTTTTCAGTACTTGTTTACATCTGTGACCTTGACCTTTGAACCCATGACCTTTATTGATATATCAAAATGACCATTGTGCCATTACCTACAATATTCTGATATACATGCCTATACAAAAAGTTTACAGTTTTGAGATAATTAACCATTTAAATATTCGTTTGCAGCTATGACCTTGACCTTTGAACCTATGACCTTCATTCATATATCAAAATGATCGTTAGGCAAATACCTACAATATTCCAATATACATGGCTATACAAAAAGTTTATAGTTTCTGAGATAATTAACCATTTAAGTATTAGTTTGCATCTATGACCTTGACCTTTGAACTTATTAACTTCATTCATATATCAAAATGATTGTTGTGCAAATGCCTAGAATATTCTAATATACATGCCTATACAAAAAGTTTATAGTTTTGAGATAATTAACCATTTAAATATTCGTTCGCAGCTATGACCTTGACCTTTGAACCTATGACCTTTATTCATATATCAAAATGATCGTTAGGCCAATACCTACAATATTCCAATATGCATGCCTATACAAAACGTTTATAGTTTTTGAGATAATTACCCATTTAAGTATTCGTTCGAGTCTATGACCTTGACCTTTGAACCTTTGACCTTCATTCATATATCAAAACGATCGTTAGGCAAATACCTACAATATTCTAATATACATGCCTATACAAAAAGTTTATAGTTTTTGAGATAATTAACCTTTTCAGTACTTGTTTACATCTGTGACCTTGACCTTTGAACCCATGACCTTTATTCATATATCAAAATGACCATTGTGCCATTACCTACAATATTCTGATATACATGCCTATACAAAAAGTTTATAGTTTTTGAGATAATTAACCATTTAAGTATTCGTTCGAGTCTATGACCTTGACCTTTGAACCTTTGACCTTCATTCATATATCAAAATGATTGTTAAGCCAATACCTACAATATTCCAATATACATGCCTTTACAAAATGTTTATAGTTTTTGAGATAATTAACCATTTAAGTATTCGTTTGTGTCTATGACCTTGACCTTTGAACCTATGACCTTCATTCATATATCAAAATGATTGTTAGGCAAATACCTACAATATTCCAATATACATGCCTATACAAAATGTTTATAGTTTTTGAGATAATTAACCTTTTCAGTACTTGTTTACATCTGTGACCTTGACCTTTGAACCCATGACCTTTATTCATATATCAAAATGACCATTGTGCCTTTACCTACAATATTCTGATATACATGCCTATACAAAAAATTCATAGTTTTGCAGATAATTTACTATTTTGGTATTCTTGGACATCTGTGACCTTGACCTTTGAACCTATGACCCTGATCTATGTGTCAAAATGACTGTCATGTCAATACCTACAAATAACTGAAAATCCTATGCCATTATCACAAGAAATATTTAAAAAAATAGCATTTTTTATCAAAGGTCAAAAACTGGGACATGACCTTGACCTTTGACCTTGACATCAATTGGAAGAAAATTGCAAGACAAGATCAACAGTGAAAACTCCATACAATTATCTTCAACCGTTATGAAGTTATAACAATAAATGTCTCATTTTAAAAATTATGTAATTTTACGCAAAAAACACGTAACCTATTTTTCGTCTAATTTTCATGAAAAACACAATTTTAATGTTCCCAGGTATGCTGAATCCAAATATCGAATCAAAATTTGCCTGCACCTTTTGGTTTCAGAGAAGAAGATTTTTTTGTCTTTTTGCTATTTTTAGTAACAGCGTCCATCTTGTTGGGCGTGGCCAAACCCTGAACACAATTTTGAAAGGCTGTAACCCAGGCATAATAATCACCAAGTTTCATCAAATATGGCCCAGTAGTTTTGGAGAAGAAGATTAAAATGTAAAGTTTACGCACGACGCACGACGGACGATGATAGATTGCAATAGCTCATCTGAGCCTTTGGCTCAGTTGAGCTAAAAACACAACATGATGAAATCAATGTTAAATATATCTTTTGCTATAAATTATTCAAAACAGTTCCTTACACTACGGTAGCTCTGGGGTAGAGTAATCGCTCCGTATGTGTGAGGTTGTGGTTCGAACCCTGGTTGGGTCTGACAGAGACTTAAAAATAGGAATTGGCTGTCCTTTACGTCACAGGGTCTTTTGAAAGAACCTTAAAAACTGAGGTCCAATGTCACAGCAGGCATGGCCCATCAAAGAACCGGCTCCCTGCACATTACCCTGAGTGCACTGCAAAGGTTAAAATTTCTGTCACTTTACCCATAAATGTTGACATCTCGATATAAGTGAAATATTCTTAACAGGAATGGAAAACCCCACAAGCTATAGATGGTGGCAGAAATTCTAACCTTTGCAGTGTGTAGAGGCCAATATGCAGGGAGGGTTCTTTAACAGGCCATGGCAGGCATGGCATGGGACATCGGTTATTAATGTCTCTTCTAAAAGACCCTGTGAGTTTCATTTCTAAATACTGAGTGCTTGGCTAAAGAACAGCCATTACCTATTTCCAGGTCTTGGTCAGACCCAGCCAGGGTTTGAACCTAAACCTCTCACATACAAAGCAAGCACTCTACCAACTGAGCCATCATAGTGGTCTCTAAAAAGATGAGACAATTAAGCATTGAAACTCACTATAAATGCTTAAGGTTTCTAATGTTATTTAGTTAAAACAAAATCACACGAGTAAGGGATTGCCAAGTTAGAAATGTTCTTACACAGAAATAGAAAATATATCACCACATGACTTTATGTTATGAATAACATTGTAAGATACTGTTCTTTGTTTCACATTAATATTTTACTGACTTGGAATAGGAGACAACTTTAGGTGTCACAAGTTGACCTGATATTGTAAGAAATTTGTGTGTGCTTTGTTTCAGATTTTACTGCCATAGAAAGAGTGACTTCTCTAGGGGTCATGTGATTTATGTTGGACCTTTAACATTGCAAGATATTTTCTCTTTGTTTCAGATTTTAGTGACATAGAAACTGAGACTACTCAAATATTTTTCTTTTTATTACATTTTTCAAACATGGAAAGGGAGACTACTCTAGGTTTTTCATTTAATTTCCTCTAGAAGATAAATGTGGCATTTACAGAAACCATCAGAAAATCTTTATGTAAAAATATCTGCCTCTTGCTCATCATTGAAGTCTGTTGTAATAAAATGAAAGCAAATCTATATTCATTTTTCTCCAGATTAAATCTGTTCAATATTAAAAAAAAAAAATTAAATTGTACAAGTCAGTATTGACAGGTAATTAAAGTCCCCACCATTAATAAACACTGTGGGGGGATGGAGGGTCAGCCTCTTTGAGGGTGGTTACGTTGGCAAAGGGAATGACCTAGAAACTACAGGAAGTAATGGGTAGGGGACAGGCAAATCATAGTCCCTAGCATTAATAAACACCCTATAAATTGAAGAAATGTAGAAGGAGTTTCCCGGACAAGGCATGTATCATAAATTTACAGGTATGCCAAATTTCCTGGAAATAATAAACAAGATAAACAAACAGTAATTCATGCACAGAAAGGTGTTTGTGTATGTTAAATTATCTTTGTTTTACATGTATAAAATTGTCTTTGATATACATGTATATCATAATGATTATTGTCCTGTATGTGGCAATAACAAATGTGTTATTACCCTGTATTTTATTATTACATATTTTATAATATACATGCATATGGGCTATATAACTTTATATATTGCTATAAATACATTCGTTTAGTTGTTTAGTGATAATTAAAGTATAAATAAAAGAAATTTTTAATATTTGGGTCTAACAGTACATATCCTATTGATAAAAAATGTAAAATATGTTTTTAGACCCACCATTTTGTTTTCATCATTCGATTGGATCGTTTTTGTAGTTCAACACGATCCAAGATCGAACATCCATCATTTAGGTAGCAATTTGTTGGAAGAATATAAATAAAATTTGGATTTAATTCTAAATAAATTGACTATTTAATCCTATTCCATCAATGTATGTATAAGGGTATGTATCCGGTTATGCAGGGATATAAAAAATATGTGGTAATAACATCGGTCTTGATATAATTCAAAGTTCCATTTCCTTTCTTTTCCACGTGGTGGGTATAACTAGCTAAACATGATTTGCTTATAACCTTTCCGGAGCACTCGATCTCACATTCCTGGTGGATTTTCACTGTTGTATCTAAATTTGCTAGTTTCTGTGACTTTATTATTTCATTTACTTACTTGAATAATGATTACAGATTGATTCATTGGAAAAAACTGTTCCGTCTTGTGTATGTAGTTTACTCAAAAAGCAATATCCAGTTGAAGGGCAGATATCAAAACTGTTACACTGGAAGGAATTCTGGGTAAAACACGTTGTAGCACAATCAGATGCTGAGGTTGTATTGACAAAAACACGGTCAGATTTATGTGGTAACACTCGTCCAGGAATGTTAGTGAAATAATCTGTAAAAAAATATGTATAAGTATGAAAAATAATGTAAACTACCGCTGTTTAACCTGTGAAAAAACTGAAAAATAAATAAATTGAAAATCTGTGGAAATTTATACATTATTTGTACTGTCTACCAGATTTTATAATTTTTTACAATTTTCTGATATTAACTATAGTTTTTGAGATTTACTAGAACAAAGAACATAAATTGGCTTCCAGGGATTATAAAATTTCCATTTTTTAAACAACGATAAGACAACTAAATATAAAACTTCAGGGTTTGGATAACCATTGATTATAAAATGTGGATTTTGATCAACTACGTATCATAAAGTTCCCCATTTTGAACAAGCATAAAGCCACTGATTATATAACTCCTGGCTTTTGGACAACCATTCATTTTAAAATTACTGACTTTGAACTACCATTCATTTTGAAATTACTGACTTCGAAAAACCATAAGACCACCAATTATGAAACTACAGATTTTGGTAAACTACTGATTATAAAATATGGCCTTTGAACAGCCAGAGATTATAAAATTCCGAATTTCAAAGGAGCACAAGACCACTGAATATAAAACTACAGACTAAAACAGCAGTCACTACCTGTTATCAAGTCTGTGTTAGAACCAGCTGGCATTCAAACCAACAACCTCCCACATACGAAACTAGCACTCTCCCAATTGAGCTAGTTTTAGAATGATTTAAAAATGTTATACTAGGCCTGAGAACTACCACAAAAACTTAATGTACTACATACTTATGTAAGGTGCCTGTCCAAGTAATGTACCAGTTAAAAAAATGCTTTGTTCATCATAAGTGAGCTGGAGATCCTGATATCGTAAACTGGCCACTCCGCTAATTAGGGCCATTTGGCGTTGAGCTTCACCACAAAAACTTTCTGATATATATCTAGGTAAGGATGGAAATTTCCTGTGGAATAAAATACATGGAATGGTAAAACGCAGTTCTGAAAATGACATGTATAGACTAAAAATATTTAAAATGTAACATTAATAAATGAATATAACACGATTCTAAAATAAGGGACAACACTATTAACTTCATATAAAATCTGTCTGATATTGTTTTCTATTTCAAGTTCTGGCCATGTCCAAAGGAGGATCAACAAGATAGAGGCCTTATCCAAATGAAGATCAACCGGACTGAGTCTTTTCCTAAAGCAGTCAACTTTCAGTCCATTCAATCCATGAAAGTTAGGATAAGCACTGGTCATATGAATTTATTGTCTTCAGAAAAATCTTACTTTTAAATCCCCTTTTTAAGAAGTTGATGGTTTCACTTATATTGCAATAAAGATACAAGCACATGTTGTACTGTAAACGTATTTAATTTTGCGTGTATTTTATTTTAGCAGTACAGGGAATTCAGACATATCCACATAGTAAAATTTTCACGTTTTTCAAATATGCACTATAGCACAATAAGCATATTATAATTTTCGCTTGGTATTAATTTTCGTGCAAATTGAAGGATCACAGAATCTGAGAGAATTCGTACATTGTGAAAATAAATATGTTTACAGTACTTTTTTTTAATTTTTCAAATACAAAATTCTCCAAATGCATCTATTAGGCCTTACCTTGAAATTTAACCTGGAAATTTGTTTGTTGGTTGGCACTAAAGCAGTTCCTAACATCAAATATTGAAAGATCTGGATGACGTTCTTCAAAATCAAAGTAATTATAAACAAAAAATAATCCTTTCTGCAAGAAGAAGTGAAAAAATTACAGTAAGATATACTGAACACCAAAATCCTTTCTGCGAGAGGATTACAAAATTATACTAAGATATGCTTAACACCAAAATACCTGTCTTTTTTATATTAAGATATACTTTACACCAAAATACCTGTCCTGTGAGAAGTGGGGAAAAACACATTAAATTAAAATTTATGGTAACAATTGCTCATATTGCTCATATCGGTATACCCTGAATACCTAGCCTCACTTCCCTGGTTGAAGTTCACATGTTTGAACGAACTTGTCAGTTTAAACATTTTTAATTTGATTCTGGGTTGTGATTTGGACATTGATAAGTATGTTTGTTTTTGATTTACATCTAATATCAAAATACCAAAGAAAATTGGTTTATTTATATCCGTAAACTGTAGCAACTTATTGACCCTTTGTAGTAAATGTGTTGACAGCCAATTGGTTGCATACGACATGCATAATAAGATCAGACCAAATAGTTGCATACTGTTCAACCACACAAGATGTAACAAGATGGTTGATTGGTTGCTTACTGCTTAACCACACAAGATGAGACAAGATGGTTGAATTGTTGTATACTGCTTAACCACATAAATTGAAACAAAGTGGTTGATTGGTTGCACACTGCTTAACCACACAGGATGGGACAAGATGGTTGATTGATTGCATATTGCCCAAGCAGTCTTACCAGTGAATTACATAACAAATATTGCCATGGCAGTAAAAATCAACCCATCACTTTATGTTTGACACTTTAAGTAAACAAACAAGAATATCTAGAATGAAAGAGATCTTAATATTGGTCAAAAGCAGATTCATAGATCAGTGTGACTGAAAATAAAGTATTAACATGAAAATGTTGGCTGCAAACTTCCTCATAAGTAGGAGGTTGAGGGTTTGAACCCCCACCAAGTCTGATCAACACTTGCAAGTTGGTGGGTAAGAACTGTTCATTCTCCAACCACTCAGCATTACAAATTGAAAGTCATGGTTTTTTTAATGGGAATTTAAAGTAAATGAGGTCCGGTGTCACAGTAAGCATGGCACAATAAAAAACCCTGCTGCATATTCCATCAGCGCAACCTATAGGCAAAATTTCTGCACTTTTGCCATAAGCTGGCAATGTCTTCATAGGCAAAATTTCTGCACTTTTGCCATAAGCTGGCAATGTCTTCATAGGCAAAATTTCTGCACTCTTGCCATAAGCTGGGAATGTCTTCATATAAGTGATATATTATTGACTGGGATTTTCAACAAAACTACTCAACTTCCTCCATATTTTTAATAAGGTAAGTTGAACGAGTAATCAACAACTAAAGTCATAAGATACTTTAATGACTACTAACAAAACAATTCCATCATTAAGGACTAAAATGATCTGACAGATTGACAGGTGCTTAAACTAAAATTGTCTCATGAGAGCCAAATACTGCCCGCTCCAAACATTGTTTTCCCACAACCTTGACTTTTAAAATATGACCTTTGTGCAAGGTCATGACACATGTTTGAACCATGAACATTATTTATGTGAAGTTTTATGACAGTCATTCAAAGCAGCTATGAGATATGGCCCAGACACATTTATACACAGACAGACACCCTATATATGTCCATTAAACTAGTTTGTGGGAAGGGGGGGGTATAAAAACACCAGTACTACATTCAATATTATCTGTAAATGCCTAGTCAACAGATTTTCATACCTCCAATATTGAAAACTCCTGTCTAATTAGTTGTTTGGTAGTTAACTGTGATTCCCTGTTACCAACCTCAAACCAATCTTGCTGAAAAATAAATACTAAATTTGATTGCTTTTTCAATGTTTGAAACATATTTTTTTCACAAACATGTACAGTCTAACCTGCCTTAAAGGTCACCTCTAAATATGGGTCACCTGCTTATAAAGGCCAGTAGAATTGTGTCCCAATTGTTCTTTATTCATATTATTTGAACATGTATATAAAGGTCACCTGCCTATAAAGGCCAATTTGACTGCTTCCCTTGGATGGCCTGTGTACACAGGTTTGACTGTACTTCGCAAGGCAGTTCTATTGCTTGCTGTGTCTACACACAACCTGTATAATACACATAACACAACACCACAAATAGTTGTTTTTTGTTGTGACATCGTTGAGGATCTCGATTGGAATGCTTTTCAGTGTAATAGTTTTTTCAGTTAAATACCTGAAGCACTTAGGAACCTTCCACATCAACTTGCCGAGTAGTTTAGAAATAAAACATGCATAGAACCAATCAGTCAAAATACTGGTAATAATTTGCAATATAACTTAAGCCTATGAAAAATGTTTGGTGAAAATCTGTTAAAAATAATAAAATGGCTAGACCAAAATCAAATTTGAACTGAATCACATCAATCATAAAATCTTTATTTTTTAATATATAATTAATGTAAGATAAGGTTTTTCCCATGTAAAATATGAGTATTTCACATGACCATGTGACCTTTAGTGATGTCACAATCAAAAGACAATTACATGACATCATCAAGTCGGGAACATGACGTCATCTTGCGGGAAAATGACATTCAATTCTTCAAAATTAAAAAATTTTGAGTGGTTTCAAATGTTAAATATTGGATTTTTGAATGAATGACTTTGTTTTGTAGTTTATACATCTTGTATAAACCAAAAGCTGGTAAAATCTTTCCAAAGGTCTTATTTATTTTCAAGTAAAATGTCAAATTACAATTACAAGGTTAGATTTTACAAACATGGCGTTGATTCTATGTTAATCGTACTTGAAGCCAAATATTGCCACTAAAATAGAAGAAAAATAATCCATTATGAGTTTATCCATATAGGATAGGGAAATCTCACCCTCGGTGCTGAACATTCCTGAAATGTTTTCTGAAATGTTTAACCCTCTTGCTGCCAGAAGTACCATATGTGGTCTCTACCGGCTCGCTGCCAGAGGTACCATATATGGTCTCTAAAACATGTTTTATGTACCTTCCAATATTTTGTTTATATTTCGGGAGTAAAAGGACAGTTTTGAAAAAAGTAATAAAAACGTAATATTTGAATATTTTTGCTCGAAATCAAGCATTACATTAGTGACGTCATCGAAGTATTGATGACGTCATATCATTTTGCGTACTTGCGTTGGATAAAAAATGGATGAAGGAAGTCTTTCAGTGATTGGGGGATATAGTGTCACCTTTACTTCGTCCTCGGACTGTATGGCTCTCTGTCAATGAACCACAAAATTATAGCCCCCGTTAAATTATTTACTTAATAATATTTATTTATTTATTTATTTATTTATTTTGTCATTAACATCAACAAGAAAATGGTGAAAACTTACTTGACATCTTGGTGACCGAAACTACTAGGTATACTGCTAAAAAACTGAAAGAACATTTAGGAGAATTGAAAGCACAGTAAAAAGTTGACATGTCAAGATACTTATGTCGACTAGTCATGGTAAATACCTCGACATAAGTATCTCGACATTTTGTGCTATTTGTCGCAACTTTTTATTTTACTATCACAACTTTTTGTCATATTATCTCGACTTGTCGTGATATTAAGTCAACATGTCGAGATAATTTTATGTCGACTAAAATTATCTGGATTTCAGAAATAAGCCACCATACACAAGGATTTTTTTGAGATGTTAGTAGCAATTGGAAATCTACAGTGTGTAAAAAAACTTATTTCGTATATTCGAAATAGTTATATCATATTTTCAAATCAGTATATCGTATATTCGCAATAGTTGTTTGTATTTTCGCAATAATTATATTTTTTATTCGTAATCGTATTTTGTATATTCGAATAAGTATTTTACAGAAGCCCGTTAGTTCAAGGCTATGAAATATTTACTATCTGGAATTTTATTATACCCCCCGCTTAAAAAGTGGTGGTATATAGTGATAGGGGTGCCCGTCCGTGTCCAACGTCCTTCCGTTACACTTTAGGGTACCTATCTCTTATCCTCAACTCCTCCTAAATCCTTAAATGGATTTTCATGAAACTTTCACACAATATTTGTGATATAATGTAGATGTGCACCTCCTATTTAAAAATTCGATCCGATAGATTTTTTATATTCGGGGGGAACGGGGGGTATTTTTTGTGAGCTTTGTGGCTCACAGTTTTTCTAGTTTATTTTACGGTCGCAACTTAATAGCTAGATATTCATCATAAAGCTAGCTACATGGATTTGAAACTGGCCAGACTGATTACTTGTAGAAGGTAGTTGGTTGGGTAAGTGTTGTTTTACGTCGTATCAGCTATTTATATTGATCTTATTAACCACATATTAGTGTATGCGGTGCATGAGTCTGCAAGTATGGTTCAGAGCTACTATATGTATTTCACAATCTGTTGACAGTAAGCTGAACATCCGAAGGACTTATGAATTATAAAAATCACATCTTATCTCAAACGAAACTCCGCTGTGGGCCTATCCCCACACAGAAAACATGTCTTGCTTCAAAACTTAACCGTAAAAGTAGAGTATCAATAAAAACAAATCAATCTTCCCGAGTGTCAACAAGTAGAGTACATGGTGATTTCTATCAACAAAATAAGGTATCTAATTATAAATGACTGGTTGGTAGGCGGAGGTCTTGGGCTTGATTCTCAACTTTCAACTTGTCAAAATACATAATGATAAAGTGCTTGTCGAGACCATATCTGAAGTGCGTTACTTATTCAACATTCGATAATATCACGATTCCTTTCATTTATAAATCATCCAACCAAACGAATATTATCACATTTCACGATGAATTGTCACTACCAAGTATGGTAACCCCCAGTGCCTCGGAACACATTGGCTTAAATCATCAATGTAAGCACATACCATTATACAGTATATTTCATATAGACAGAAGTACAGTGTCTGAGCAAAGTGAAGCTTGGACTGTGCTGAAAATTTCGAAATATCATTTTGTAACACTATGGTTTAAGCCAATTTGTTCCGAAGGCACTTGGGATAACCGTACTTGGTAGTGACATTGCCTATAGAGTATTACAAAATATGGTTCGAAAGATTCAGTACAGCGACAGTTTCACTAGAAAGCTTCACTATGCTCGAATACTTTACTCTCAGAACATATGAAATATCTAGTGTAATGATATATGTGCTTACATTGATGCTTTAAGCCAATTTGTTCCTAGGCTCTGGGGATGACCATACTTGGTAGTGACATTGCATAGAATGTAATCGAGTGGAATACATATAATTTCTTATTCAATGTTGAATAGGTAACGTTCTTCAGGTATCATTGTCGGTATATAATTCATCTGTGATACCAAGTGTTTATTGTTAATAAAGAATTACCAATTTGAAAAATATATATTGATGTACCTGAAAATGATTATCTAATAGTCTTTTTATAAAACATTTATTTCTTTAAAGAACTGATTACTAGTAGCTAACTTTTTCCCAGAGGTGACTAACTTTTCCACAAGTAACTGCATCTGTTGTAAACTTTGACGCACGCATACGAATCATGGTGCCTCTCAACACCTAGGTTTGGATCCCCCTTGGACAGATCCTAGTATAAGGAAGTGCAGTTCGTTCGCAGATGTCGGTGGTTTTCCTCCAGATTCCACTTTTCTCCACCATCTCAGTCCACCATCTCAGAAATGACCATCTTGATATGAGTGATAAAATCTTGACTGCGGCGTAAAACACCATTATTCTAATCCAATCTACTTCAAAAGTTAACCGATTGTAGCGAGCTTTTCTTTGCTGGTCTTACAGGAAGTAAGTCGATATAATTGAGCTCCGCCGCAAGATAATAACTTGCGGTCGGAAGATAAAATATTTTCACAGCCTTGCACAAATGGGCTTCCGTAGAATACGACAAACCATTTCGAAAATACGATATAATTACTACGAAAATACGAAATAACTATAGGCGAATATACGCAATAGTAATTCTGAAATTCAAAATACTATTTCTTCGAAAATACGAAATTACTATAGCTAAAATACGAAAAACTTTTTTCGAAAATGTGATAAAACTATTGCGAATATACGATATACTATTTCGAATATGCGAAATAACCTTTTTTACACATGTCACCTTACGGGCTCTGTTGAAAACTCATACCAAGGAAGAAGAATTTAGATGATGTATACTACTAAACTTACCTTTTGACTGCTCGATTTTACACTTAATTAAATATTGTAGATTAAACAAAAATTAGTCTGATTAGGTGAAACATCACAACAGCGCTTTAGTTAAAGGCCCCCTAATTTATTTTAATAAAATTAATTTATAGTCTTTTTAAATCTACCTATAAGATTTAAAACACTTAAAAGAAGTTCAAAAGAGATTTTTGGTGGAGAAAGTTTCAATTTATGATTATTTAAAATGATGTCATAACGTTTCACCATATCAAAACAGTAGTGTTTACAAATAAAGCAATAAAAAGTGCTCTAAATTAAGTCACGTGGTGATTAAATTCACACTACACATATTCCGTAACATTATATCGGTATCAGTGAGGGAGTGTGGCGGCGTACTGACTCGGTGATCTAGCAACTTATAATTAAAGTCGCCCCGAGTGCGCGCTAGTACAAGGCAGACCAAACAACACACTCGCACTTCACAAGCATACACGAAATTGTTCATAGATTAATCCATAGAAATTATTAAAATACTTCTCGTCGCGAATAGATGAAAAATTGCTGATGCGAGAAAGAGTGTATTAAAACTTCAACTCTATGTTCAACACTTTTAATCCTGGAATTATACAATTCCCTAAGATTTACTTTATGAGAAAGATCTACAAACAAATCTGCCTATAATACTGAAAATTTCATCAAAATCGGCCAAATAACAACTTCAGAATGAATGTTTTAATACTGTGTATAAAATAAATAAAGACAGGTGCTGTTTTTTTCTGTGGTCATTTTTTGATGACGCAGTAATAATGACGTTACAATCTCGGCGCAGCGTTGACGTAATATGAACTGTTCTGTGGCAGCAAGAGGGTTAACCCCTTGGGTGAGATTTCCCTATTCTACACATGGATACTCATAATGGATTCTTATAATCCCACATTTGTATTTTTTCTATTCAAAATTTGGATGTTTGACTGAACTACTGTATAATGAGAAATATTTGTGATGTATTAATATTTGCAATTTTCAGTCAAGTCTCAACTGCAAAAAAAGGTACACTGCTAAGTTTTTTACATGTTAAAAAATACAAATGGGGTTACCTACTGGCTCGTCACCCATGGAAGTTAATACACACAATACATTTCAGAATGATAAATTGCAAAGGTTTCTACCTGCAAATATTTCTTCTTATACAGCATTAGGTAAACAAATTCAATTTACACAATTAAGAGACCTCCCACACCAACATTGGTTCTATGTGACATGGTAGCTTCTGAGGAAACACTCTATGTTATGGACAAGCAAACACAAATGTTTCACCATGCCTTCAGTTCAATTGGCTAAAATCCCTGAAAACAGAATACTTAAAACTAGGAAGAAATATTGTATTAATGCCGTGTAAGTACCATTGAGTCCTGGCATAGTGAAATCCTTTATAACAGAATACTTACAGCTAGGAAGAAATACTGTATTAACGCTGTGTATGTACCATTGAGTCCTGGCATAGTGAAATCCTTTATAACAGAATACTTACAGCTAGGAAGAAATACTGTATTAACGCTGTGTATGTACCATTGAGTCCTGGCATAGTGAAATCCTTTATAACAGAATACTTACAGCTAGGAAGAAATACTGTATTAACGCTGTGTATGTACCATTGAGTCCTGGCATAGTGAAATCCTTTATAACAGAATACTTACAGCTAGGAAGAAATACTGTATTAACGCTGTGTATGTACCATTGAGTCCTGGCATAGTGAAATCCTTGATGACGGTCTCAAATACATTACATAACATTTCTCTTACTGTTTTCTAAAAAAAAAAAAATTCTTCCAGTATATTGATCTATTTTCACAAAAGTTGAGATTTATGAAAATGTAATTTAAATACTAAGGATATTATAAAAAACATTGTACATGGAATATGGATCAAGTTGAATCAAGAAAAACAAAACAAAAATCAGTGAAACAAAACCTACCCTTTTCTGTGATATGCATTTATGTTCAAAGGGCCATATTTCCCAGGAAAATGAACAAACCAAGTCAGGTTAATGAAACTTGCATCTCCTATCAATGTTGATGTTTTGAAATTTAGACATATCCACGTAGTTTAATTTTCAAGTTTTTTTTTAATATGCACTATAATATAATAAGCATAATGTAATTTTCACTCGTTATTCGCACAAAACAAAATAACCAATTAGTACACCAAGAAAATAAATAGGTTTACAGTATTTTCTCTACCAACTTCATTTAATTAAAGATAATTATAATAACAATAATAATAATATTTATCAAAAATTAATACCTGTCCCATAAACTTGTAATTGTCTGTAATATGGAAAACTTCAAGTGGACTTTTCATCTGTATCATGTAACCATTAGTTTTAACTTGACCAGAGAAGTCTGCGTCAAATGTCCCAGTGTTGATTTGTGTAATAGTACAGTTCTCATAAAACTGATCTATGTTATAAGCCAACCCTATATAAAATATAAACAAAGATTTTTTATCTTCACTTTTCACTTAAAATAAATTGAAAAAAAACAACCCAAAAACACAACATATTATTTAGCCAAAATTTCTGCACAAAAAACTTTAATAAAAAACTTAGTTAAATATATCTCTCTTCAGAGGTATCAATCCTTCTTTTTTCAGAATACTCCAATTTCTTCAAACATCCAAGAAATGTCAGATGATATACAAGTGCAATAATCTTCTCGTGGGCCTTTAACAATATGGTACTCAAAGCAAATGTGTTATGATGTGTTATAATAATGATTAAAATATCTTAAGATTGATTGATTGATTGATTAAATGGGGTCACTTAAAAAACATTGTACATGGAATATGGATCAAGTTGAATCAAGAAAAACGAAACAAAAATCAGTGAAACAAAACCTACCCTTTTCTGTGATATGCATTTATGTTCAAAGGGCCATATTTCCCAGGAAAATGAACAAACCAAGTCAGGTTAATGAAACTTGCATCTCCTATCAATGTTGATGTTTTGAAATTTAGACATATCCACGTAGTTTAATTTTCAAGTTTTTTTTAATATGCACTATAATATAATAAGCATAATGTAATTTTCACTCGTTATTCGCACGTCATCACAGTATTGTTGATAAGTTTGATGTCTCTGTGTCCAGGATTGCCTTGGATATATTTGACGTCTCATAGTTCCATGTTCCTTTCACACAATTTTGATTACACACGTGACGGGTGTAGCTAGCTAAACAGGAGGTGCTTACCCTTCCGGAGCACCCGGCCTCACTTCCCTGGTGGAAGTTCACGTGTCTAACCTAACTTGTCAGTTCCAAAGTTTTTACTTTGCTTCTGGATTGTGATTCGGAAAATGGATAAGTATGTTTGTTTTTGATTACATCAAGACATAAGCTATATAGGTAAAGTAAGTATCAAACCAAAAATTAAACTAGAACTGTCTCTTGAGAGCTACATCCCCCCACCCCCCTGGGCCAACATTTAATGTTTTTCCGCAACCTTGACCTTTCCGATATGACCTTCAAGGTCATGACACACCTATGGACCATGAAGATTACTCATTTTAAGTTTTCTGAGAGTTGTGCAAAGCAATTATGAGATATGGCCCAGACATGATTTTACATGGATAGACAGACATGATGATTCCTATATACCCCCTCAAACTAGTTTAAGAGAGTATAAAAACTAGAACAACTAGAAAAATATTTGCAATCCTTACCAGAATTAAAATCATGAATAACTGTCATGGGGTTTGTGGAATAAAATGGTGGTAATGGTTTGGAATCTGTATAATCATATCTAACTAATTTATATCCTGTATCATACCATACCTGAAAGAAAATGTATAGAGAATAAAGCATGGTAAATACACCTCACATGTCATATCGGCCATTATAGACTCCAATATCAGGCAGCGGGCTAATATGGCATGTGATATGGATTTTACCATACTTTATTATTTTTATCATATATCTTAATTTTTGCATTTATGATATCAATTACAAAATTTGTCATCACATGTATGACTAAATTAGTCATGTGACAGACCCTAATGAATTGTCAATAATAATATATAACATCATCAAGCAAATATTTTTGTCTTTGATTGTGAATGTTTGCCTCCAACAAATTCATAATTGATTAAAAACAGCAAAGATAATGCAAGTAATTGATGAGAAAAAGGTACCATGATGTAGAGTTTTGCAGACAACACACTGAGGCAACCCGCCTCGATATTGTTTCACGTCATTTTCTCAATTGTGACATAAAAGCTGTATTGTACCTTTTGTCGTGGCGTGTCACATATAAAATACCTTTGAAGCAAAAAATTATAGTTTTAGACTGCCTTGCCACCAGGGTCTGCCATGTTACAAGACCTACAAACACCAACAAGTTATCAATGATGGTGATATATAACATACCCTTGAAGCAAAAATTTGTCCGAGACCTGGGATTGTAATTTCTTGATTATAAGAAAACTGTCCAGTAAATGATGGCATCACCACCGGTTTGTAGGTACCTGAAGCAGATCATAAAGAAAAGTAACATTGAAGTTAATAAAGTTATAATAATTATTGCCAAAATGTTAGAAGATGAGCAATAATTGAATATTTATTTAATGGGGTTCGCCTCTGTAAAACGTGATATACTGTAACGTTTGTGCCAAACACTTAATTCTGTATTTCGAATCACCAAAGATGGAAGTTTTCCGTAAAAATGACGTTATTTCAGAAATTTGTGATGTTAATTTTTTCCAAAACATTCCACACAAATGTTAAGAAGTGTTGATCACGTGGTACAGCAGCAAGCCCCATTGATTTCCCTTTTAGGAATTTTTTTTTTTTTAACACGAAGTTATACTTTATATGTTTACTTTACATATACTGTATATGCCCCTACAAATAAATTACGTTTTTAAGTTTATTAAAACTATTATGAGAGAAACGGTCCTCCAGGCTGAAATTTTTACACTGTTGTTATCTATGCAATGTTGTATAATTTAATACATGTTCTCTGTTTGTATTTGTTATGCAATGAGAAAAATTAAGAGATTTGAAAATTTTGTTTATATAATTATGATTCAAATGTATAAAACATTTAAGAATGTCATGTTACATCATCCAGTTTCAAATTAATTCATCTCGTGTATTGTAAATGTACTTAAAATTTCACGGATTCAATTTCTGGTGGTTTTGTACTTTCCAACCTTTTTGCAAGGTGTAATATTTACGGATTCCGGAAATTGGTGAGCACTCTACCAATTGAGCTTCCATAGTGATGATACATTGAGAGTTGGGCTTATTATGTTTCTTGCTAACAATGTAACTTGCAAAGAGTATAAAATAGTAATATCAACAGTTTGTTTAACGAATCATTTATCAATAAACATGTCTGAAAATCTATTTTTGATCCATTTCATGTTATAACTACAGTGTCCGAGTGGTCTAAGATGTGCACTAAAGGGTCACAGTACCTTTTACTGCCTAGGTTCGAATCCCATTCAGAACAGTTTCTAGTGTGAGAAAGTTTGTCAGGTCGCTTGCTGGAGATCAGTGTTTTTCTCAGGGCACTCCAGTTTTCTCCATCATACCAGAACTGACCGCCTTGATATAAATTAAAAATTCTTGACTGGGGCATTAAACACCATTCAATAAATAAATAAATAAATAAATAAATAAATAAATAAATAAATAAATAAATAAATAAATAAAAAGAAACTACATACCAAAATCAATTGATGTTTCTGTACCAACATAGGTTGTTAACTGAAAAGAAAAACAGTAAGATACAAAATACAGTATTTATGTTTAAATGCTGGTATAAACTTCTAAAGTTTGATAACAATAACATTTATTTACACTATAGATTCTTAATGTTATAAACCTTTATAGTTTTTTCTGTAATGTTTACAAAAAATAAATTGTAAATCACTACCATTTTGTAACATCTTTTCATAAACTTGTTATTTAACTAATTAAATAATTAAATCATTAACATGTGTATCTTCAAATTTGAACCATTAGAACTATTTTGTAAACATGAAATTTTTCAAGATTTTCATTTCAGATGAAATTTTCTTTATACTACATGAAATTATATTGTTTATTTTAATTTTATAAAGTGCTAACATCTTAAAATGTGAAATATTTCATCACAAGCATTAAAAACAATTTTATAGATTTATTCTCAATTACTATAGCTCAAATTTTGAGGTAGATTTAGACATTGCAATTTTAGAGTGGGTACCCCGTGGTCAATATACAGTCTTGTTTCACATTTATCCTGTAGAAAGTAAACTCATTTATTCATGCACTTTTCTAGAGAGCTAGTTCTAGTTTTATTTCATACATTACATATCTCACAGGAAATAAGTTGACAATAGTATAATATAATAATAATGGTTTAATTTGTGTTTTTGAGACATGTGTTCTTGCTAATTTTGTTTTCACTAAGTGGTGATACCTCCAAAACTTTAGACCTCTTGGTCACTGACTACCAATAAAATTATCTGTTTAAGAAGGAAGAAAAGGAAATGAAAAGGACTTGACAACCATCCAGAAACTACTCCCCGGTGTCGGCAATGATCGATTATTCATTTTGTGATTGATGACTATGATGGCTGAATTGGCAAAGACCGACAATCGATCGTCGGCAATAATTGCAACATCACTTATAACTAGATAATTCAGAAATCATGACTTACGGATTTTTTATTAAAACTAGAAGTGACTATTGAGAGCCAAATACCCCCCCCCCCCAACATTGACCTCCTGACCTTGAGGTTTGACTTATGCAAATAAATTTGGTATGAAACCCATCGTCTCATGCTTGCTTACATTTGTGCCAAGTTTGATGAAAATCCATCCATAGACATGGAAGATATGGAGCGGACACCATATTGGGATGGACAACCAGAAGGACATACAGACAGATGGATGGACAGACAGGGTGATGCCTATATACCTCCCTAAACTTTGTTTGCGGGGGATATAACTATTTTATACCTCTTGATTGGACTCCAAGATGGAAATTAGAAATTTCTGATGATAAACAGCCTGTCTGAAGATTGAGTATGCTTCATAAACTGACAGCTCTGGTACCCTAGGTCCTGTCACAGTTCCTGAAAATGTATAAATATGGTGGAATATAAATAATACACTCACGACTTCAGAATTTCTGGCAAGAAAAGACCCGCAAAAGACATCAATATAATCTCTTATCTGAGTATTTTGTGTGAAGACTGAAGAAATACCTTGCAGGTAATCATATATTTTGTATTAATTGTCCTTGAATGTCATGAACTTGTGTTTATTTAATTACTTCTCATAAACATGGAATTACAACCAAGGTCATGTGCAACACTGATGTGTGTGGGATTCAAACTTATGCCATGTGAGAGACTGTAATGTGTGGGAGATTCAAACCTAGGCTATATGAGACACTGTGGTGTGTGTGTGTGTGTGTTTGTGTGATTCAGTTTTTAAATTATGTGTGTGTGTGTGTGTGTGTGTGTGTGTGTGTGTGTGTGTGTGTGTGTACTTCAATTTTAAAATATCTTCCTCTGTGGCAAAAACATGTATATATTTTTACAAACTCATCTTGTTCTGCTGACAGAGGTTTAAATAATGAACAACCTGACCCTAAAGGTTAATTTACTTATAACTTACTTGAAAAATGATCACATGTGCTGTTTACGAGAACAGTTTTTCCATCTCCAATATGTTGTTTACTTAAACGACAGGATGAATCGCCATTATAAACACAGAAATCAAAGCTGTTACATGTAAATTTTTGTTCATCCACACATAAGTCTGCACACTGCATGGGTTGTAAAACACGTGCTATGACCATATCATCTTGCTTCTCAATCTGCATTCCACCAATATATGTGAACTGTGCTGAAACAAAAAACTGTCAATATACGACAAAAACTCGAAAAATATAAGCTAAGGTTTAAGGTCACTTGATTTGAATGAAAGTCAGAACCCAGTTCCACAACCATGTCTTGGCTAAGATTTTCCTTACCTAAATTCTGACAAAATTTCAAATCATTAATATTTAAGATATTAAGGAATTTAAGGTGTCATTTTTAAGATCGATTCTAAATTAAAACATTTGCATTATGTTTCGATAAAAATATTTATTAGTAGTTCCAAAAAAAAAAAAAAAATTGCTTACCTTAAGTTAAGGAAATTCTTAGATAAAGGAATGATTGTGAAACTGTGGCCTGGTTAACTAGTGGTCCAAAAGACCTTAACAATCACCCGAGGACATCAGAACAAATAGGCCATTTGGTTCAAGACAAGTGACTGTTTATAGGATGTCTACTATGTATTTTGAAGTCACCGTGTACTGTAAATTACGTCAAAGCATGTTTCCAAGTCAACAGGGTTTGCAAAAGCTCTAAATACAATCAAACTACGGTACATATTTCTGCCTTTTGGTTCAATTAAGGGGCTATTTAAAGGTTTTTCTATATAAAGCCACTGTGACCTTGAACATAAGTCAACCAATTTAGTAAAGCTGGTATTCTATCAAGCATCAATGTTGAATACAAGTTTCAAGCTTTTAAAATTTTGTTCATGGATAGAAACTGTTTAAAGGTTACCCTATCAAAGCCTCAAAGGATATTGGCCTTGAATGAAAGTCAAGGTCAACTAACTTGGCATAGTTAGTCCTATAAATGCACTCAATACAAATTAATTATGATTTAAGCTTCTATGACTTTTAGTTCACAAAAAGTATCTGTTTAAATGTATAAACAATTAGAGGTCACTGTGACCTTGAATGAATGCCAATTCCAGTTGATTTCATACTTTAAATACCCCTTGATACATTATAATGCTAAATACAAAGATCAAAGCTTACGAGTCTTTTGGTTCATAATAATAAGCTGTTTAAACATTTTACCATCCAAGGTCATTGTGACTTTGAATGAAGTTCAACTTTAAAAGACTAAATCTTACTCTTATAAGTAGGTGGCACTAAGCTTCAAGAAAGAAAAAAAAAACCACAATTTATTTCAAGAAAATTAAAACATGGAGAAAAGTCAAACTGGATAGGAAATATTATTCTCAATTTGGGAAAAAAGATTCATTTTTGCATTGAGAATGCCTATTGATTTTGGCAGTTAATATTGGGAAGGAAAAGCCCTGTATTACCTGTTGCTGGGGATCTGTCCAGTAATGTAGCATGTAGGAATATATTGACAAAATCTATATCCAGATGGAGATTCTGTATCCTAAGTGGTGACACACCCATTATCTGAGCTATCTGTAATCTACCTTTTAGTTTAAATAAATCCATTGTGTCTCTTTTAAATAAACCTGAAAGAAGAAATTAGAAGAAACAATCAAATTCATTGAATTAGGATCCCCGCCAGTGGGTTCTTTTTATGTTCAAAGAGCAACCAATAACTCCCAGGAAAATGAGCAAACCAACACAGGTTAAGGATATATGCAATCTCCTATCAATGTTGATGCTTTGCATCAAGTTTCATGAGATAGTGGTTCATAGATTTGGAGAATTAGCGCAGACAAGAATTTTGAACAGATGGACAGACAGACACTAAAATTTAATATCCCCTCTTTCTTCAAAAGGTGGGGGATATTGAAGTGAGAACCTTGCAGCACACATTGTTTAATTAAATTTTAAATAATACACACTAGATAGTAGTATGCAGTATTATCAGTGTAGTTATATACATGTATATCACACTACCATTCCCCAATACATAGGTATTGCGATACGACTGACCACATCCGATAACAGGTGAAACGCCAACCCGGCCTACGCATTGATTCATTAACCCTTTTACTCCCAGACGTTCAAATTATTGACGCTGTGCAAACCCAAAGGCAACGACAGAAACATGACGTCAGATCCCACAGTATTATGACGTCGTATTCTTCTGTGCACATTGAACTCAGATAATACCAAAATTCAAAATTCATTGATAGATTTTGGAATATTACACCAAATTTATTACTGAACCGATTTTTATGAACTTTTCATTGTGACAATCTTTAATTGAATGCCATTTTCATAATAAAAACATTTAAGGCCATTGCATTCTCTTTAAAAAATCATTCGTGAAACAAGTTGACCAAAAAAAACAAAAAAACAAAAATGCAAAAAACAAAATCGTTTCAAGTTTTTAAGTTTTTTGGATTTTTAGATTATTGGATCGAAATTTTGCGATTGATCGTGACTAAGCAGTGGCGGATTCAGCGGGGGGCATATGCCCCCCCCCCCTTTATGTCGCTAATAATACATATTGTTCACACTTTTTCATACTATGATGCAGGCATTTTGAATGAAAGATTTTTTTTCCTCTTTGATGCAGCTCCGATTGCACCAGAATGCAGGATTTTTGCGCCATTTTTTCAAAAACCTAGAAGGTTCGAGCTTTCGGCTCTCACATTATATGCCCCCCCCCCCTTTCTAAAATTCTGGATCCGCCTCTGCTAAGGGTAACCCTGGGGCATCGGGCGCAGGACATTTGAGCGAAAATTAAAAAAACTCATAGAGGACTTTTAAGCGACGACTTTAGTGGACATATGAGGGATTTCGCTCAAATGTCCATTACTTTGTCGCTCAAATGTCCATTACTTTGACGCTCAAACGTCCGATTATTTCCGCTCTTTTGTCCTATGCTTTCGCTCAAATGTCCAACGCCGGGGCCACCATTCGAAAAGTGTAAGCTGCTTTTGCTCTCGCGCTAGATTTTTTCATTATTTCTGTAATATTTTATAATGAAATTTTATACACTTATCGGACATGGTTATTTCTAATAAACTTTTTTAGGATTCTATTATTTTCAGAGTGAATTTTACGTTTGGGCCATTTTTTTTCTCAAATATTTTGAATGCATAATCATGTATTCTGCAAAACACCCTGAACAGCAATTGATTGATTGGATGTAATGTTTCACATCCAAGTCAAGAATATTTTACTTACATCGCGGCGTCACCAGCTATAAATAAATTGACAGAATTTTTTACCTTTGCAGTGTGCTGAGAACAATATGCAGGGACGGTTCTTCGGGTAGATACCACACATGACTTAAGCTTTATACAGGGCATAGGTTTTTAAGGTCTCTTCAGAAGGACCAGGTGACTTAAATTTCTTATCGCCAAGTGCTTGGCGGAAGACTCCGGATGTGGTTCGAACCCACGACCTCTCACATACAAAGTAAAAAATTCAGCCAGACAGAATATCTTTATCGGAGAAAGTAAAGATATCGCAGCATAAACTTGTAGATTTTACAATTAACTCTAGTATTTGAAAAAATACAGAATTACAATGCACACAGAAAGAGAAACAAACAGTATGTTTCACACCAATCAAGACAGTGTGTGAACTAATGTTCAGTGAAACTGTACAGTAGCAACTCTTTTTTTTTCTGATCATGAAGCGAGAAATGAATGAAAATGAATATGTTTAATACAGTAAGCGAGTACTTTTAATCAAAGATTAAGCATATACTGTTATATCTTGAACAAGCTTTATGAAAACGATGAAAATTGTATACAATTTTTAAAAATCTCTATCATGCATACATTCGACAGTAAGGGTACTTGAACACGAGAGGAATCAACAAAACACCCTAACTGGTCGCGGAAAACACATAAATTCTTCGATATGTTGTAATTTCTATTGAAACAAACAATCTTCAAGGCGACATATAAAATATCGGTAATTTCTTTGTCCAGATATCTCCAAATTAATTCAATGTTTGTCTCAAAAAAAAGGGGGGGGGGGGGGAAATAGAAACATTATATTGTTTATACTGTGAAAGTAAAACAAGATTTATTTTTGCTAAGTTTGTCGACAATCATAATATTCCACAACCTCATTTAGTAGATTGCTCGTTCCTGGTATTCTGACATGTGTGAGGATGGGGTTCGAACCCTTCCCGAGTTAGAACAAGACTTGAAAATAGGTAGCGGTTGTCTTGACACGCAATGCTTATAGTCATTGTCATCTATCCTAGTGATCTTGAACTGATTCTTTTTTATATTTGGACTTGTACCTTAAATATGCCGCCAACGAAAGGCTACATTTGATAAAATATGAGCTACCTGTACAGACAACAGAAAAGCTCACGACCTTATAAAATTTAATTTTGAAGTTTTCTCAAATGCTATAAATACTGTAATAAGTCACATTCAAAGCTCGCTAACTTTTAAAATTTAGGCTTAATGTTTTCAAAAACGCATTAGATAAACCTTTACTGCATTACTCAGTGATCATGAGGTCTATTTACATATTACAATCACAGGACAATAAGTAAGTAAGTAGGTAAGTTTTTTTTTATTAAAGCGACTTGTGCATAACATCTCAATGATTTTAGATAATTCTACTTAGGTTAGACCCAACTTCGTTGCTTCAAAAAAGTAAGGTTTGACTGAACCTCCGTACCACACTCATAGTGTATCAATAGATAGCGTCAAGATTTGCATTCAACGATACATAAAACAATGTGATACATGCACTCATACTTATATTGTGTACGTGTACACTGTCGCTCTTATTGCTTAGTTTTTACTAGATAACCTACATGTATGTACGTATCCAAGTTACTGAAGAATCGAACCTGAGATTGGTTGGTTGGTTGGTTGGTCGAATGTTGCTTAACGTCGCATCGGCAATTTCAGCTTTTTGCAACGAGAACTATTTTATTAATCTCTATGGATTAATCTATGAACAATTTTGTGTATGCATGTGAAGTGCGAGTGTCTTGTATGGTCTGCTTTGTATTAGCGCACTCAGGGCGACTTTAAAGTGCTAGTTCACAGAGTCAGTACACCGCAGACAATCGTACCACTCACCCAAATCATTATACTGTTGCCAAGTGAACCAGTAAAGGCCAAGGCCAAAGAACATTCACTTCCCTACGTGTTGTTTGAGCGTGACTCACAGAGGTAAGAGACCCTGGATTTGAAGACTAACGTCTTATCCATTAGGCCACCGCAGCCTCTGCCGAACCTGGAGAGTAAACTCGGGTTTTCCAATAGGTCAAATCGACGTCTAAATATCACAAGAACTTTATTTCTTTATTTTAAAATAAAAAAATAAAAAAATCTTTCCAATTAAGGTCGAGTCCTAAAAGGTAGGACTTCTATGGGTGCGGTAATGCGAGTGACATTTTTGAGCGGTGGTCACGATCACTGGGAGACTTGCTAATTCCTTTGATATTTAATATAAAAGTTTGAGTAAAAAATCTAAAAATCCAAAAGCTCAAAAACTAACACTATTTTGGATATATGACTTTTTAGATTTTTAGTCAAAAACCTAAAATTCTAAAAACTCAAAAAGATTTTGGATATTTAGTATTTTAGGTTTTAAGTTAAAATTTTAAATATCTGAAGTTCTAAAACTTCTGAGAATTTTAAATTTTTAAGTGTTACACAGACCACACACAAGTTCACAGTCTTACGACATGATTCTATCTTGTCCGACACAAAACAGTGACCTAGCACCAAGACAAAATAGTATGTAGCCTACGTCATAGGCTTCCGTGACGCATATTACGTCATCGGCGTAAATGACGTCATGTAAGCTTACATACGTCACCAACGTAAAATAAACGTAGCCGACCAGGGTAAATATGAATGACAATGTAATAACACTTTTTATCTTGAAATTGAATGTAAACCAATTAAACGACATATTTGTCGCTTTAGTAGTTAACCCCTAAACGACAAATATGTCGCTTTGGTACTGAACCCCTAAACGACAAAACGACAAATATGTCGCCTTGGGAGTAAAAGGGTTAAACAAGTTTGCACGCGCAGAAGGGGTGAAAAAAATGGCCAAAAACGGCATACACGCAAGGCGTGGAAATAATGAAATATTTGTCTTACCGACTGTTATTACTGAAACACATGGCATTTTATTAAAATTTCTGCATAATTGTAATTGATTAAAGGGAGATTTGCTCAAATTTGGTGGCAATTTTACCATTTAAATACCGATTGAATGTGAGACACTGGCCTAAAATCGAAAATTATTTTTTTGAAAAATGTGATCTCTTTCAATCATTTGCTCATGCACCAAAGATGTTTTAATATGAATGGTAAGAACTTTTTCCCGTGTTTATTTTGATGTATAATTCGGCTGTTAAATTTTTTGGTACAAAAAACGTACAAGTTTTAAAGTCGAAAAAATCGATGAAAATGTCGGATATGTGATCATGGGTTGGTCCCTTTTCCGGCTCATTTGACCCATAAATAATGCAACGACAGCTTCCTCATGGTACACCATGTGTAAATTTGATAATACAGAGACGCTGTTTGGATTTATTTGCTGAAATAAAGTAAGTTTTACCAATTATATAGGGATTGTCTTCACACTTCAAGCCGATTTTGACGGAATTTGGGGTCTACTTTCAGGCAGCCATCTTAGAAAAGTGCCATCACCGCCTAAAAGTTATTTTTTTGCATTCCCGAACGATCCTTTTGTATTGTGTACATGGCAGTCATGGTTTTTACACCATGTAACATGCAGGATTGATTTGTGGTACCACTGAATATATGAAGTTTGCATAGATACCAATACACTGGCCTGCATGTACTCAGGACACATTGGCCTGTAGGCTTTGTAGGCCTTCAAATTATTTGGCTGCTAAATAACAATCAACTGCCGTATTTTATTTTATTTTATATTAAATACATGAGGGATGGGTTTACTCAAATATTTACCATTAACATTTGACCAGGAGTGTGGATTTCTACATGAAATATTCCTTAGATGAGGGACATCTTTCAACTTAAATTTAGCTCAATTCATGCACATTTTGAATTTCAAAACAAGATTGGCACTAGTCTTAATTGTATATTTTTTTCAAATTCTAATGTAATAAAAACCCAGGCTTCCTTACTTTGGTACAAAGCATGAATTCATGGTTTATTATACAGTCCCATTTAATTGTTTAATCAAATTTTAACAGAAAAAAATTAATTTGAAATCCTATACAAATTGAAAATTTGCATATAAACTGGACCCATACAGTGTGTATACAGCTACCCTGTAAACATAGAATGACACATGTGGTCCCATTATTGTTATTTTTATTGTTATTAGCTCTGGCATGTGCTACTATTGAATTTTAATAAAATTGTCATGTGCTGATTAAAGTGATTTTGAATTTTTATTAAAATAATGCATTCAAAGTCAGTACATTTGAATTATATTATTTTAGTAGCACATGACAGCTCTATTTTTTTGCTCTGGAACTTTAGAGGAGACAGCATCTTTTTGCTAATGTAATAATTGAAATTGCTAGATAATGAAATGACACTATAATTTATTTTAAACCATAAACAGATAGGTCTAAAATATTGCAAATTGTTCATTATAATCTTGATTCAACACCCACATTAAAGTCACTTTGACAGATTTGTTTAGATGCCAGTTACAGTCACATAGTCATACCATACCTGTCCATCATCTAATGTTGACTTAAAAGCCAGAGTATCTCAAATTTAAGCTAACATGGTCCATCATAAGTTGTCATTTAATTCAGATGATGAACAAGAAAGATCCCCCATACTGATTATTTCAATATGAAAAATGATTTCACTGGACAGAAGTCCTGCAACTAGGGTGCATGATCAGTTGGCACATGCAATGTAAGGCACTCATTCAGCAACAAACACCTTATTTCACTTCTGGTATGTTATATTATTCCTTGCTGATTTTGTTTCAGTCCATGGATTTAACAAGTTTTCACTGATAACTCATGACTTGTGCATTTTTTCATTTATAATTATGAAAAAACCCATTTTTTAGACTGGTAAAATTAATATTAAAATTAAAACTATATAAAATAAACTAAATTGATGTGGAATTATAATAAGTTTTTGATGTAAATCTTATTTACACTTTCATTTGTTTAACATTCAACCTCAAATTAACCCTCATAAGTTGAAAATGACCAGGAAAGAATAAAATTCATGATTGAACACTGAAATTACACATTAAACAACAACAAGAGGCCCATGGGCCTTAACGCTCACCTGAAGAAGAGTACATATCTTATGCAGAGGTTCAATGGTCAATGACATTAATAAAAGAGAATATCAAAATTTTCAGCAGTAAGGGCCAATAATATGCAAGTATTTTTGCAAATTAATTATAATAATTATTATATAAGTATGCTATATATAACATATTTAAAGTCTAGCTACAATATATTATTGATAAACAGCTAAAACATCTGTATATGAAAATGTGCATTAGGCCAATACCTACAGTCTTCCAATATACATGCCTATACAAAGAGTTTATAGTTTTTGAGATAATTAACCATTTAAGTATTCGTTTGCATCTATGACCTTGACCTTTAAACCTATGACCTTCATTCCTATATCAAAATGATTGTTGTGCAAATGCCTACAATATTCCAATGTACATGCCTATACAAAAAGTTTATAGTTTTTGAGATAATTAACCATTTAAGTATTCATTTGCATCTATAACCTTGACCTTTGAACCTATGACCTTCATTCATATATCAAAATGATCGTTAGGCCAATACATACCTTATTCCAATATACATGCCTATACAAAAAGTTTATAGTTTTTGAGATAATTAACCTTTTAAGTATTCATTTGCATCTATGACCTTGACATTTAAACCTATCACCTTTATCTATATATCAAAATGATCGATAGGCCAATACCTACAATATTCTAATATACATGCCTATACAAAAAGTTTATAGTTTCTGAGATAATAAACCATTTAAGTATTAGTTTGCATCTATGACCTTGACCTTTGAACCTATGAACTTCATTCATATATCAAAATGATTGTTGTGCAAATGCCTACAATATTCTAATATACATGCCTATACAAAAAGTTTATAGTTTTTGAGATAATTAACCATTTAGATATTCATTCGCAGCTATGACCTTGACCTTTGAACCTATGACCTTCATTCATATATCAAAATGATCGTTAGACCAATACCTACAATATTCCAATATACATGCCTATACAAAAAGTTTATAGTTTTTGAGATAATTAACCATTTAAGTATCCGTTCACGTCTATGACCTTGACCTTTGAACCTATGACCTTTTTCTATATATCAAAATTATCGTTAGGCCAATACCTACAATATTCCAATATACATGCCTATACAAAAAGTTTATAGTTTTTGAGATAATTAACTATTTTGGTATTCTTGGACATCTGTGACCTTGACCTTTGAACCCATGACCCTGATCTATGTATCAAAATGATCCTCATGGTAATACCTACAAATAACTGAAAATCCTACGCCATTTTCACGAGAAATGTTAAAAAAATAGCATTTTTTATCAAAGGTAAAAAACTGGGACATGACCTTGACCTTCGACCTTGACATCAATTGGAAGAAAATTGCAAGACAAGATCAACAGTGAAAACTCCATACAATTATCTTCAGCCGTTATAAAGTTATAACAATAAATGTCTCATTTTAAAAATTACGAAATTTTACGCAAAAAACGCGTAACCTATTTTTCGTCTAATTTTCATGAAAAACACAATTTTAATGTTCCCAGGTATGCTGAATCCAAATATCCAATCAAAAATTGCCTGCACCTTTTGGTTTCAGAGAAGAAGATTTTTTTTGTCTTTTCGCTATTTTTAGTAACAGCGGCCATCTTGTTGGGCATGGCCAAACCCCGAACACAATTTTGAAAGGCTGCTACCCAGGCATGATAATCACTAAGTTTCGTCAAATATGGCCCAGTAGTTTTGGAGGAGAAGATTAAAATGTAAAGTTTACACACGACGGACGACGGACGACGCACGACGGACGGTGATAGATTGCAATAGCTCATCTGAGCCTTTGGCTCAGGTGAGCTAAAAATATATATGAAATTTTGTGATATGAAATATTGAAGCAATGTCTGCTAAGCTCAAACCCAGGTTAATGAATATTGTTTTCACAAGCACTGCCTCAACATAATAATAGTTTATGCTTTTCCACTCATTAAAATGTCAAGTCCATGACTACTTCACATGTACAATTAATTTTAAAATTAAAAAAATGAGATTTATCTTTGGTTAGTTTTGATGCAGCATTCTAATTATTTAATGTATGCATTTCATTTTCAATTTATAAATACTTTCTTGCACACCTCCATATTCTGGTGTTGGTTTGAAATAAGTCAAATATTGTGGTAGACTACTCATGTACATGTATATAACACATATGGCTTGTAATGGGTAAATCTGTTGCATAATCATGCAGTATTAAAATTCTTCAAATCCTACCCTCCCATAACACACATGTTCTGTCTCTCTCTCTCACACACACACACACACACACACACACACATTAATGCTGATTATTTGGACCAGCAAGACATATTGCTTTGAGTGGAGGTCAACATCAGAGATCCTACCATTCCTATATTTTACTACCCAGTTAAACCTGTCTATAAAGGCCACCCAAAGGAACCAGTAATTTTAAATGGCCTTAATGGACAGGTGCCCTTTGTATACAGGTTCAAATAATATGAATAAAGAACAATTAGAATGCAATTATACTGGCCTTTATAGGCAGGTGACCATTATATAGATGTGGCCTTGAGGGCAGGTTGGACTGTATTTCCTATAATTTTTTTTTTACCCTTTTCTTGCATTTTCCTATATTTTTGTTACTGGAATTTAGAATGGGGACATTTCTTGCATTTAGTACATATATGAAACAACATTCACCAGTAAGTTTACATTGCAGCCAGTTGCCAATATTTTATGTTTGTTAGTAAAAGGGTGAACAGAAAATGCTGTAGGAGAGGCCATGGATGTATATTTTTGTGCAAATTATTTAAAAATATTCCTATAATTTCCTAATTTTTTCTATATTTTGGACCTCAAAATGGTAGGATCCCTACAACATGTAACGATTAGAAGTCAGCGCAATATGTAAACATGCTGGGCAGCTGACAGAACATGTAGGTAGAAAAATCGATAATGCATGCAACAGTCATGACTGTGTGATGAAGGGAAACACGGTATTGACGTCACTACGTCAGACGTATGTAGAGTATGAGTACATTGAAGGTCACGGTCATATTTGTTTTTATTGACGGCAAATGAAGGCTCTTGGTTTTTTGCTTTTTTCGGATATTGACACCGCATGCACCAGGTATAATACTTTGTTAAAATAAATTACAATAATATTGTAATATTATGTCAAAATTTCAAAGAGAAAAGACCATGGTATAAAAAACGTACAAGCTTTAAAAATCGAGTCGAGTTTCATGCTGAATAGGCTACAGTGATTTTTAAGAGAAATCAGGTGCTGTCAGAAAATAGAGGTTTTTTTTGTAAGTATGCATGTCATCCAGGATTTTTTCATACATACGTAATTTTAAGTTCATAACAAATATGCTGATAATGCGTTTACACCCATAAATGCAAATTCTACCGTTAAAATACGACACTGAATTTAGTGTACACTGAAGCTCGCGGCCATATTTGTTTATATTGACGACTAATGAAGGACCTTGGTTTTTTGCTTTTTTCAGATATCTACACCTTATGCACCAGGTATAATATTTTAAGAAAATAAATTTCACTGATATTGTAATATTATGTCCAAATTTCAAAGAAAAATACTCATGGTACAAAAAACGTACAAGTTTTAAAAATTGAGTCGTGCTGATTAACAGTGATTTTCAAGAGAAACCAGGTGCCGTCAGAAAATCGCGAATTTTTTGTTTGTATGCATGTCATCTGGGATTTTTTTCATACTGCGAAATTTTAGGTTCATGACAAATCTGCTGATAATGCGTTTACACCAATAAATGCAAATTTTAACGTTAAAATACGACACTGAATTTACTGTACACTGAAGCTCGCGGCCATTTTTGTTTTCATTGACGACGAATGGAGACTCATGGTTTTTTGCTTTTTTCAGATATACCTTATGCACCAGGTATAATATTGTAAGAAAATAAATTTCACTGATATTGTAATATTGTGTCCAAATTTCAAAGAGAAATATTCATGGTACAAAAAACGTACAAGTTTTAAAAATCGAGTTGAATTTCGTGCTGATTTTCAAGAGAAATGGGGTGCCGTCAGAAAATCGCGAATTTTTTTATAAGTATGATATGTTATCTAAGATTTTATAATGCATACGAAATTTTAAGTTTATGATACATGTGCTTATATTGGGTTTTCACCCAAACATGCAAATTTTACCGTTAAAATACAAAACTGAATGTGACCGATTGTTTTCCGGTTTCGGACACTTGACAAAAAATAATCCTGTTTTTTCGACCGCGGAAGGTTTAAAAAAACAAAACCGAAACACAATTTGCTCTTGGCGTTTCCCCTGTAATACTAATATATTTTTTTTAATGGAGTAATGTACATGATGTATGAAATTGCTGTAGTGTTTGATATGATCCAAATGTAAAGAATCAACTCAGTACATCATAACCAAAATATAAAACATAAATGCATTACATCACATGTAAAGTTATCCAGATGCGAAAACGACATCCATAACAACATGAATACATACATATATATAACAATATTTTGTAAGTTAAATACGTTACGTTAAAGGTCTTTATTTTCTTTTACTTTTGAAATAATACATTATTATACATATTGCAATACAGCATCTGTGTATTGTAATACATTGCGATACATTTTAATAATGCCCATCTCTAATACACACTAACCACAAACTTAAATATATGATACAGTCACTCAAGCTTTCTGCAGAATATGATATTAGTTATAAGCTTTTCTGTGAATTCTGTATCTGGAGGCAGTTATTAATGAGTTAAACCACAAACAAACAATAATAATGGCTAAAAAGAGCTGTCATTATGTCACTCATCTTGCAGAAAACGTAACATCCCATACCATATGTCTGATAAAATATGTACAACAAAAGAAATTTTAGACTAAATAAAAGAAAATAATTTTTTTTAAACAAAATTATCAGCAAAATTAATTGATGACAGAATAATCTCTCTCTCTCTCTCTCTCTCTCTCTCTCTCTCTCTCTCATATGCATACCTGGAAATCTCACTTTAAAGTAAAGTTTTGCTGACTCAGAATAACATGATGATATATCAAATCTGGAAAGGTCTGGATGATCTTCATTAAAATCCATAAAGTTGTAAGTTAGTGTGAAACCAACCTTTAATATTAAAGAACATTTATGTTAAAATTAACAATAAACATATTACACAAGTAATTCAGTGTGTGTGTGTGTGTGTGTGTGTGTGTGTTTGTGAGTATTTGTGTGTCTACTCAATAAACCATTCCACTAAAACATTGGGAGTCAATACCTGCCATCTCACTCTTTCTGATGATTTAAATTTAAACACTGTTCAGAAGAATTAAAACTTCCAACATTTTTTTTTTTAGCTAAAACCAAATATCTGCCAATAAAACCAAAATTAAACAGCAGGGTTCTTTATTGCGCCATGCCTACCGTGACACGGGACCGTTTTTTCAAAGTTCCCATCAGAATGAAGGGCAACTTTCATTTGGTAATTCTGAGTGCTTGGCAAAAAAACAGTCATTACCCACTTTTAAGTCTTGGGTCAGACCTGGTAAGGGTTGAAACCCAGGACCTCCCACTTATGGAGAGAACACTATACTGACTAAACTACTGCAAAGGTCCGATACATAGATTGCTATCAAATTAAAACAGAAAACATAATTAATTACCAGATCAGCTGATACTATCATTTTTACTGGAATATTCTTAGTCTTAACTGTACCATCATTCGGATAATTTGTCATATAGTCCTGAAACAGAGAATATGTAACTAAATTAGGCCGAACAAAACAATATGCATGCTTCAGGTTTCACTCTTTAAAAAAACAAATAAGAACTGTCTTGAGAGCCAAATACTTCCAGCCCCCAACAAGGGTTTAATGTGATATGACGTTGGTTCAAGATCATGACACATCTTTGGACCATGAAGATTACATGGATTATTCATGTGAAGTCTTATGACAGTCATCAAAAATCAGCTATGAGGTATGGCCCAGACACAATGTTCAAACATACTTTACCCGCGACATTGACCTTTTTCAATATGACCTTGCTTCAAGATCATGAGACATCTTTGGAACATTAAGATTATTCATGTGAAGTCTTGTGACAATTATCTATAGCAACTATGAGATATGGCCTGGACACAATTTTCAAACATACTTTTCCTGTGATCTTAACCTTTCTGATATGACCTTGGTTCAAGGTAATGACAGAACTAAAAGGTCATGACACACCTTTGGACCATGAAAATTAACTAAAACTTGTGCAGATATCAGATATGACTTATTAATTTGACATTTGTAATCAAGTCAATGCCTAAGTCTAAATGTAAGGGAGATAACTGATAAACCATCTGAATGAGTAAAAATGACCCAGATGCAATAGTAATGTTTGCTGATGTTATAGTCCATCAGCGATATTGTGGCAGCGTGTTTGTTTATAAACACAGGGGAGTTTATTATACACCATAAGGTATTAATACCATGTTATCATAAACAAATATTCATGCCTTTATGCATTCATTTGTCAACTCCACTTTTATATATCTATACATTATATAGACTAGTCCATGTTTTATAAACACTATGCCACAATATCGCTGACAGACTATAAATAGACACACTGCATGTTCGCAGGGCACTTTGGAAAGAGGAAGCATATGCTAGTTGAACATGCCCTAGATGCTTTGTTCCCAATTACTAGTTAGCCAATACAGCTGAGAGTCGAATAATGGTGTTTAACGTCCTAATCAAGAATATTTCACTTATATTGAGAGGTTGCCAGCTATAGGCAAAGTGCAGAAATTTTGCCTGTGCATTGTGCTTATGGCATTATACAGCAGGGTTCTTTATCATACCAAGCCTACCAAGTCACAGGACCTCGTTTATTTTAGGTTCCCATCCGAAATAACTGTGACTTTCATTTTGTAACGCTGACTGCTTGGCAAAAGAACAGTCACTACCCACTTTTAAGTCTTTGGTCAGACCTGGCCTGGGTTCGAACCCACAACCTCCCACTTATGGAGCAAGCACTCTACCAATTGAGCTATACCGCAGTGGTAGTTAGCCAATAGATAATATAGGCTTGAGGCAATTTGTTATTAGAGCTAATTGAGACTAATTCTGAAAACATGAAGTGAAAAAAGGCACATGAAAAGGTTTGCCATTCCATGCAAACTTGTCACATGTTTGGAAAACCCAATTTTCTAATCATAGCAACAGTGAATTTGACCTAATTTTAGTGATCTGAAAATGAATCTCATATAAGATCTTATCATAAGCATGACAAGCGACCTCTGTAGTTGAAACCTAACTCTGAAAACATGAAGTGAAACAAGAGCACCTCACTGTCTAAAATTGAACACAAGAAATTATCACCCATGCCTTTTGATTTTTTTATTGAAATCATAAGAGACAGGTGTCTTTCAGTCAGTCTGTTTATCTGGCTTTTGGGTTGAGCTTGTTTCAGTTTTCTAGATTTTTTTCAAATTTGGCATGCATGATTGTAAAATGAAGATGCTGTGTGAGACTTTAAAGGAGTGATTGCCTTTTGAATGACTACCAAAAAAAAAAAGGACGTAATGTAGACAATGCAAGAATTTTTTTAATTTTTCATTCAATTCTTTTCAAATTTGGTATTTTTTTACAAGAAGAAATAATGTTTAACATATAAAGTGTGTTTTTATGTCGCATTTCAACTTTCCAAAAAATTTCAGTTTTGATTCTTTGCATCCAGTTTTTCATATTTAGACTCACATATGAAATATTAGTTTAATATCTGCAAGCTTTTAGAAAAAAGTCTGCAAAACTGCTATTTTTAACAATTTTCTAAGTCCACATCCCATAATTTCACAAAAAATCAATGATCTGGAACGAAATTTGTACTTAATGTGTAACTTATAATGGTAGACTCACATACTAAATATCAGTTCAATATCTGCAGGTGTTTGGAAAAAAGTCCAGAAAACTAATTCCTGGCTGCACGCATCACCAAATTATTGTAACTTTGTTGCAACTCGAGTAAAAATCCCAACAGTACTTTGTTATTCTAGTGTGCGCAACAAATATAGTAACCGAAGGACTGACTACCATGTGATCAATACCTAATTGCTCAGTGTTTTGGAAAACATTTATGTCGAAATTTTCCTCAGTAATGTCATTTTAATGAGATGACATGAACTGAAGCAATTCCATCTGCAATGTGCAGAAGCATTATGGGGTATCATGTGGTACACTCATGGCGAACCTCGTCAATATTCACATAGCTCTAGTCTTAATAAAAGAGAAGGACAAAACCAAACAGTCATCATATTGATACAATAATGTTTTTTTTACCAAAACAATAAAGTTTATATGATAAAATTATAAAATTTAAAGATTACTCACTGATAAAAAATAAAATTCAATTGTTGTGTTAACTTTTCCTGCGATACCTTCTATACTGAAATCATCTCTAACAGCTGAATACACATCACACTGTAAAGTCCTGCATGGTCTCTAAAACAAAATTCAAGAAAACAAATTAAGGGACTTGTCCAGTAGAGCTCTGATAGGGAATAAATTGAGGGGCAATTCAACAGAGTTTACCTGTAAAATTTTCATTTATGAATTTATTAATTAATAGATCAGTTTTTCATTCTTAGTTAATTGGGTTTTTCAACAACCAGGTAAATCAAGATGGTGACAGCTGCTATAAATGAAGTTAAAATACTTACTCAATGTTCTAATCAGCACACCAAATTTGATAATTTGCAAGAGACAACTGTTCCTGTGATTTCATGTAACAAGTTTAAATGGCCGTGGTGGCCAAGTGGTCTAAAGCATGGGCTCACAGTGTCTCCGACTGCCTGGGATTGAATGACACTCTGAGCAGATCCTACTGTGAGAAAGTTTGTCATTTTAGCTGCTGAAGATCTATGTTTTTCCTATACCATCTCTGAACTGACTGAATAAGAATACTGAATGAGTCTTGTCTGGGGAGTAAAATACCATTACTGTTCTCTGAACTCCAAATACAGTCAAACCTGTCTATAAAGGTCACTCAAGGGAACCAGTAAAAGTGGTCTTTATGGACAGGTGGCCTTTATATACAGGTTCAAATAATATGAATAAGAACAACTGGATAAATGTTACTGGCCTTTATAAGCAGGTAACTCTTATACAGAGGTGACCTTTAATGCAGGTTGGACTTAATATTGTGTAGTTGGAGACAGGACAGTCAATATGACAGTATTTATTAATAAATTTTAATCCAACCATCTTGTATTGGAGGTTGGAACTCAGTGAGCACCATCAACTTATAGAACAAGAACTCAAAGCACATTATGATAATGTTATGCAAAATAATGAAACCATAATAAACTGGTTATATCTCAGTTTAAACCCTTATTTCATCTTACCAAAGTGACAACATTAGCTTTAATATAATACATTTAAAACAAAACAAAGCATAATGAAAAAATTTCCAGTGCTATAATTGTGACATCTTAATATTTAAGAGATTCACAGATTGCAGGTCTCTCTTGAAGAAAGGCCTTTATCAAACTTGGAAAAGCTGATAACTGATTTTTTCAGCTGATTAGAACGATCTTCTGTATATTGCTTTATTTTGGCTGTGTCAAATTTTCGCAGTTTGTCAATAATGCCAAGTGTATTCATGATGTCAAATTTTCATGGTCTTATCAGATATAAGGGAAGAAAGTGAGCGAGAGCCTGAAAGATTTACTGAATGCCTCAAATTTCTGTATTTTAGTAGCAGTTTTATTTTCGCAAGAATACACCTGACTGCAAATGTAGTGAAAAATAAAAATACAGTGAAATATAAGTATTATACTGTACATGTTTTATATACCCTACCTTTCCGACTTACGTGAATCCAGAGTATATGACAAAATTACTGCTGATGCAGCGTTTATTTTACTTATTATATCCCCTTTCCTTTCCGACAAATGTGAGTCCAGAGTGCAAGACAAAATTATTGCTGATGTTGCATTTATTTCACTTATTATATCCCCTACCTTTCTGATATATGTGAATCCAGAGTGCAAGACAAAATCACTGCTGATGCAACATTTATTTGACTTATTATATCCCCGACCTTTCTGATATATGTGAATCCAGAGTGGAAGACAAAATCACTGCTGATGCAACATTTATTTGGCTTATTATATCCACGACCTTTCTGATATATGTGAATCCAGAGTGGAAGACAAAATCACTGCTGATGCAACATTTATTTGACTTATTATATCCCCGACCTTTCTGATATATGTGAATCCAGAGTGGAAGACAAAATCACTGCTGATGCAACATTTATTTGGCTTATTATATCCCCGACCTTTCTGATATATGTGAATCCAGAGTGCAAGACAAAATCACTGCTGATGCAACATTTATTTGACTTATTATATCCCCGACCTTTCTGATATATGTGAATCCAGAGTGGAAGACAAAATCACTGCTGATGCAACATTTATTTGACTTATTATATCCCCGACCTTTCTGATATATGTGAATCCAGAGTGGAAGACAAAATCACTGCTGATGCAACATTTATTTGACTTATTATATCCCCGACCTTTCTGATATATGTGAATCCAGAGTGGAAGACAAAATCACTGCTGATGCAACATTTATTTGACTTATTATATCCCCGACCTTTCTGATATATGTGAATCCAGAGTGGAAGACAAAATCACTGCTGATGCAACATTTATTTGACTTATTATATCCCCGACCTTTCTGATATATATGAATCCAGAGTGAAAGACAAAATCACTGTTGATGCAGCATTTATTTGACTTATTATATCCCCGACCTTTCTGATATATATGAATCCAGAGTGAAAGACAAAATCACTGTTGATGCAGCATTTATTCGACTTATTATATCCCCCTACCTTTCTGACAAATGTGAGTCCAGAGTATATGATAAATTTACTGCTGATGCAACATTTATTTGACTTATTATATCCCCCTACCTTTCTGACAAATGTGAGTCCAGAGTATATGATAAATTTACTGCTGATGCAGCATTTATTTGACTTATTATATCCCCCTACCTTTCCGACAAATGTGAATCCTGAGTCTATATAGAAGAGTTGGAGTGGGTTTCTCATTTGGACAACATATGACCCATTCTCTGTCTTGTAGATGGTACTGTTTTCAAACGCTCCAAAAGAGGTATTTGCTAGAGGTAAAATGGTACAGTTCCCTCTTATTCTGTCTGTTAAATATCTAACACCTGCCAGATAAAAAAACTCAGATACATAAACAGTCAAAACTGCATAAAAACATTAACCTATTCCTCCTCTTGCTCTTCAAATGACTTAAACCCATTAAATGTTACAACTGTACTTCATATGTGAGCAATGACACACAATATCATGAAATCGTTCCCAAATTTAACCAATAAAAGGCAATATGAAATCACTTCTATATACAACCAATAAAAGGCAATTTCATGAAATCACCTCCATATAAAACCAACAGAAGGCAATATCATGAAATCACTTCTATATTAAACCAATAAAAGGCAATTTCATGAAATCACCTCCATATAAAATCAACAGAAGGCAATGTCATGAAATCATCACCACATAAAACCAATAGAAGGCAGTATCATGAAATCACCTCCATATAAAACCAACAGAAGGCAATGTCATGAAATCACCTCCATATAAAACCAATAGAAGGCAATGTCATGAAATCACCTTTATATAAACCAATAGAAGGCAATATCATGAAATCACCTCCACATAAAACCAACAGAAGGCAATGTCATGAAATCACCTCCACATAAAACCAACAGAAGGCAATGTCATGAAATCACCTTTATATAAACCAATAGAAGGCAATATCATGAAATCACCTCCACATAAAACCAACAGAAGGCAATGTCATGAAATCACCTCCACATAAAACCAACAGAAGGCAATGTCATGAAATCACCTCCATATAAACCAACAGAAGGCAATGTCATAAAATAACCTCCACATAAAACCAACAGAAGGCAATGTCATGAAATCACCTCCACATAAAACCAATAGAAGGCAGTATCATGAAATCACCTCCATATAAAACCAATAGAAGGCAATGTCATGAAATCACCACCATATAAAACCAATAGAAGGCAATGTCATGAAATCACCTCCACATAAAACCAAAAGAAGGCAATGTCATGAAATCACCACCACATAAAACCAATAGAAGGCAATGTCATGAAATCACCCCCATATAAGACCAATAGAAGGCAATGTCATGAAATCACCACCATATAAAACCAATAGAAGGCAATGTCATGAAATCACCTCCATATAAAACCAATATCATGAAATCACCTCCATATAAAACCAATAGAAGGCAATGTCTTGAAATCACCTCCACATAAAACCAATTGAAGGCCATGTCATGAAATCACCTCCATATAAAACCAATAGAAGGCAATGTCATGAAATCACCACCATATAAAACCAATAGAAGGCAATGTCATGAAATCACCTCCACATAAAACCAAAAGAAGGCAATGTCATGAAATCACCACCACATAAAACCAATAGAAGGCAATGTCATGAAATCACCTCCATATAAAACCAATAGAAGGCAATGTCATGAAATCACCACCATATAAAACCAATAGAAGGCAATGTCATGAAATCACCTCCATATAAAACCAATATCATGAAATCACCTCCATATAAAACCAATAGAAGGCAATGTCTTGAAATCACCTCCACATAAAACCAATTGAAGGCCATGTCATGAAATCACCTCCATATAAAACCAATAGAAGGCAATGTCATGAAATCACCTCCATATAAAACCAATATCATGAAATCACCTCCATATAAAACCAATATCATGAAATCACTTCCATATAAAAGCAAAAGAAGACAAAATCATGAAATCACCTCCACATAAAACCAATAGAAGGCAATGTCATGAAATCACCTCCACATAAAACCAATAGAAGGCAATGTCATAAAATCACCCCCATATAAAAGAAATAGAAGCCAATCTCATGAAACTGCCCCTGAATTAAACCAATAGAAGGCAATATTATAAAATCACCACCATATAAAACCAATAGAAGGCAATATTATAAAATCACCTCCACATAAAACCAATAGAAGGCAATATTATAAAATCACCGTCATATAAAACCAATAGAAGGCAACATCATGAAATCACCCCCATATAAAACCAACAGAAGGCGGCATCATGAAATTGCCTCCATATAACACCAACAGAAGGCAACATTATAAAATCACCCCCATATTAACCCAACAGAAGGCAACATCATAAAATCACCCCCATATAAACCCAACGGAAGGCAACATCATAAAATTACCCCCATGTTAACCCAACAAAAGGCAACATCATAAAATCACCCCCATATTAACCCAACAGAAGGCAACATCATAAAATCACCCCCATATTAACCCAACAGAAGGCAACATCATAAAATCACCCCCATATTAACTCAACAGAAGGCAACATCATAAAATTACCCCCATATTAACCCAACAGAAGGTAACATCATAAAATCACCCACATATTAACTCAACAGAAGGCAACATCATGAAATCACCCCCATATTAACCCAACAGAAGGCAACATCATAAAATCACCCCATATTAACCCAACAGAAGGCAACATCATAAAATCACCCCATATTAACCCAACAGAAGGCAACATCATAAAATCACCCCCATATTTACCCAACAGAAGGCAACATCATGAAATCACCCCCATATTAACCCAACAGAAGGCAACATCATAAAATCACCCCCATATTAACCCAACAGAAGGCAACATCATAAAATTACCCCCATATTAACCCAACAGAAGGCAACATCATGAAATCACCCCCATATTAACCCAACAGAAGGCAACATCATAAAATCACCCACATATTAACTCAACAGAAGGCAACATCATGAAATCACCCCCATATTAACCCAACAGAAGGCAACATCATAAAATCACCCCATATTAACCCAACAGAAGGCAACATCATAAAATCACCCCATATTAACCCAACAGAAGGCAACATCATGAAATCACCCACATATTAACTCAACAGAAGGCAACATCATGAAATCACCCCCATATTTACCCAACAGAAGGCAACATCATAAAATCACCCCCATATTAACCCAACAGAGGGCAACATCATAAAATCACCCCCATATTTACCCAACAGAAGGCAACATCATGAAATCACCCCCATATTTACCCAACAGAGGGCAACATCATGAAATCACCCCCATATTAAATCAAAAGAAGGCAACATCATGAAATCACTCCCATTTTAACCCAACAGAAGGCAACATCATGAAATCACCCCCATATTAACCCAATAAAAGACAATATCATGAAATCACCCCATATAAAAGCAACAGAAGACAGTATCATAATTCTTCGAATGTATAAGCAATAGAAGGCATTATAGTGAAATAATATCCATATCAAAGCATCTTATTACACATATGGTGGGTGTAGGTAGCTAAAGAGAAGGTGTTTACCCTCCTGGAGCACCCTCCTTACTACTCTGGTGAAAGTTCATGTGTTTAACCAAATTTGCCAGCTTCAATGTTTTTACTTTGCTTTGTAACTGTGGTTTAGACATGGATTGTTATGGTTTTTTTTTTACTTTGTAACTGTGGGTTGGACATGGATTTGTATGGTTTTTTTTACTTTGTAACTGTAGGTTGGACCTGGATTTGTATGTTTGTTTTTTATTTTGTAATTGTGGTTTGAACATGGATTGGTATGTTTGTTTTTGACTTTGTAACTGTGGTTTGGATTAGTATGTTTGCTTTTACTTTGCTTTGTAACTGTGGTTTGGACATGGATCGGTATGTTTGTTTTTGATTATATGTGACAACTTTTCACAAACTGATAATATTACTGATAATAACATTTGTATAGTGCAAAACTTCAATGTTGGATGATGATTGTGGCGGGGTTTATTTGATGGTACCTTATCTATTTATTGACTTAATTCATACATGTATAATTTATAAAGATAACATATCAACATACAAGGAAACATATAACAGTAACTTAATGATAATCATTTTTCTATATGGTACATTGTTTGTTACAGTGATTTTGTTAAAATTATAACCCAATAAAAATAGTTTCCCCTAGGGAAAAATGACTAATACTTTCCAGTTCCCCCACTAAAATTCTCTACAACAACAGTGATACACTTAAAAATTACATCTAGTTGTCCTTACCCACAACATATCAGATAATGTAGATTAGGAAATTTTCGCGTCATCTAATTTTTCGCAAGAAGGCACTTTAATATTTATGTGCGTCTTTTAATTTTTGCATGACCGCGTCTCTGTAGTTTTAATTTCGTGACTGTCTTAAAATTATTGCCGGAAAATGGAACTGATCCGTTAGCTTACTTTTTCATTCATGGATAGTCTTCGATTATCAAGAGCACAAGTGTAACACAAAAACTTATTTAATGTCTGATCACATGACTCTCTCTCAACTGAACACTTATCATTCTGTATTACTAGTATTAAATTGCTTTATAATCAGTTGCTTGAATGACTCAAATATGGCAACACCACCTATATTTTCGTTTTTCAAAAAAGTTGATAAAGCAGGTTTACCAGATGCCTCTTCACCCAGTTTTCAGGTGGCTAATAAGGAAGTTTCATCTGTTATGGCAACAAATAGTGGTGGCATAAGTGCATCCGGGGGAAAATGGAGAAAAAGGAAATATGGATCATATTCTCCAGAGACAAGGTCAAAAACTGCTTATTTTTTGCGAAACTTTTATTTTCCCGGCTCATTTCACTCGCTAACTTACGCCAAAATAAAACAATCATGAAAATTTCCCAATTTACAGTAGTACCACAACGTAGTGTCTTTGCAATGAAGATACTGTAAACCGTGTTTTTTTAGCGGCAGTTTTATTTTAGCGCAATTGGCGATAAGAGTGACGGCGCTAAAATAAAACTGTCGCTAAAATTTCAAAATAAATAGGTACTGTACAGCGCTTAGAACGGATATGAACGTACATTGAATGGTAACATAATCAATTTCAAATAATAGGATGTCACAGGTGTAAAAATAGTGGTATGGCTTCCATCAATATACTCACGTATGATAAGTAATTAGGGATTAATGACCAAGTAAACTGACCACCGACAAGCGGATTAACGGATAATATAGGGGATGTTAATCATTGTCATTGTGAACATTGTGACAAGTCTTATTGTCAGGTAATTAACTTTAATTGATCAGTTCACCTAACAGTAATTGACTTCAATAATTAAAATCTTAATAATGAATATCAACAATTAGACCCATTGCTTGGGAATTTTTTTTTCTGTGATGTCGGCAACATCCTGTAAGTCCTCATTGTTGACCTCTAATGATCTAAGCGGCTATTATCGGGGTTACATCGAAACATTTGTATTTGAAATACAAACAGTTGGTATTTAAATGAAAAATAGGTAATTGTCGATTTAAATATGTTTTCAGTAAAATGTGAAATCGACGAGAGCGCAAAATTATGATGCAAGCGTCCTGCAGACAACTGTCTGTCTTGTGACTTACCGAGATATTCTCTCAGTAAAAGTCAAACAAATTAAAACACCATTTATTACATAGTTATTTTTATTTTTTTCTTGTAACTTGCCGAATACTGGCACCCCCTTCTTAAATTTTTGGGTTTTTTGGCTAAAAGTTGCGGTAATATAAAGACGTATTGTATGTCTCAGTCTGGAATGGATTACGCTAAAATTAAACTGCGCTAATATGTTTACCATTCATCAATCGCTAAAATAAGTATGCGCCAATATAAAGCGGTTTACAGTAGTCTTTTGCCAGCATATCATAATGCAGTTTGCAAGATCTTAGAACTTCATTTTTTTCCAATCTTAAAAGCAGAAGGTAGTTTTCAAAAATGTAACAAAATCACTGAGTTATACAGGGTTTTGGCAGTTTACACAACCCCATGTATCCTGACAAAGATTTATGTACCCTGAGCCACCGGCAAAGTTTACACTGTTCTTTGACAGGGTACATGGGGCCGTGTAGCTTGCCAAAACCCTGAATGACATTTTGTCACCCTTCGAAATAGAATTTGTTGGTCTGGTTAACTTTGATTTCGTATACTGCATGACTTACATACATTGTCACCATGTTTATTTACCGTAACTGGAATTCCACAATGTAAGAGTTACTTCCCTTTTAGCGCTAAACACTAAAACATTTTACCCCTTCAGATTTCTATACATAGTTCTATGTACTCTGGCAAGCTAATCAACTACTATGAGAGCAATTTCTTTGAAGTAACCTGGCAAGTTAATCAATCGCTATGCTAGCAATTTCTTTGAAGTAACCTGGCAAGTTGATAAAAAGCTATGCGAGCAATTTCTTTGAAGGGTGACAAAGGTATACATAACTTACTAACATAGCTTACCAGTATTATAATCTTGTATTTCAGTGACTGGATTTTCGTTCCATGTTGGTGGACCTGTTGCTATTGGTCTGTAATCAATCCTTATTAACCTGTATGACTCATCATACCAGACCTGCAGAATGATTCATTTTAAAAATATTTTTTAAACTAGAGAAGCAAAATATTGCATTAGATTTTTTCTTCAATAATTGGTTTCAGAGAAGATTTTTTAAGATTTTTGCATCCCTTGGTCACCTTAACCTAAGTTTGGAAGCCATGGCAATGCCACAAACAAGCCCATGGATACTTCTGGCTAAGTTTCCATGAAATCTATCAAGTAGTTTAAGAGAAGTTAAAAATGGATGTTAACAGTACACACACATGACACATGCATACACACACACACATGTACATACACAAATGCACACATATGCATACACATACATGTACATGCACACATGTACTGGTCAATAACAAATATTTAATTTAAAGGTCAAGCAGACAGGTCTATGTTGTTTGGTTATACCAGTAATTACTGTAAAGGTTTATTTTCGCTGTGTACTAGTTTTACCTTATTTTGTGGCCATTTGATTTGCATGAAAATTAATATTGCCCAAACATTATATTATGTTTATTGTCTAATAAATAGTGCATAATTAAAAAAATGCAAAAATTTAACTGTGCAGATTTGTCTATATTTCACATACTGCGAAAATAAGTACATGCGAAATTAAATACAATGACAGTATGTAAATACATACATCTGCATAAGTTACAGAACCCGTTTCTGGTAAAGCTATTTCTTGTCTGTAATAGAACTGTTTTGGAAGGCTTGGTATTTTTTGTGTGCTTATTCTTCCTGGGCAGATAATTCCTTGTCCTGTCTAAATAACAAAAACATTATCTTATAAACATATCTCTTCAGTGCTGATTTACGGTTAGACCGTGGCTCCCATTGGCTTTTTTATGATAGCAGATACTGATGTTTTTCGAAATGGCAACATTAGTATCATAAAATAGCTGTTCAGAGCCATGAATTTCAGGTCTAATTTACGGTGTGGTTGCAAGTATGTTTTTTGTAGCAGATACCACCATAACTGGTCAATATAAACATGATAAACACAGACAACCTAAAGTGTAGGGTTTATCCTTTATTAACCATTAAAAACCATGTGTATGCAAAATGAGATCATTGACAAATCATGTGATTATCAGAACTTTTGTGTGTGCACGTAACCTTATTGATTCATTGATTGATTGATTAATTGATTGATTGTTCGATTGATTGAATGGAATTTTACATTTCAGTCAATAATATATTACTTATATTGAGAGGTCACCAGCTGCAGGTGAAGTGTCAGAAAATTTTACCTTTGCAGTGCGTTCAGGGCAATGTGCAGGGCGATTCTTTAACATGACATGCCTGCCGTGACACAGGGAATGGGTTTTTAGGTCTCTTCAGAAGGACCCTTACTTTCATTTCTAAACGTGAAGTGCTTGGTAAAAGGACAATCACTACTTATTTTCAAGTCTTGGTCAGACCCTGCCGGGGTTTGAACACATGACCTCCCACATAGGGAGTGAGCACTCAGTGCTCAACTCAGCTACCATAGTGGTATGTAACCTGCATTGCCTTTTCAATGTGTGATCTTATGAATTAACAACAAAATTCAGCGAATTTAATAGGATCCCCTCTTTTTTGTGAACTGTATTTATGTCCAAAGGACCATAACTCACAGGAAAATAAGTGAAGCATGATATGCACTTCTATTTTAAATGTATAAATGCACACGGCTTCTAATATAAAGCCACATAGTTTTGGAAAATTACTCTGGACAAGAAGTGTCTGGATGGACAGGAGAAAGAACAGAATTTAGAATTTAATATCCCCTCTTTCTTCGAAAAGCCAGGGATAAAAATGCTCACCTGAAATACAGACCCATCCTCTACCCCAAGTCTAAAAGCAAAGAAATCATAAACATGACGAAAATTGCTGGTGGTTCCATCACTATTCTGCTGAATACCACGGACATCAGCTCTGACAGGTGCAGAGATTGAAGCTGAGGAGGTATTCCAACTGGACTGACCTACAAGTAAAATTGGTCTATATGTCAATAAGAAATGATAATGGAGCAAAAAATGACACACAGGTAAGACTATCTAAAGCCTGCACAGCTTTCAATAAAATTCAGTGAATGATGATCTCCAGGCAACAGGTTCTTTTTAGTGATTTGCACTTTTATATAAAGGGCAATAGGCAATTATTCCCAGAAAAAAGAGCAAATCAACTTGGGTTTATAATATGTGCATCTCATATCATTATTGATGCTTTGCACCAATTTTCGTGAAAAAGTGCTTCACGATATTGGAGAATCAGCACAGAAAAGAATTTTGATGGTCAAACGGACAGAAACTCAAATTTAATATCCCCCTCTTTCTTTGAATGGCGAGGAATAAACATACAATATACATGCATATCTAAAAAATTACTTGAGAAATAATAGTCCACAGTGAAGTTTGCATTTCCCTCAGGCCAGTAAAGGCAACTTTTCCAATGGTCAACATTAATACCTCTCACAGTATCTGTTCCAATATATACCTGAAATAAATCAAATGTAAACAACATAGATACAGCTGATACCAGTGACCAAGTTACATATTGTAAAAGATCTTTGTGTTTATAACAAACAAAAGTGATTTTTTAACTTTGAAATTATGAATCAAAAATAAAATTAAAGTTAAAAGTCCCAGGGGACCAGTAGATTTTCAACAAAATTAAATAAAATTGTTCATGTTGTTATAAGCTTGTGTTGAACTTCAAAAAAATGCATTGAATTCATAAATATAATAAAAATGAATAAATTATTATGGTATCAAATTTGCTAAATTTAATTATAAGTTAAGGAAAATCCAAGTTAATGAATTAAATTTATTTTTGCAAATTCAGTCAACTGAGGCCATATTTATATGAATGGTAAAATAGACATTTTAAATGATCTAAAAAAGGCAATCAGGATAAGCTCTGGCTCTCAAAAAATTTAAGCAAAAAATTAACCAATTTTTAAATTTAGTAGGCAATATATGTGTTAAAGAGCAAGAAAAATTAAGAAACTAAAAGTGACAAAAATGCCTCAAATGCAGAACTGTAGAACTTCTAATCTGCTGTATAGATTGTTTTAATTAACAGTTTGTAACACCTGTTTACTTTTTCATACTTGTTTGAGAAAACCATGATCTTAAGTCTGGCTTATAATGAAATTGATACAAATTTTTTGGACCAGGTATATTAGAAAACAGCTATTGTTTTGGAGCCAGAAATCATAAAATTTAGCAATTGGCTATATTGGCGAATGGGAGAGCTAACCCTGAGCTTTTATATGTACATGTATCAGAAAACAGCTCAAACAACAAAAGGCCAGTAATGTTTTGTCCCAAATGCGCTTTATTCTAGTTCCCTTAGGTGGCCTTTATAGAAAGATTTGACTGTATAGAAAGGCCAACTGCCCATAAGGCCACTTTTACTAGTTCCCTTAGGTGGTCTTTAAAAAGGATTGACTGTGTTTATGAGCCACCTGCCCATAAGGCTACTTTTAATAGCTCCCTTAGGTGGTCTCAATTTCTGGAAAGGTTCGACTGAAAAGAAGAGCTACCTGCCTATAAGTTCCCTAAGGTGGCCATTATAGAAAGGATTGACTGTATATATGAGCCATGCGACTTTTACTAGTTCCCTTAAGTGGCCTTTATAGAAAGTTTTGACAATATGTGAGCCAGCTGCCCCATGAAGGCCACTTTTAATAGTTCCCTTAGGTGGCCTTTGAAGAAAAGATTGACTGTATATATGAGCCACCTGCCCATGAAGACCACTTTTACTAGTTCTCTAAGGTGACCTTTATAGAAAGGAATGACTGTATGCGAGCCAGCTGCCCCATGAAGGCCACTTATACTTGTTCCCTAAAGTGGCCCTTAAAGACAGGTTTGACTGTTTCTATTAGACTTAAATAATTACCTCATTAAATAGTTTACCAAATTTAAGTGCATAATTACTACTCATAACATGATAATATCCGTCCGAGGAGTCAATACCAAACAGTGCAGTCTCTGGTCGGCTGGTTAAGTTTGAAACTGTACATACATTATCACCTGTAATCAATAAAAATAAATGTGTTTTGAATTAGGATTTTCATAGGCGTAGGAGGGTTTTTAATATTGGGGGGCCAAACCAAAGCTATGTCTATATCGTGCTGCAGGTAGAGTATGAGAGGGGTGTTTAACCCCTCGCATAGGTGGGGGTCCGGGGGGCCTCCTCCAGAAAATTTTCAAAACTAAGTCCTGTCTAGACGCATTTTCAATGTATTGTGCATCGTTTTGATAGGTTAAAATACTGTGATATCAAGGCAAGATCATATAAAATGACTGTATGACATAAGTTCCATAATCAATCTCTCTCATTGGAGATGATCCAGAATTTTAGAAAGGGGGCGTATAATGCCAAAGCCGAAGGCTCGAACCTTCTAGCGGGGTTCGGGGGTATGCTCCCCCGGAAAATTTTGAAAAAGTGGCGCAAAATCCTGCATTCTGGTGCAATCTAAGCTGAACAATATGTATTATTAGCGACAAAAGGGGGGGGGGGTACACCCCCCACTGAATCTGCCACTGGATATGGGGGTACCCCGGAAAATTTTGACGCCCTTTTACAAGTATAATGATGAAATTTCCTGTTAAAGCTCTTGGTTTTTTTTTTATTTTTTAGCATGATACAAAATTTCACTCAATATATTGCGGGGGCCTGGCCCCCCTTCTCTGACATTGGGGGGGGGGGGGGGGGGGGGGCAGCTCCTACGCCTATGATTTTCACTGTTAAACCTCTTTTTGCCACATAAATGGGGTTCACCACTGTACCACATGATACCCTCCAATGTTTTACGGAACTTATTTCCCATGGTTATGGAATCACATTCATAGGATGATGTTTTCCCGTAAAAACATCATTATTCCGGGAAATTGTGGCGTTAACATTTTCCACCTTCCGCACAAACGTTAAGAGGTATTGATCATGTGGTACAGTGGCGAACCCCATTTTCAACACAGCATTGGCAGTGCCAAATTAAAGTTCACAATGTGAATTTATATGTCAAGAATAGGTTATGATGTCGCATACATTTGTAGTCATATGCATCATAAGCTAATGGCATTTTAATATCAATGGTCAACATTTTGCATTTTTGTTTACTTTACTAAAACTTATATTTCTTCAACATCAACATCAATATCAACATCTTCAAAATAATTTTGGTTTCATATTTTGGTTCAAGCACTACTGATGAGGAATTGTATTCCGAAACGGCCGTCTAGTGCCGTAAAATTAAAACTGTATAATATATGCAATTACAAAATTTCTTAAAATAATTTTACATATGTTAAATTCGATATATGGATATTCATAACTGAATTATGCATATGTAAAAATAGTGGGGAAATATAGAAACGGCACCTCATAGATAAGGTACCTCTGATGACATGACAAATGGTGGGAATTCTGCACTTATAAATAAGCAAATGCAAACGTACAAACTTGTTTGCAATAAACTTTTAATCATTTTGCGTTTCATTGTTTATGAAACGTTAAAACATGACTATTCTTGCGAACATTTAACCTTTGATAAACTTAAGCATTAAATGTTATTTCTTGTAAGTTTCACTTGAACAGTATTCTGTAACCGGAAGTAACATTGATTTCATAATATGCAAAACGATTCCGGGTCTACCCTTTACGAAAAAATATTGGTACTGGTTCCGGTTTCAAAATCGTTAATATACTAAGAGTTTCCTTAAATTCAATTTGGCAAGTTTCAGATCGTAATACTTCTGTTAATTTTTAAGATATTCGGAAAGAGGTATGGCGGGTTTGATGATTTTGTCCTAAATGGACCGTTTTGGTTTTTGAAAAATAAAAGTCTAAATATTCTTGCACTTAATTTATAAAGCAGCAGTATTTTATTTGGCTTTTCAGATTTTGCCTCATACAAAGGTATGTTTTATTGGTATTTTTCTTAATAAGCTCATCTTTGTGCTCTATTATGCTAAAAAATGAAAAATGAGGGGGTTTTCCAGTCTTTGATAATTATTTTCAAAGTGTTCTCCTCGGAAGACCATTTTTTATGTTATTGTTTCTGAAAATATTTTCAAAATGCAATCATTACGAGTTTTCAAAAAATTGGTCCTCTTAGGAGAAAATGGTCAATTTTTAAAAATTAGGGAAAATTAAAACTGATCACTGCACATATAACTGATGTTGCATTTTAACTCAGCTGGCACTTACTGCTGTGGTTAGCTCAGTCGGTAGCGAGGACGCTTTGCAACATGTACGGCATGGGTTCAAATACCACCCGGATACCTTTTAATTTATTCTTCTTGGTTTTTTTTTTTATTTTTATCTTTATAAAATACTATTGTTAGATTTTTCTTTTACAAATATTAGTCTTTCAAAATGAGCATTATCTTCTTTAAAAACACTACTAGCAGATCAAGCCAGGTTACATTTTTATACAATAAATCTACGCATATCACCCGTGAATTCTTAGTGAAGCGTGATGTAAGTTAATACTTTAATCTTCAAGTGTTTCTGTTTATTGTATAAAGATGAAAAATGAAGATTATGGATGTTAAGGTTTGTTCAATATCTTACGAAAGCTTGTTAGTGCCATTTTTCAAAGTAAAAAAAAAAATAAAAATCGTACAAACGATTTTTTAAATCGTACAAACGATTTTTAAATTGTACAAACGATTTTTAAAATCGTACAAACGATTTTTTAAATCGTTCAAACGATTTTTTAAATCGTTCAAACGATTTTTAAAATCGTACAAACGATTTTTAAATTGTACAAACGATTTTTAAAATCGTACAAACGATTTTTTTAATCGTACAAACGATTTTTAAATTGTACAAACGATTTTTAAAATCGTACAAACGATTTTTTAAATCGTTCAAACGATTTTTAAAATCGTACAAACGATTTTTAAATTGTACAAACGATTTTAAAAATCGTACAAACGATTTTAAAAAGTCGTTCAAACGATTTTAAAAATCGTACAAACGATTTTTTAAATCGTACTAACGATTTTAAAAATCGTACAAACGATTTTTGTAGATATATGTATACATGTACAGTCAACAATCTTTATAGCGACCATATCCGTCACGGATATCCAACTTTGTTGTTTTAATGAATTTAGCATGATGTGGCATCCTGATTTATACATTATACAAAAACTTTAAAAATTAAATATATTTAAGACAATTTGTGGAAATGTTTAATGATCATGAAATATGGAATATTAAGCGCTGTCTTTGTAATTTATAAACATACAGGTCCGTTCAAAAAGTAATGTCACCCCCAAATTTCCCAAAAGAAATCTCTCTCCCTCTCTCTCTCTCTCTCCTTGTTTCTGTATTAAAGAAGAACTAAGGAATAAACATTTCATTCAATTTGCGAAAGGCCATTCTTAGTTAAACCACGATAACTAACAATACTATTGTCTTTAATTCTTATATTTTTAATATTTTCCATGGTAACTTTAACAAACATATACAATTTTATGTCGATGGTACTCCACTGTGTTAATGGCGGATGGAAACGCTAATGATACTGTCAACGTGAAAAAATAATTCAGACTTTTTCTTCTTTATGATTTTTATTGAATAATTACAAATTGGTTTGCATTTTCATGTTAAAAACGAACGTGCAATTTGAAAACATAAAATTTGTGAGTATACCTGACTGAAGTTATTGGGCGTAGTGTAAATATCTTTAGGTTTGCCCGTTTTCAACGTTACGCGCAGCGTCAAAATGGGGATCTAGAAACCCGTTGACACACAGATTATCAACAAAGCCGGAACTACTTTCTATTGTTGTTATCGGCTGATAACATATAATGACAATTAAAGTGTTATCGAATTTGAAATAATATTTACAATCGCAATACTTTTCCTTATATGAAACAGGTCTTCCTGACTATCTCCATAACCTCATGGAGAGAGTCGCGCACGCTACCAAATTCTGACTGGCGTATGAATACATAACTCCCAATACACATTACAATACACATAGCTCACAAATTTTAAATCCGCAGTTGGGTTTTTCGTTGACTTCCATTCAGCCATCAATGCTTACAAATTCAACATTTAATAGTTGTTCGTTTAGTTTTAATATGAAAATGTTACTCTTACCATTGATTATCTTTTAAGTGAAATAAAATATTTACGATAAGCTGAGGGATTATGTTTATTTTTCCGTCACCTGGAGACGGGTACGGGCGGAGCTTCACGTCAATCACGTCAAGTTACGTCAGAGTGGGCGGAGCTTCACGTCAATCAAGTCAAGTTATGTCAGAGTGGGCGGAGCTTCACGTCAATCAAGTCAAGTTACGTCAGAGTGGGCGGAGTTACAGATCCAATTGCTGTTCTATCAAATGATGTGCATCCAGCCACGGAGAGTTAGTAAACAAGTAAATTTAAGTGTTATCCGAAAAAACACTCATGTTTTTCGTATATTTTTAAAAGATTGTAAATATAAGAAATGGAATTTCACTTTTTTCTACCATGAGGTCATGGAGAGAACGAGAATGGCGCAAATTTAACATGAAGTGCTTCGCACTTCATTAAATTTGCGCCATTCTCGTTCTCTCCATGACCTCATGGTAGAAAAAAAGTAAAATTCCATTTCTTAAATAGAACTGTAAATATTTTGTGAAAAACGGCTTTTTATTCATGCGAAAATACATAAGTAAAAGTTAGTATTTAGTTGGTGATCCTCTTGCTTTGATGACGGCCATTATTCAATCTTGGCATACTCTCAAACAATTATGTTCACTTGGCTTTGTAGATTCTTTTGAGATATGTAATGCTTGTCAGAAAATACGAGACGGTCAGCTTCCATTTTCAAATCGTTTAAGATAACGTTTTGACATCGCTCAACGTTTAATATTGAAGAATTCTTTTTCAGAACTCCTCAAACCAGAGACATATATAAAAACGAAAAACTTGAATTTGTGAAACTATTTGCAGTTGCCAGTATTATTTAAAAACCAAACTCCAAAACAACGGGTTTTTTATATATATAAAATTCGTATAATAGATCAACTATTTCTAAGATATTAACCTTTGAATTTCGAAATATACATGTTTATTTGATTCCATGTGTTTAACTGCTTGAGGAAAATGTTTTACTTTCATGGATTTGAATTTGCAATAAAACAGCATTTAAAGAATCACTTGACACCATGATGCTTTTGTCAAAACGTGAATAAAACATTGTGTATACGGAGTTCAGTGTCAAATCAAATTAAAAGGCTAATCTTAATTTGTAACATCTACTGCATTAAAATAATGAAACAAATGATTTTAGATTCTATACAAGGTGTGCCGTTTCTTTTTGGAAATTTAGGGGTGACGTTACTTTTTGAACGGACCTGTATATACATGTACACATGTACTGTATTTTATGCACGTTTCGTCAGTTACTAAAGAATGACAAGTACAAGTGCTGCACATGTAAATAATCAGTAATCATGAGGTTTTTTTTCAGTATTCCGGTACCCTCTATCATTTCACTCATGGCCTTGATATAAAGATAAAGAATCTTGGCTTGGATGTAAAACACCATACTCAATTTCATTCTTTCCGTAGACGAATATTGGAAAGGAACGCAAAATCTAAATTAATTTCTATTACAGTTAATAAATACACAATAAGCAAATGGTTATTATTGTGCTCAAGTAAGGGTTTGTGATCAGTCTCTGTCCGTCGTGCGTCGATTGTCGTGCGTCAACTTATCATTGTTAACACTCTAGAGGCCACTGTCTTAGTTATATCTTCATCAAACTTGTCCAGAATGATATTCATGACAAAAGCAAGGTCAAGTTCGTTTATGGGTCATGCTAGATCAATAAGTAGGTTACTATGTCAAATCATAGAAAAACCTTGTTAACACTCTAGAGTCCATATTTTTTGTCTAATCGTCATATAATTTGTCCAGAACGATGTTCATAACAAAAGCTAGGTCAAAGTCGTAAAAACTAATAAAGAACTCTGTTAACCCCCTATTCATTACTATTTGGAAAATGTGCAGAACTCAATTTATTCTCAGGTGAGCGCCTGGGCCTCATGGCCCTCTTGTTTTCATGAACGTTCAACATGTTCAATCAAATATTTAGTCCTCAAGCACTAATTTAAGGCACGTTAAAGTCCATAATCATGAAAAATAATGTTTAAATTAAAAATTCATAATAACCAGTTTCACAATTAAACAAATAAAAACAACCAAGCACTAAAAGTAATCAATCACTTTTATTGTACACTACATCACACTGTTTGGTTCGATCTTCAGTTTAATTTAAATCCATTACACCAAAATTAAAGTCACTATTACGGTCCACTGTACAACAATTAACGACATTATGAAATAAAGTTGTACAAACTCCATTGAATTTTGAATCTGTAACAGCCGATACCGCATATAGCACGCCATATATACAATGACTGCAAACGTTCCTTTCCAATTTGTGGATTTAGTTCAGAGTATAAAAAATCGTTAGTACGATTTTAAAAAATCGTTTGTACGATTTAAAAATCGTTAGTACGATTTTAAAAAATCGTTTGAACGATTAAGAAAATCGTTTGTACGATTTAAAAAAATCGTTAGTACGATTTTAAAAATCGTTTGAACGATTTAAAAAAATCGTTTGTACGATTTTAAAAATCGTTTGTACAATTTAAAAATCGTTTGTACGATTTAAAAAAATCGTTAGTACGATTTTAAAAATTGTTTGAACGATTTTAAAAATCGTTTGAACAATTTAAAAATCGTTTGTACGATTTATTATTTTTTTTTTTTTTACTTTGAAAAATGGCACTAACAAGCTTTCGTAATCTTCGGCACAGGGGCCAGTTTCATAATAAAATTTAAAAAATACCCCCAAGTATATAAAAAAGAGTAAAGGGGAACAACGAATTAGATCTTTGACTTGTAGGTGCTCCGACAAAATTCTACATTACTTTTTTAATTTGTGTCCGATCATCGTGATCTTGGTGTCATTTTGTTCCCAGATAAATATTCTTTAAATTGACATTAAATTTTTAGACATAACTTAAAATTTTAATAAAATGTTCACAAGGAAAACACAGAAAAATGTTGTAATTTTGCCCGATGTAGCTAAGCCCGTCCATGTAAAAGTAGTTTAAAATTCGCATTACGATCATGTTTTTCACTATCAGCGTCCGTGTCAACTACAAATGCTGATGTGGCTCGAAGAACTAGATAAAAAGCAATAAATTTCAAAGGTAACCGTTACTCACTTCTAAATCTACAAGCTATAATATCCTAATTCGTTGCAACACGGACCAACTTTCCTCTATCATGCCTCCATCTTGTTATTATATATGTCGTTAATTTAAGCTGCGATTTGATTGGTTAAAAATATTTCACCCCTTCCGTTGGCATTTGTAGAATTTTGTCAATGTATCAAACTTTCTATCAAAATGACTTTATAATTATTTATACTTAAAAAAGAAAGATAAAATAAGTAAATGTAAATTCATTTTCTTAAATTTTCATAAACACAGAGCGGATTGGAATATTTTTAACCAATCGAATAACAGCTGTAACACATGCGCGAAACATGCTTAGTTTAAACAATATTTATTTTGAAAATCAAATCAATAACATAATGAAACAATTTATAAATCAGGATTCTGGAACAAGAGTATAACTCTTATATTAACCAGTTTCCTGTGCATCTATAATATAACAATTTATACAACATGGCATTATATACAAGCAATTAAGTAAGGCATTCTGTAGAACATTATGAGAGAGAGAGAGAGAGAGAGAGAGAGATACACACATAAAACAATGGAGTATGAATAGTTATCAGTGAAATCGTTTGGATTGGCGAATGAATTCATGAACATGTAAGAACACTTCAGCATTTTTCGCTGGTGTTAGTGAACTATCTCCATATAACAATGTACTCAAATTATAATGGCAATTCAAGGTTCCTATAGTACGACGTCGAATAACATGATACAAAGTGAGTGAGTGAGTAATGGTGTTTAACGTCCCAGTCAAGAATATTTCACTTATATCGAGACGTCGCCAGCTATAGGCGAAGGTGCAGAAATTTTGCCTGTGCGTTGCGCTGATGGCATTATACAGCAGGGTTCTTTAACGTGCCAAGCCCACCGTGACACGGGACCTCGATTATTTTAAGTTCCCATCCGAAAGAACCGTGACTTTCATTTCGTAATGCCGAGTGCTTGGCGAACGAACAGTCACTACCCACTTTCAAGTCTTGGGTCAGACCCGGCCGGGGTTCGAACCCACGACCTCCCACATACGGAGCGAGCACTAACATGATACAAAGGGCAGTGTAATAAAAAGTGTTCCGTATTCTCAATTTGACCACATAAACAATAAGGGTTTTCTATGAGATCTTTATGAAAGAGATGGGAATGTAATGAACTGCATTTTAAGCGCAATCGACAATGATGTATTTGTTCAATACGATTGCCAATATTAAAGTAGGATGGGATCTGTGATTCATTATTGAGGAAAGTTTTGAATTGAGAAATAGAGCCTTCACGAATATGTCCAGGTAGATCATTCCAATCTCTTGTTGCAGAAGGTAGGAACGATTTGAAGTAAGTATCCGTTTTGCACAAGAACGTGTCTAAATTGCTAGATGTACGTGTGTTATAAGAGTGTCTCTGGAAAGTTGTTGAAGGTACCAAGTCGTTTAGATATTGAGAAGACAGGCCGTGATACATTTTGTAGAATTGTAACAGTTTATGTTTTTTACGACGGTATTCTAAAGTTTCCCAACCAACTTCTTGATACAATAAGGACAAACTAGATAATTTGGTGGCTCCGCAAACTGTGCGAGCCGCTTCAATGTTTATTTTTTCTAGCTTATTGATATATTCCTGGGTGACGGGTTGTCCCAGAGGATGTCTCCATATTCTAGTAATGGCCGAATGAAGGTGAAATATATTTTTTCGAGAGATTTGCGATCAAGTTGGAATTTTAATTTCTTGAGAATAGCTAATCTAGAGTAAACTTTTTTGATTAGGTCGTCAACGTGAGCTTTCCATGTACCGTCATTTGACAATATAATACCGAGATGTTTATGGTAATCAGATTCAAGTATTAATGAGTTGTCTAAGTATATTGCCGGATGAAATGGTTGTATTAATTTTCGAAACATGCTTTATTTATGAGCTCAAAATGGAGGCATGGTAGAGGAAAGTTGGTCCGTGTTGGAACAAAATATGATATAATAGCTTGTAGATTTAGAAGTGAGTAACGGTTACCTTTGAAATTTATTACTTTTTATTTAGTTCTTCGATACACATCAGCATTTGTAGTTGACACGGACGCTGGTAGTGAAAAACATGAGCGTAATGCGAATTTTAGGCTACTTTTACATGGACGGGCTTAGCTACATCGGGCAAAATTACACTGTTTTTCTGTGTTTTCCGTTTGAACATTTTATTTAGATTTTAAATTATGTCCAAAAATTGAATGCCAACTTAAAGAATATTTATCTGGGAACAAATTGACACCAAGATCACGATGATCGGACACAAATTAAAAAAGTAATGTAGAGTTTTGTCGGAGCACCTACACTTGAAAGATCCGATTCGTTGTTCCCCTTTACTCTTTTTTATATACTTATCGGTATTTTTTAAATTTTATTATGAAACTAGCCCCTGTGATCTTCGGCTCTTCAAGGACAAACAAAGCGCTTGTTTTCATAGACCTGGTCTAATTATAGAACACGAAATCCTCAGGTGTTTAAAAATACACCGTTACGTCATTCATCCATTCAAGCAGGGGGCAGTGTGTAAAGCGCCTATCAAACCCGCCATACCTCTTTAAGGTGTCATTTTGAAGACAATTTCAAGCTTATAACATTTGTATTCATTTTTTGTCAAAAACATCAGTTGAACATTAATTTTTTAGTTCTGAAAAAGGTGATCAAAATAAGCTAAATTTAAGTTAAGGAAAATCATGATTGTAAACCCGTGGCATAATAGATTAAAACGTCAGTCTTCAAATCCAGGGTCTCTCACCGCTGTGAGTTCGAGTGGTACGCCTTGTCTGTGGCGTACTGACTCTGTGAGCTAGCACGTTAAAGTTAGAGTGCGCGTTAGTACAGGGCAGACCGTCATACAACACACTCGCACGTCACGTGCATACACAAAAGTGTTCATAGATTAATCCATAAAGATTAATAAAATAGTTCTCGTCGCGAATAGCTGAAAAATTGCTGATGCGACGTTAATTAAGCAACATTCAACCAACCAACCAACCAACCAAACGTGGCATGGTCAGAGAAGCCTTAGATTTACAACTGATTAGCGAATCAAATATCAAAACATTTAATAATAAAATGTATGACATGTTATGCTTAATCAGAATTTTTAAGTATACGTTTAATTTTATTTATGAGAGAGAGAGAGAGAGAGAGAGAGAGAGAGGGCGACTTACCCGTGATTATAAAGACTTCATTTGTTGGATAATTGTATATCGCCTTTGTACTGATCCCAAATTTAGTTGTTTTAAGGGCAACAACATTTTTATAACTATCAAAATACCAGATTGCATCAATCGTGAGATTCTTGTCAACAATGTTTATTTCCAAGTTTGTTGTAAACCGTTCCAGGATATGTGGTAAACTTGGACCTTTTGAAGCTAAAATAAAAGAGTCGTGATAAAATATGAGATATCACGTGACACACGTTAAAACCCAGGCCAACATGATCAATATCATTCATTTCAACACGAAATACATGTACATGCGACTGGTTTAATTTTGTATCAAAGTATAAAAGATATATTTCATCTCAGCCTAATTAAAACAGATTTTCATAACAATTACTATATATACTAAAATTTGCATTATAAAACTACTTAAGTACAATTTTTCTCCTTTTCAAAATTATTGTTTAAAATAATCGTAATATTTAGTTATATTACACACCATAAGTGCTGTATTTCAAAAGTTGACATGAATTATTTTGTAATCAATAATAATAATAATAATAATAATAATAATAATAATAAAGGCATTACACAATACATTGGTAAGGCTAACTGTTTTTTCAATATCCCTATCTCTACATGATTTTTAGCTATTCAAGATTCCCATAAAAATGACAGCTTTGTACCCACCGTATTTTGTTAACGTCCTCAAAAACAAAAAGAGTTCCAACAAGGGGTCATTGTCAGAAAATATCAAGAATCAAGAATTCGAGGTTCAAGACAATATTTTGCATAATATGGCATAATTATGTCAAATACCAGTTTTTGAATAATTTTTTTTTCATTAAAAATTTTCAAAAAGTAGTATACTGATAAATATCATATTTTGAATGTATTGAATGATTTTTTTAAATGGCATATTGCAGTTATAAAATAAGCCGATAATGATGGGCTGTACACCACACGGGACTTAACAATCAGCGTCATACTCATCCTTCATTCACTGATTTAGCAAAACAATGTCAGTTAACTTTATCAGTTGAATCAAGGTTGCATCTTACCTCCAGTAGGTGGCACTGCTGTTGGACAAACAAATTCGTGTGAACAAGGAATCAAAGCGACAATAAACAAGCACTGTAACTTCCAACTATTCTCCTGAAAGGAAAAAAAAACAAAATATTACCCCTAAAACAGATTATAGAAATTACGACGTGATTTCTACGGATTCCATAAGACTGATAACTTGTGGGCAATGTCGCTATTTTTTTCTTAGCAGAAGGCCCCAGTTTCATATGAGAATATTTGTTACACATGTCTACATTTTATACATATACCAAATTTAAATCAAATCGGTCCATATATAATAATGTAAAGCCCATAATTTTTTTCTATTTATAAGTAACAACGGCAATATTAAGGTGTTGAACAGGACCACTGGGTACTTTTTAAACCCATGCTATATAGAGACCTTCCAACCCTTATTTGGATTTTAATTGGTCCAGTGGTTTCAGAGAAGATGATAAACATTTTAGGAAAACATACATACATACATGCATTAAAGTATATTAATAATATGTCTCAAAATTATTTTCAATTTACTATATTATTAGCTTTATTTGTTCATTTAGTCGTGGTAATCATAAATGTAACAGTCTGACGAGTTATTTTTGTTATCATCAAGTTTTTCATCAGCCCCAATGTTACTCTTAAGCTCTGTATTTTTTGTATCAGAAATAAGTCACGGCTTGAAAATACCAATATCACGAAAATAATCCAACAGCAGGCAACAACGATTGATAGAATGGGAGTTAACGTACCAATCAAGAACATTTTACTTATATCGAGACACTAGCTATAGGCGGAATGGCATAATTTTTCAAGTATCAGAAGTGTGCTCAGGACAATGCATATATGCATGGAGGGTTCTTGAACGCCTGACGTTACACGGGGCATAGGTTTTTAAGGACTGTACCGAAAGACCCCTTGACTTTCATTTCTAAATGCAGAGTGCTTGGCGAAAGAACAGTCACTGCCTATTTTCAAGTCTTGGTCAGATCCCGACCAAGGCCCGAACTAGAAATGTGTCTTGAGAGCCTGAATACCCCCCGCCCCAACATTTAACCCCTGACCTTGACCTTTGACTTATGCACATAAATTTGGTATGCGGCATATCACATGATGATTTACATTTGTGCCAAGTTTGATCAAATCCATCCATACAGACATTAAAAATATAGAGCGGACACGATATTTGGACGGACAACCAGACGGACGGACAGATAGACAGGGTGAGTCCTATATACCCCTAAATTTCAATTGCTGGGGGGTGGTTATAAATCGTTTAGGGGGTATAATGAGACCGGTATCACAAAATTACTGTCTGTGAAACTCATTCCCATGCAAGCTTATAAATCTGATATTATTTCTAATTCTAACAATGCCCATGCGACATACATGTTAGTAGGTTTGCATTCTATATGAGTTGAGTTGAGTTGAGCAAATGGTGTTAAATGTCCAAGTCAAGAATATTTCACTTATATCGAGACGTCGCCAGCTATAGGCAAAGGTGCAGAAATTTTGCCTGTGCATTGCGCTGATGGCATTATACAGCAGGTTTCTTTAACATGCCATCCCCACCGTGACACGGTCCTCGTTTATTTAAAGTTCCCATCCGAAAGAACCGTGAATTTTATTTAGTAATGCCGAGAGCTTGGCGAAAGAACAGTCACTACCCACTTTAAAGTCATGGGTCAGACCCGTTCGCGGTTCGAACCCACGACTTTCCACGTACGGAGCAAGCATTCCGCATGAGTCTTATTTACAAATAGTCACTGTTTATATAAATGTAGGAAACAGTAGGGAACTGATTAAACTTATAAAACCGGAATTTATTATTTGGGTTTCTGTAAAAATAAATATCAACACAAAATATGTACATAAATATATCGTCCATATTAGATGATAACGATTCTACAGCACAGACCTGTCGAAAATTTAATACCGACGTGACCGAGTAAATGAAAAAGAGTCCAAAGGTGCCGAATATCCGAGATATAGATAGATGGTCCAGTGTCCTAAAAGCTGTTGATTTTCATAACATAAAACCTGTTGAAATATAGGTAACGAAAAGCCGAATTAGCTGTAGATTTTGCACTAAAGTGTTAAACTTTCAACAGGTCTGTACTAGTAATGTAAACGTACACTGGGTATCGGGATCGAGCCTTCAAATGTCCCGGTAAAGTTTTACACTATACAATCATGTAACTTTTATATTGTATTAATTCTATAATGTAGGAAAGTTATTGGTCTTACCTTCATCATGATCCAGGATTTTTTTTAAATAAAGATTTTTTAAAAAGAAAATTGTGTTGAATTTTAAATTATGTCCGTATTTAAATCATATTTATAAGTGCAAACAGATAACAAGTTGATTACAAATAGTTGATATCATATCTCAGTATTCATACTTGATCACGTGTATTTATTGTACTGATGCAAGACAAAGTTCATGTATGTGTGTGTGTGTGTGTGGGGGGGGGGAGTCCAGCTCTTCTCTAACCCCTCTCCCTCTCCCCTCAAAAGCCGAGTTCTGTAAGTGTGGGGGTCGCACTAAACGCACTGGTAAAATTTCTACACTTCGCCTATAGCTGGTGACGTCTCGATATCAGTGAAATATTCTTGACTGGGACGTTCAACACCATTACTCAACTCCCCCTCCCCGAGCCAGGACATTGTAATAATGCTTGAAGAACACGCTTTTTATAATTTCACTGAACAAATTAATTAAGTTAATGTGCTGCTTTTGGATTATTTCAGTAAAAGATACTGCGGTAATTTAGCAAATTCGACTACACTGGGGTCGGGATTCGATTCCAAGCTGGTTCAGACACAAACCTTGAAATCGGACAATGAGAAAGAACTAAAATTCGTCGACCGCTTGTCATTTAGAAATAATTAGAAAAGTGGGTATGGCAAGAACGAGTCACGATGTTAATCGCTGTAAGCATATTCCACTGTAGTTTCATTTGTAGCTGGTGATATCTTGATATATATATATATATATATATATATATATATATATATATATATATATATAATAATCTTGCCTAGGAACATGCTATTTATTTGCTTATTCTGGAATGTCCACAAAAATCACCCTCTACAATGCCTTTAATTGCATTTAACAAAAATGCATTTTTTTAAATTTCTTTTCACTTCAAGTTTTACCCTCCTGTTTACCATAGAACCAATACGTTAATTGTGTTGGTAAAGATAGAACTTTTAAAAGAAGTTTACAAAAAGTAGCTGTATGACTTCCTTTTGCAAACCTCCCCTCCCCACTCACCCCATTAAATAATGACACCTAGAACCCCATAGTGTGAAAAAGTCAGTCAGTTCATTTACCGAACGTTGGCTTTCTTCGGGTATTCCGATTTTCTCAACATCCTTGAACTGACAACCTCGGTTCTGGAATGGAGCGTTAAACACCACTACTCTTCTCTATTAGGCTTAATATAAAAAATTGTTTTACAAAAAATGTTCAAAAGCTTAATTTTGCATTTCAGGAAGGCTTTTTGTATCGAAAATTATAATTGTAACGGAGGACCGAATTGGAAGTCTTTCCAAAATCCAGATCCATGCCGTTATCCCTATCCACCCGTCGGACGTTGTGTCGCCTTAAAGACCAAAATAAATTTGGCAGATTTCTATACATCTTTAAAGAAACACGTCTGATATATATCCTTAACTGATCCCCACTTGTACAAGACAATACGACTTAGTAGCATGGGAATACAATCTTGTGTTGATCTCGAAACTTAAACATGCAGATATATATACACATGTACGTCATTCGTTAATTAATCTGTAATGAACATCTTAAGTAAAATATAACTGTGTACCAATAACCAATAACCATTGTTTCTGCCATTTTACGGAGTTTAAAGGAGAAAAAGGTATGTTGTTAATTTTATATTTACACTATTCAAAATGGTTTTTCTGGTCGATATTTATATAATGGTAAGCACATGTACGTATAGGTTCCGTTTATTGTAGCATGTGTATATATTATATACACGACCTAGTCTTTAAATAGCAGACTGAAGAAACATGCACAAACTTAACTGTGGTAAAATATTTAATACTGCAAAACGTACAGTACAGACCTGTATAAAATTAACGATCGAGCTTACGAAAGGCTCGGCTGCTGACTGACCGAGATATGGATAGTTAGTGGCTGAAAAGCTAGGACAGCAGAGATGTGTTTTATCAGTAGTGGATCAGTTTTATTATTTATGACCAGTGATGATATGTCATCTTGTATTTCAACCACAGTCCAGGCTATGTACAAAAGGCGGGAGCATTTTATTATGTAGTATCCACAGGGGCCAGTTTCATAATAAAATTTTAAAAATACCGATAAGTATTAACGGTATTTTTTAAATTTTATTATGAAACTGGCCCCTGTGGTAGTATCTGTATTTTAGTAGTTTTTAAAGACAACAGCTTTTTGATATTGAACTGTGATGCTTTTTACAAAGTATATACCTTTTTTAATGTACTGTACATTTAATGCTATTTTTATGGGTTTTTTAAAACTATATAGCATAATTAATTGTTTTAATATGTATTAAATAATGAGTGTCTCATAAGTCAGTAATGCCCGGGCATTAATACTTTTAGTGAGAAAACTTTTACATTTTTATGTATGTACTTATTAGATGTGTATTAATGTGTGACACTATAATAAAATAACTTATTATATATATAAGTAATGAGGGGGCAATATGAGCTAGTTTCAACACAAATATGTTAGTTAAGTACTAACTGTACTGAGCCCGGGAGGAAACATGCGCTACTTATTTTTAATCCTCAATGCACTAATACGATGTGTCGGTTTTAAAAAATAAATGTGCATGTCTCTTCAAGCGCTCCGTAGCCTGCTTTCTTTTGAACTAAACTTCAATAAAAGTACATTCTTAATAGAAAATCAATTTTGGACGATGTTGTATGCTTCCGATATTCCAGTTTCGTTTAAATCTCGTTTGAAAATATTTTCCAATAGATGTAACACTAGTGGAAATATATATATATATATATATATATATATATATATATATATATATAATATATATATATATAATTTAACAATATTAAATCGTGTGAAAATGTATATATTTATGACATACAGATTTTGTGTATTGTAATTTTGAACTTAAATTCTATAACTGAAAAAGATAAATGGCGTCACCCGAAGTATGGAGAAAAAAGGGTCTCTATGTCTACAGCAATAAGTGACTTTACGAAATTAAACAGCAATCAGTGACTTTACGAAATTAATAGTATGAAAAAGGTTTAATTCATGAACTGTACCGAATGGTTTTATCGAGAAGATCAGTGTCCCAAAAATGGGTAAAAACCGGAAAATTGTCAAAATAGGTGTAAATTTAACAATACATGTATATTGTTGCAAAGATAATCAAATTAGGAAAAAAATAATATATCTACTAATTAAATTTACTGTATCGATCATATGGCAATCAAGTAAAATTTACCAAGGGCGACAACTTTAAATGGTTCGTGTTATTCCCTCGAGAGTTATCCCCCTTTACTTAAATTTATGCAACGTCAGTCACCGAGTGAGTGACGGTGAGTGCATTCGGTTAGTATACGCCACATCTCTTCAATATTTTGTTGCGGGGATGTAACATAATATAAATTGAAACCTTTCATGAAATGGAATACGTTTATCAAATAACAGAGGAACAGTATACATACAGTTACTGACCGTTGACGTCGACTTCACTGACACTGCCTCTTAAGGCTCTTTCAGCCATCACGTCACTGGTGACCCACTGTCACTGCTGAGTGCTGACTTCACATCAGGTACATACAGGGGTTTGTATATATGGTCTGTTATTGAAAAACAACTATGGAGGTTAAATTTCTACAGAGAGGAAAGTTGGTTAGATTTTAGAGGAAGCCAATGACGGAACTGGCGCCAGTGGCCATGATATGAATTCACTGACTATTGAAGTTACCTCCCTTTAATTGTATATCATCAGACTTTTGCTCGAACACACAATAACTTTCACACGAGCATGCAAATTGTAATATTATAATGTTTTTAATTTTCTGAATGAAATATATAAAAAAAAGTATATGGTCTAAATGTGCGAACTGCAAAGACAAGATAATTGTTTTTGCACATTCGACAGATATATCAGCAGCTCACCAACTTTGGGTTCGAACCCCAGCCAGGTCTAACTAAACTAATTGGAAAAAAGGTAGTGGCTGTTCTTTCGCCAAGCACTCCGCATTTAGAAATGAAAGTAACATGTCCCTTCCGAAGAGACCTTAAAAATCGATGCCCCGTGTCACGGCAGGTGTCACACGTGAAAGAACCCTTTTGGCACGTTGCCCTGAGCACACTGCAAATTAAGGTAAAACATTTTCACTGCACCTATAGCTGGTGACATCTCGATATAAGTGAAATATTGTTGACTGGGACGTAAAACTTCATTCAATCAATGTATCAACAGCTCACTTAATTTCGTTTGAAACCCGCCGGGTTGCAGAACTGCAGAACGGTTCTGCAGTTTCAACCACACTTGCATGTATTTTTAATAATTTTATAATGAAACTGGCCCCTGTGGTTTCACGAACGGATAAAGAATGTACCGGTAAATGGACGAATCCTATTACAATACACAATATCGCCCACGATTCTTAATTTATTGTTTTATAAAATGAACTTTGTTTATAAAGTTTTTTCTTCTTTTATACTCTTAGCATTAATCGGTGGAGACAAGTTGTACAAACTGAAAACGGATAGTTGTCTGGTGTAGGAGAGAATCCAGTGTTTTCTGTGAGTTCGCAACAAAATTGTCTTAGATAGAAGCTTGCGTGTTTGGCGAAAAGGATCAAAGATAACTTGGCTGCTTTATTGTGATTTTTGTAATAATTAAAAAAAAAAAAAAAGGTCGATGCTGGAAGTATTTCAAAGCCAAGTTCAGATGAAGGGTTACTGAGTTCAAGGCAGGGACGAACAGTTTTCTTGAAGCAAATTTGAAACGTCTAAGAATGATATAAAATAAAACAGCTCTCCGCATAATTACAATATCTGCAGTTTTCTTACAGATGCCAGAAGTGTCTGTCGGGTCAACTTAAATTGTAAATTGACAACTTACGGGGCTGTTTGACGTTGTTGTAGAATTTGAAATTTAGCACTAGTGCACAGCTGTAAAGGAATTCCGTTAAGCCATGGTTCAGAAGAGATATAGAAAAACAGAACATCTTGGAAAGTTCACTATCATTGTAGTCGCCTTTAGTGTGTTGTATTTTATTTACGCCACGGTAGTAAAATCATACATCGATGATTATGTGCGACCAATGTTGCACAAAACTTGAAAAATGATTTTTTATAAAGTATTATATACAAAAATCCTATATTCATTATTAGTGAAACCCCGGTTTTCAGAAATTGTGCAAAAATGACATTTTTCTATCATCGTTTTATTAAGAAGTGGCTATATCAGTTTCACTTCCTAATAAAATCATGACATTAAAAGTGTTAAACTACAAAATGTGGCAACAATCATTGAAAACAAGAGGTTTAATAATTATGAATATGGTATACATTCTTTTAAATTTGTGTTTGAGGATGTTCAATAAAAGTTTTGCATTTCTTGACTAACTATAAGAAACGGTTATACATATATTTAGCCCCTGTGTTAATTTACTGCGTGTATGCACGTGCATGTACGTAGTAAAGCTGTCATTAAACTTTTTTTAACATTCACTTCCGGGACATCTAGTCTCACATTCGCCGCTAGAGGCCCATGGAATGACTTAAACTGTGTTTGACTTCATGTTCTCAGAGCTCCAATATATTCAGGACGAGGTTTGGGGTTTACTCATTCAGGAGAACACGCTACTCTTCAATTCAAACAACATACCACCCCGGTAGCTCAGTTGGTAGAGTGCTTGCTCCGTATGTGGGAGGTCGTGTGTTTGAACCCAGGTCGGGTCTGACCAAGACATTGAAAATAGGTAGTGACTGTTCTTTCGCCAAACACTCGGCATTTAGAAATGAAGTCTAAGGGTCCTTCGGAAGAGACCTATAAATCCGATGCCCGGTGTCAAGATTAAGAACAGGCTTCCTGTACACTGGCCTAAGCGCACTGCAAATTTCTGCCACTTATAAATGATGACATCTCGATATGACTAAAATATTTTTGACTGGGACGTAGAACCCCAATCAACCAATCCATTCAAACAACGCCATCGTATTCACACAAGGTAAGCGTAAAACATTCTGATTTGAAGTCACGAAATGTTATGAAGAAATTATGCATGCATCTTTTGGGTTACTAAAGTCCATTTACGACCCTTTAGTCTCTTGGTTTTTCGTAAAATTCTCTAAAACGAAACTTTTTATTGTAAAAGTAAAATCGTACATTTATTATACAATTCATGCCGTAATTAATTTTTAATATTTCTATCCTTAAACTTTTCTCAGTTTTGCCCCATACTCCGTAAATTTTGGTCAATTTTGAGCAACGGCTATTTTGTCTAAGTCCTACATTTCGGTCGAAACCATTTCAGACAGGGATATACTGATCTAATTTGCATAAGAAATACTTATCGACAATATGTTGATACGCAACACTACACATGATTGACAAGGACGGATATTGTTTTCATAAATTTGTTTATAAAATTACTCAAAATTGTTTAAATTTATTAATAGTTATCAATATACATATGGTGTTATAATGCTGCACGTACGAGTACGTCATGTACTAAAAAAGATTTTTGTACGAAATAGCATTCTTGCCACAATTCACGTGCAAATCATTTATTTGAGACAACGTTCTCTCTCTCTCTCTCTCTCTCTCTCTCTCTCTCTCTCTCGTTGTACCATAATTCTTACTGAAATTCATTTAAGAACGGTGATACTTATCCTTGACAACCTTCAAACAATTCACGTGCAAATAATTTTTAGAGACAATGTTTTCTCTCTCTCTCTCTCTCTCTCTCTCTCGTTGTGCCATTATTCTTAAATGGTAAATTATGGTAACTAATTAAACTTATAAATCGTGTGTACGGATAATAAGAAAGACTGCAAGAACTTTGTCAAATCTACTTGGTGGTTGGCAAGAACTACCGTATTCATGATCAGGTGTACACGTGTTGTAAAAGTCGGTCAACTTTGACTTTAGCAATTTGGTAACCGAATTGTAATTAGAGGCGTATGTTAACAAATATTTCTGATCGTTGTAGCAGAAAATATGACTTAAATAATAATGATAAATCAACAACTGTGTAGATTTTTAGAGACATTAACTCAAAAAAAGTTTCAGGAAAACTGGTTGTGATATTAATATACACGTGGTTGGGGTGACTATCTTCGTAGAATCGAAGAAGATTGTGTGAATGACCTGTAACAGAAACTGATTAGCATATGAAAAACCCTCTCACTCCTGTTTTTGGTATCGCCGCAAAGGTTAGGAAAATGGCGCTAAAACAATTTACATAGCGATATAGAAGGCGATATTAAAAAGTTTTAATATGAAGTCAAGAGAGTAGATTAGACACCGGCTACAACAGGCCACATTACGGCATAGGCTTGTTTTCACGATGCAAAAAGCTATGATTTTTATTCACACGTTAACCCCATGAAAAGGGACAAAAACCAAGAGACTAATTGGTTGTAAACAGACTTTACATACACTTCATTCTAGATATACAGTACATACATGTCGAAAGTTTAACACTTATGAATACATGTAGTTGAGTTGAGTAATGGTGTTTAACGTCCCAGTAAAGAATATTTCACTTATATCGAGACATCGTCAGCTTTAGGCGAAAGTGAAGAAACCTTGCATGTTCGTTTGGCATTATACAGCAAGATTCTTTATCGTGCTACTACGTATACTTCCATGACACGGGACCTCGTTTATTTTAAGTTCCCACCCAAAAGAACCGCGTTTTTCATTCTGGAATGCCTAGTACTTGGCGAAAGAACAGACACTACCCACTTTCAAGTCTTTTCCCTAGTCAGACCCAGACGCGGTTCGAACTCACGACCTCTCACTTACGCTTATGAATAGGTGGCGAGTCAATAGTTCATCTCGGACCCTCGTTTACTATATTTTTGGATCACTAGATATCTAGACAGTCGACATTTTAGATCGACTCCTATTAGATAGCTTAGTGTGAAACTTTCGACAGGTCTGCACTATATCATTATATTAGATCAGTTGAATGGTGTGATGGTACTAGGTTTTACTTGAAGAACTTGAAAAAAAATAATGGCGGGACTAGTCACGACTTGTCACACCCAAACCATGTACCAGCATGAGCAACCCAGCCACAAATGGAGATCGAGTCGGGCCCGCCACATTACAACAACTTTATTCAGTAGCCTATTGCGTTTTAATAAAAAAAAATCCCCGCACGCATGTAACGTATTCCATCTTATTATCAGAAGTCTATGAATGAACTTCTAGTCTATCTTATTTCAAGTACATTGATATACATAGTAATCCTTAAAGAAGAGGACGAATCCGATTACATGTCATGTTAACGGTGTTGTACATAACTACCTTCACATCGCCCCACTTGAAAGACCTACCGACCATACTGGTAGAGCAGTACAGGTAATAAGACGATTGTTATCAAAGATCAATCAACCCCTCAGGTGAATATGGCCAGGTATGATATATGATCTATTTATATCAATGTAAGTACTACTTTTTCACATGATGTGTATACTTATTTTACCAGACTGGAGGTATCAACAGATAGTTAATTATTTATATTAAACATATTTTCTGGGTCACAAAACCAGAGGTAAGTCGTATAATGTATATACGTGGCTACTGTGTTGTGCAGTAGTAATGTGCATGTAAACATGTCGCATACCAACTCATTCTGGATTTATGAATAATAGTCGAGATGAATGCGATATGGATATAGACGCGCATAGTATAGCACGGTAATACTTTTTATGAATGAAATAAGGAAAGAACTAGCCCCTTCGAATTCCCGACATACACACGCACACACCTGTTCTTGCAATTGGATGAACTAGAACCTTCGAATTCTCGACACACATACGCGCGCGCGCGCACACACACACTGTTTATATTTAACATCCATGGACATTTAGTTTACTGTGATTTTTGGACCCCCATGGACACAACCCGGATTCGGTCGGTATCCATTCTTCCGTAATATTGAACATTTTAGCAACAGTGCTTCTAAAGATATAAGCGAAATAATATTTCCCAGTTAAATAATGACCGAGGGCCAGATTGTGTCGCTGCCAATATGATCATCAGAATGCAACCTCAAAGTATATATGCACAGTATGATTATATGTGTTGGTGCTAGCGTGACAAGAGGCTTTGCATGTGACCGCCATTTTATATCAAAATCTCATATTCTGAAATTTATTAAAACCTTGATTAATCATTTCCTCCACTATATAATCTTGTTATTCTTAACAGTCAGTGATAGGGTTAAATAAAAAAAAAATGCTGTACGTCGTCGACCTACACGTATGTAGACATTGGACCTCTACTGCATGTCACGGTTCTTTCGGATGGGAATTTAAAATAAACGAGGTCCCGTGTCACGATAGGCTTGGTACGATAAAGAACCATGGGGCATGATGCCATCAATGCAACACACAGGCAAAATTTCTGCACCTTCACCTATAGCTGACGACGTCTCGATAAAAGTGAAATATTCTTGACTGGGACGTTTAACACCATTACTTAACTCTACTGTATGTATTTTCAACACTAATGTCCGAGTGATTACGCTTTCAAGTACATATTATACCGAGACCGCAGTGGCATAATGGATAGGACGTCAGTCTACAAATCAAGGGTCTCTCACCGCTGTGAGTTCAAGCCACGCTCAGACCACATGTGGGGAAGTAATTTTCCTTATCGTTGGTCGGAATATTGGATTGGGGGATTGTACGCTTGTCTGTGGCGTACTAACTCGGTGAGCTTGCGACCTGAAAGTCGCTCTGAGTGCACGCTAGTACAAAGCAGACCATTAACACACTCGCACTTCATATGCATACACGAACTTGTTCATAGATTAATCCATAAAGATTAATAAAATAGTTCTCGTCCCAAACAGCTATAAAATTGCTGATGCGACGTTAAGCAACATTCAACCAATCATATTATGCCAGTTTTTTTATTTTGCAGCACTAGACGGCCTTTTCGGAATACGATATCTCACCAGTAGTGCTTGGGCCAAAATTGCGAAACAAATTTTCCCCGGATGTTGAAACTGAGTTTGTGATATCTCGGAAAAATATCTCAGAGATACCGACTCGGTGGTTTAAATTACATAATATACCAGTTTTAATTCTACAGTACTTAACGATCAATCAAACACAAAGTTGTACGTCCGACGTTGGGTAGTCTGGACTTCCGCAAACTACTGCTACTGTAATACTTGCGCCATTTCTTTTGTCATCGTAGGCCACTGCGGTAGCTAGTTGGCAGAGTACTCGCTCAGTAAATGAGAGGTCGTGGTTTTGATCCCCGACCGGGTCTGACCCAAGACTTGAAAGTGGGTAGTGACTGTTCTTTCGCCAAGCACTCGGCATTACGAAATGAAAGGGAACTTGAAATAAACAATGTCTCGTGTCACGGTAGGCTTGGCACGATAAAGAACCCTGTTGTATAATGTCATAAGCACAACGCACAGGCAAAATTTCTGCATCTTCGCCTATGCTGGCGACGTCTCGATATAAGTGAAATATTCTTGACTTGGACGTTAAACACCATTACTTAACTCAACTCTTTTGTCACCGCAAATGATTGAAAGGTGACTGATATCACGCTAATCCTAGCTAACAAACATAAAACTGATATTATTCGGTTAATTGAAATCCTGAAATACATGCACAGTACAGGCCTGTCGAAAGTTTAACACTGAGCTAATGAAATGAAGTCGAAACCGACTGCCGATTGACCGAAATACGGATAGCTAGTCACTGCCGAAGGATATATCGCAACTGCCGAACAGCTGCCGAGATGTAGTGATGACCTTCGAGTTCGAAACAAACCCGTTATCCCAGTGTTAAACTTTCGACAGGTATGTACTGTAGATATTTAATATATAATCGTAAATATTTTCACACTTTTTTAAAATAATCATATATTTCTTTTTTCAAGGGATGTTGTGAAATATAACACGTGAAGCCAAAACGACAAATATCCAGGCAAAAAAATTCTGGTTGACGTTGCATTCATATTTGGCGATATGGGACAGGAATGATATGGTATTCTGAAAAGTGAAAACAAAAAACAATGATGTGGTAGTCAAGTCAAACAGGGATGATATGGTGTTGAAGGTGAAACAGGAATGATATGGTGTTGAAGGCGAAATAGGGTATTCTAAATGGAACAGGAATCATAGGGTAGTCAAAAACATAACTAAACATGCTAGTTTACTGTGGTAAAATGACCTCATTATGATATGGTATTTATACGTAGAAGACGGTATCTTGGGAAGGTTTTGTTCATTGTCTTTATTTTCAGTGCCGCTTATTTAATATTTTTATTTTTTAACAAAAATACTGATGACACTGACGAATATGACTATAACTATATTTTCGAGCCCGCCATCGATGTCACGACAGAACGAGATTTCATCGACCCGGATATCCATGTCTTCGTCGATGACACCGAAGAACCGGACATCACGACCAAGCAGATTACAAATACAAACACGAGTTATATCAGAATCTATAAAGGAAGTCGAAGGGTAAGTAAGTCAAGCTGTGTAGGTTTCAAAACCTGGAACGGTGACACACCAATATGCGTGTACCCTAAAGCAGACGACAAGATGATTTCCGCCTACGTCACAGATTATGGAACATGGGAACCAGAACTTTTAAACATGACGGGGGAAATTATGTTATCAAACCATCGTTTGAAGTTCATCGATCTCGGCTGTAATATTGGAACTTTTACTTTGTTTGTTGCAAAACTTGGACGAAATGTTATTGCAATCGACGCACTAAGTTACAGTTTAGATCTGTTACAACAGTCTTTAAGATTAGGCAAACTCCAAGAGAACGTCAGTTGATTTTGAATGCGTTGTCGGATGAACATCGGGAAGTGTCAGTAAACGTGGTGCGTGGTAACGTGGGAGGAAGTTACATAAAGGAGAGCCAAACTGCAGAAATTGATCACCCAAAAGTCCAGATCAATCTCTTCATGACACGACAGTGAACACAATTGTCTTTGACGATTTACTGAGTTTGGTGTCAGCAGGAAGTGAAGTATTCATCAAAATGGACATTGAAGGGAATGAACTGAAAGCTTTAAAACATGCTAGCCATTTCTTTCAATCGGTTAATGTTAGATTTCTTCTCATGGAGTGGATGCTTCATAGGTCAAATGAATCTGGCAGGGATATCATGAATTTTTTGTTAAGGAATGGCATGCTGCCTTATAACCCAGAAAACACAAAAGAAATTTTACCGCGAAATTACGGGTCGTGGCCAGACAACGTGCTGTGGATTAAACGCTGACAAATTCTTCTCAAAGTGTTGGAATTCATGGGATTTTGTTGTCCAAACGCTGTATTGCAAATTTCTAGCCCGCGGTCATGTGCCAATTTTAAGATCGTGATCAGAAGTCAGGAGTTAGCGACAGTCAAATATCCAGGACCGTTTTAAAGGTTCCTACCACTAGCTATCCATAACTCGGCTACACGGTGACCCTTTTTCGTTAGCTCAGTGTTGAAATTCCGACAAGTCTGTGCTTTAGTTGAAATTACCCAGTGTTTCAGTCGATGATAGTATGAACGAAGTTACGCTGACCATACAGAACTAAATCGCACGAAATTAAGTCCTTCTGAAGACCCATGACGTCATACGTTCTCTATAGCTTCGTGTATAGGAAGTATGGATCGGACAAATGGAAAATAACAATAACTATACAAAATGTAATTAAATGAAAATAAAAGGCTCATATTTAAAGTGTATAGGCAAACAGCATTAATTGACCTGTCCGCTTGACGCCTGACCTTTAATTTAAATATTTATCTTGATCCAGTGCATCTATGTATATGGAACACATCACGATAAACACTAATTTCAAACACGCATATATACGTAAGAGAGTAAGGAAAATATCACCTAAAGTCCGTACATTGTGTATGTTTTAATTATGTAAATTCATACTAAAAGGTCAAGCGGACAGGTCAATGATGTTAACATATACCACGTTAGTATGTAACGACAATATACTGCATATCGGATACGGAGATGACGATGCTGCTGATGATGATGCAGTTATTGAAAACTGGATTATTATATATAGAACGAAATTTTTAACAACATAAATTTATAATACTTTTAATTTATATAGCTTTAATATTTAGCTGGGAATTGTATTTTTAAAATTATTTAAGTATTTTTATTCTATCAACAATAATTTATTTTATTTATCGGGCGCATTTTTAAATTATAAAGAGTTTTACCGCATAAGGTACTTTTATGTTATTTGATTTTAATCACACGTATGTATTTGTGTTGTTTATCGATGATTAAATCTAATAAAAAATAAAATAATGAAGTTTATTGTATTCTTTTATGATTCACACGTGCTGGGTATACAGCTAGCTAAACAGGATGTGCTTGACCTTCCGGGGCACCCGGCCTCGCTTTCCCGCTTATGGTGTATTTGTTTCACAATTAATACGCTATGGTCGAATTTGTTCCCACTACGGGAACTTTATACAACATAGCAAGCTGCTTACAAATAAAGCGACACATTACAGCCTTAGCTTATCAGGGGTCTCAAAAAGTTTAATGGCCGTCATCACCGTATTGTTGATAAGTTTGATGCCTTGCCCTGGATAAAATTGACGTGTCGTAGATCCATGTTCTTTTCACTTAATTTTGATTACACGCGTGGCGGGTTTAGCTAGCTAAACAGGAGGTGCTTACCCTTCCGGAGCAGCCGGCCTCACTTCCCAGATGGAAGTTCACGTGTTTTATCTAAGTCGGTTTAAAAGCTTTTGAATTTTGATTTGGGCATGGGTTAGTATATTCCACTTGGGGCAGACCCTAGTGTGAGAAAGTTAGTCAGTTTGCTTGCAGAAGGTCGGTGCTTTTCTCCGAGCATTCCGGTTTTTTCCGCCAGCCACAAACTGTCCGGTCCGCCTTGACATAACGGAAATAATCTTGACTGTGGCGTAAAGTTCTATTGCTCCACTTCTTCAAAGCTAGAACGCTGTATTACAGTACAGGCTTGTCGAAAGTTTAACACTAAGTTAACGAATACATTGTACAAGTGCCGAATCGGCATTTCCCTCGTTACCTATGATCTTTCTGTAGCAGTTTTCTATCTCTTGTCAGCTTTCGGTCACTTGCTATCCATAAATCGGACCCTCTGCAGCCGAGCTTCGACTTTTTTTGTTAGCTCGGTCTTTAACTTTTGACAGGTCTGCACTGTAGTGTTGTGTCCAGCGTTGCCGAGTACAGACGTACTCTTTGGCATCCATGGTACCGGTGTAGCGTTATTCTTTTTGCGCGCGCGTGTGTGTTAATACCATCTCTGGCACATTCTCGGCTACAGGAAGCCGTTCTTGTCATCATCATGATGTCCCAATGCTGATCCATACTTCAAAACCAATAGCTTTAATCACTTAAACCTAAACTCTATTCCCTATCTATTTTATGGTGCATTATAAATGGTACAAGAGTTATGCATCTTTGTGTATTACAAATCTTAAAACCGAGCTATATTAGTTCTTGGCATTACATGTTATACCACTGCGGTATTTCAATTGGTAGAGTGATTGCTCCGTAAGTGGGAGCTCATGGGTTTGAACCCCGACCGGGTCTGACCCTAGACTTGAAAGTGGGTAGTGACTGTTCTTTCGCTAGGCATTTGGCATTACGAAATGAGTCACGGTTGTGATGGGAACCTAAAATAAACAAAGACCTGTGGCACGATAAAGAATCCTGCTGTATAATGCCAGCAGCGCAACGCATATATAATATTTCTGCACCTTTGTTTACAGCTGGCGACATTTCGATATTAGTGAAATATCTTGACTGGGCGCGTTAAACACCATTACTCAACTCTTCTATAGACATAAACACTTTGTATTTATATGAAGTGCGTGTGTGTGTGTGTGTTGATAAAGATATCTTGGTGGTCTTGGGTACCCTTTTTTGCTATCTTCCTTTCTAAGCAAAGGTTTGCATGTCTGCGCATGACAGTATTTAGAATATTGCACTTATCGCTTTACACGAGTTGTGTAAAACTACCCCAATAAATACATGTAGTATTCTCTAACTTAACATTAGTGGCCGTCTGTTCTTATAAAACTACCCCCATATCTCATATATACATGTCATATACACTTTTTTAATTTCTTCATTGAATGCATTAAAAATTGTATATACCAATATTGTCAATACATTAAAAAATTGTACTGGTGTGAAGCTAGCCCGCAATTCTAGCCCGCAATTTTTTAAATGTCATCAAGCGGGCAATTCGATTTTATTTAAATACGAATAATCCTAATATCATTCCATTTATAAATATTTGATATTTAGGGCGACCTGCTATTGCACACAACTTTTTATAAAGACCACCTGTATATTAAGACCACAGGAATCGTGATTCTAAGTGTGATTACGAAATTACGCATAGGGCGTAAAATGAGTTTCCCCATCTAGGGCTTTTAACCACGGGTAGATCTATCCAATTGCAACATTTGGTGAAAATTTCAAGAACCCTAGAGGGGTAGAACGGGTCTTACGAGAGCTCAGAAGGACCATACCCCCCTTTTGATATGTGATTTCGTAAGGACCTGCTACGTTTGAAGTAGCGTACACAGAGAAAATGCGTTTCCCCATCTAGGCCTTTTAACCACGGGTAGATCTATCCAATTGCAACATTTGGTGAAAATTTCAAGAACCCTAGAGGGGTAGAACGGGTCTTACGAGAGCTCAGAAGGACCATACCCCCTTTTGATATGTGATTTCGTAAGGACCTGCTACGTTTGAAGTAGCGTACACAGAGAAAATGCGTTTCCCCATCTAGGCCTTTTAACCACGGGTAGATCTATCCAATTGCAACATTTGGTGAAAATTTCAAGAACCCTAGAGGGGTAGAACGGGTCTTACGAGAGCTCAGAAGGACCATACCCCCCTTTTGATATGTGATTTCGTAAGGACCTGCTACGTTTGAAGTAGCGTACACAGAGAAAATGCGTTTCCCCATCTAGGCCTTTTAACCACGGGTAGATCTATCCAATTGCAACATTTGGTGAAAATTTCAAGAACCCTAGAGGGTAGAACGGGTCTTACGAGAGCTCAGAAGGACCATACCCCCCTTTTGATATGTGATTTCGTAAGGACCTGCTACGTTTGAAGTAGCGTACACAGAGAAAATGCGTTTCCCCATCTAGGCCTTTTAACCACGGGTAGATCTATCCAATTGCAACATTTGGTGAAAATTTCAAGAACCCTAGAGGGGTAGAACGGGTCTTACGAGAGCTCAGAAGGACCATACCCCCCTTTTGATATGTGATTTCGTAAGGACCTGCTACGTTTGAAGTAGCGTACACAGAGAAAATGCGTTTCCCCATCTAGGCCTTTTAACCACGGGTAGATCTATCCAATTGCAACATTTGGTGAAAATTTCAAGAACCCTAGAGGGTAGAACGGGTCTTACGAGAGCTCAGAAGGACCATACCCCCCTTTTGATATGTGATTTCGTAAGGACCTGCTACGTTTGAAGTAGCGTACACAGAGAAAATGCGTTTCCCCATCTAGGCCTTTTAACCACGGGTAGATCTATCCAATTGCAACATTGGTGAAAATTTCAAGAACCCTAGAGGGGTAGAACGGGTCTTACGAGAGCTCAGAAGGACCATACCCCCCTTTTGATATGTGATTTCGTAAGGACCTGCTACGTTTGAAGTAGCGTACACAGAGAAAATGCGTTTCCCCATCTAGGCCTTTTAACCACGGGTAGATCTATCCAATTGCAACATTTGGTGAAAATTTCAAGAACCCTAGAGGGGTAGAACGGGTCTTACGAGAGCTCAGAAGGACCATACCCCCTTTTGATATGTGATTTCGTAAGGACCTGCTACGTTTGAAGTAGCGTACACAGAGAAAATGCGTTTCCCCATCTAGGCCTTTTAACCACGGGTAGATCTATCCAATTGCAACATTTGGTGAAAATTTCAAGAACCCTAGAGGGGGTAGAACGGGTCTTACGAGAGCTCAGAAGGACCATACCCCCTTTTGATATGTGATTTCGTAAGGACCTGCTACGTTTGAAGTAGCGTACCAGAGAAAATGCGTTTCCCCATCTAGGGCTTTTAACCACGGGTAGATCTATCCAATTGCAACATTTGGTGAAAATTTCAAGAACCCTAGAGGGGTAGAACGGGTCTTACGAGAGCTCAGAAGGACCATACCCCCCTTTTGATATGTGATTTCGTAAGGACCTGCTACGTTTGAAGTAGCGTACACAGAGAAAATGCGTTTCCCCATCTAGGCCTTTTAACCACGGGTAGATCTATCCAATTGCAACATTTGGTGAAAATTTCAAAACCCTAGAGGGGTAGAACGGGTCTTACGAGAGCTCAGAAGGACCATACCCCCCTTTTGATATGTGATTTCGTAAGGACCTGCTACGTTTGAAGTAGCGTACACAGAGAAAATGCGTTTCCCCATCTAGGCCTTTTAACCACGGGTAGATCTATCCAATTGCAACATTTGGTGAAAATTTCAAGAACCCTAGAGGGGTAGAACGGGTCTTACGAGAGCTCAGAAGGACCATACCCCCTTTTGATATGTGATTTCGTAAGGACCTGCTACGTTTGAAGTAGCGTACACAGAGAAAATGCGTTTCCCCATCTAGGCCTTTTAACCACGGGTAGATCTATCCAATTGCAACATTTGGTGAAAATTTCAAGAACCCTAGAGGGGTAGAACGGGTCTTACGAGAGCTCAGAAGGACCATACCACCCTTTTGATATGTGATTTCGTAAGGACCTGCTACGTTTGAAGTAGCGTACACAGAGAAAATGCGTTTCCCCATCTAGGCCTTTAACCACGGGTAGATCTATCCAATTGCAACATTTGGTGAAAATTTCAAGAACCCTAGAGGGGTAGAACGGGTCTTACGAGAGCTCAGAAGGACCATACCCCCCTTTTGATATGTGATTTCGTAAGGACCTGCTACGTTTGAAGTAGCGTACACAGAGAAAATGCGTTTCCCCATCTAGGCCTTTTAACCACGGGTAGATCTATCCAATTGCAACATTTGGTGAAAATTTCAAGAACCCTAGAGGGGTAGAACGGGTCTTACGAGAGCTCAGAAGGACCATACCCCCCTTTTGATATGTGATTTCGTAAGGACCTGCTACGTTTGAAGTAGCGTACACAGAGAAAATGCGTTTCCCCATCTAGGCCTTTTAACCACGGGTAGATCTATCCAATTGCAACATTTGGTGAAAATTTCAAGAACCCTAGAGGGGTAGAACGGGTCTTACGAGAGCTCAGAACGACCATACCCCCTTTTGATATGTGATTTCGTAAGGACCTGCTACGTTTGAAGTAGCGTACACAGAGAAAATGCGTTTCCCCATCTAGGCCTTTTAACCACGGGTAGATCTATCCAATTGCAACATTTGGTGAAAATTTCAAGAACCCTAGAGGGGTAGAACGGGTCTTACGAGAGCTCAGAAGGACCATACCCCCCTTTTGATATGTGATTTCGTAAGGACCTGCTACGTTTGAAGTAGCGTACACAGAGAAAATGCGTTTCCCCATCTAGGCCTTTTAACCACGGGTAGATCTATCCAATTGCAACATTGTGTGAAAATTTCAAGAACCCTAGAGGGGTAGAACGGGTCTTACGAGAGCTCAGAAGGACCATACCCCCTTTTGATATGTGATTTCGTAAGGACCTGCTACGTTTGAAGTAGCGTACACAGAGAAAATGCGTTTCCCCATCTAGGCCTTTTAACCACGGGTAGATCTATCCAATTGCAACATTTGGTGAAAATTTCAAGAACCCTAGAGGGGTAGAACGGGTCTTACGAGAGCTCAGAAGGACCATACCCCCCTTTTGATATGTGATTTCGTAAGGACCTGCTACGTTTTGAAGTAGCGTACACAGAGAAAATGCGTTTCCCCATCTAGGGCTTTTAACCACGGGTAGATCTATCCAATTGCAACATTTGGTGAAAATTTCAAGAACCCTAGAGGGGTAGAACGGGTCTTACGAGAGCTCAGAAGGACCATACCCCCCTTTTGATATGTGATTTCGTAAGGACCTGCTACTTTGAAGTAGCGTACACAGAGAAAATGCGTTTCCCCATCTAGGCCTTTTAACCACGGGTAGATCTATCCAATTGCAACATTGGTGAAAATTTCAAGAACCCTAGAGGGGTAGAACGGGTCTTACGAGAGCTCAGAAGGACCATACCCCCCTTTTGATATGTGATTTCGTAAGGACCTGCTACGTTTGAAGTAGCGTACACAGAGAAAATGCGTTTCCCCATCTAGGCCTTTTAACCACGGGTAGATCTATCCAATTGCAACATTTGGTGAAAATTTCAAGAACCCTAGAGGGGTAGAACGGGTCTTACGAGAGCTCAGAAGGACCATACCCCCTTTTGATATGTGATTTCGTAAGGACCTGCTACGTTTGAAGTAGCGTACACAGAGAAAATGCGTTTCCCCATCTAGGCCTTTTAACCACGGGTAGATCTATCCAATTGCAACATTGGTGAAAATTTCAAGAACCTAGAGGGGTAGAACGGGTCTCGAGAGCTCAGAAGGACCATACCACCCTTTTGATATGTGATTTCGTAAGGACCTGCTACGTTTGAAGTAGCGTACACAGAGAAAATGCGTTTCCCCATCTAGGCCTTTTAACCACGGGTAGATCTATCCAATTGCAACATTTGGTGAAAATTTCAAGAACCCTAGAGGGGTAGAACGGGTCTTACGAGAGCTCAGAAGGACCATACCCCCTTTTGATATGTGATTTCGTAAGGACCTGCTACGTTTGAAGTAGCGTACACAGAGAAAATGCGTTTCCCCATCTAGGCCTTTTAACCACGGGTAGATCTATCCAATTGCAACATTTGGTGAAAATTTCAAGAACCCTAGAGGGGTAGAACGGGTCTTACGAGAGCTCAGAAGGACCATACCCCCCTTTTGATATGTGATTTCGTAAGGACCTGCTACGTTTGAAGTAGCGTACACAGAGAAAATGCGTTTCCCCATCTAGGCCTTTTAACCACGGGTAGATCTATCCAATTGCAACATTGGTGAAAATTTCAAGAACCCTAGAGGGGTAGAACGGGTCTTACGAGAGCTCAGAAGGACCATACCCCCCTTTTGATATGTGATTTCGTAAGGACCTGCTACGTTTGAAGTAGCGTACACAGAGAAATGCGTTTCCCCATCTAGGCCTTTTAACCACGGGTAGATCTATCCAATTGCAACATTTGGTGAAAATTTCAAGAACCCTAGAGGGGTAGAACGGGTCTTACGAGAGCTCAGAAGGACCATACCCCCCTTTTGATATGTGATTTCGTAAGGACCTGCTACGTTTGAAGTAGCGTACACAGAGAAAATGCGTTTCCCATCTAGGCCTTTTAACCACGGGTAGATCTATCCAATTGCAACATTTGGTGAAAATTTCAAGACCCTAGAGGGGTAGAACGGGTCTTACGAGAGCTCAGAAGGACCATACCCCCCTTTTGATATGTGATTTCGTAAGGACCTGCTACGTTTGAAGTAGCGTACACAGAGAAAATGCGTTTCCCCATCTAGGCTTTTAACCACGGGTAGATCTATCCAATTGCAACATTTGGTGAAAATTTCAAGAACCCTAGAGGGGTAGAACGGGTCTTACGAGAGCTCAGAAGGACCATACCCCCCTTTTGATATGTGATTTCGTAAGACCTGCTACGTTTGAAGTAGCGTACACAGAGAAAATGCGTTTCCCCATCTAGGCCTTTTAACCACGGGTAGATCTATCCAATTGCAACATTTGGTGAAAATTTCAAGAACCCTAGAGGGGTAGAACGGGTCTTACGAGAGCTCAGAAGGACCATACCCCCTTTTGATATGTGATTTCGTAAGGACCTGCTACGTTTGAAGTAGCGTACACAGAGAAAATGCGTTTCCCCATCTAGGCCTTTTAACCACGGGTAGATCTATCCAATTGCAACATTTGGTGAAAATTTCAAGAACCCTAGAGGGGTAGAAACGGGTCTTACGAGAGCTCAGAAGGACCATACCCCCTTTTGATATGTGATTTCGTAAGGACCTGCTACGTTTGAAGTAGCGTACACAGAGAAAATGCGTTTCCCCATCTAGGCCTTTTAACCACGGGTAGATCTATCCAATTGCAACATTTGGTGAAAATTTCAAGAACCTAGAGGGGTAGAACGGGTCTTACGAGAGCTCAGAAGGACCATACCACCCTTTTGATATGTGATTTCGTAAGGACCTGCTACGTTTGAAGTAGCGTACACAGAGAAAATGCGTTTCCCCATCTAGGCCTTTTAACCACGGGTAGATCTATCCAATGCAACATTTGGTGAAAATTTCAAGAACCCTAGAGGGGTAGAACGGGTCTTACGAGAGCTCAGAAGGACCATACCCCCTTTTGATATGTGATTCGTAAGGACCTGCTACGTTTGAAGTAGCGTACACAGAGAAAATGCGTTTCCCCATCTAGGCCTTTTAACCACGGGTAGATCTATCCAATTGCAACATTTGGTGAAAATTTCAAGAACCCTAGAGGGGTAGAACGGGTCTTACGAGAGCTCAGAAGGACCATACCCCCCTTTTGATATGTGATTTCGTAAGGACCTGCACGTTTGAAGTAGCGTACACAGAGAAAATGCGTTTCCCCATCTAGGCCTTTTAACCACGGGTAGATCTATCCAATTGCAACATTTGGTGAAAATTTCAAGAACCCTAGAGGGGTAGAACGGGTCTTACGAGAGCTCAGAAGGACCATACCCCCCTTTTGATATGTGATTCGTAAGGACCTGCTACGTTTGAAGTAGCGTACACAGAGAAAATGCGTTTCCCCATCTAGGGCTTTTAACCACGGGTAGATCATCCAATTGCAACATTTGGTGAAAATTTCAAGAACCCTAGAGGGGTAGAACGGGTCTTACGAGAGCTCAGAAGGACCATACCCCCCTTTTGATATGTGATTTCGTAAGGACCTGCTACGTTTGAAGTAGCGTACACAGAGAAAATGCGTTTCCCCATCTAGGCCTTTTAACCACGGGTAGATCTATCCAATTGCAACATTTGGTGAAAATTTCAAGAACCCTAGAGGGGTAGAAGGGGTCTACGAGAGCTCAGAAGGACCATACCCCCCTTTTGATATGTGATTTCGTAAGGACCTGCTACGTTTGAAGTAGCGTACACAGAGAAAATGCGTTTCCCCATCTAGGCCTTTTAACCACGGGTAGATCTATCCAATTGCAACATTTGGTGAAATTTCAAGAACCCTAGAGGGGTAGAACGGGTCTTACGAGAGCTCAGAAGGACCATACCCCCTTTTGATATGTGATTTCGTAAGGACCTGCTACGTTTGAAGTAGCGTACACAGAGAAAATGCGTTTCCCCATCTAGGCCTTTTAACCACGGGTAGATCTATCCAATTGCAACATTTGGTGAAAATTTCAAGAACCTAGAGGGGTAGAACGGGTCTTACGAGAGCTCAGAAGGACCATACCACCCTTTTGATATGTGATTTCGTAAGGACCTGCTACGTTTGAAGTAGCGTACACAGAAAATGCGTTTCCCCATCTAGGCCTTTTAACCACGGGTAGATCTATCCAATTGCAACATTTGGTGAAAATTTCAAGAACCCTAGAGGGGTTAGAACGGGTCTTACGAGAGCTCAGAAGGACCATACCCCCTTTTGATATGTGATTTCGTAAGGACCTGCTACGTTTGAAGTAGCGTACACAGAGAAAATGCGTTTCCCCATCTAGGCCTTTTAACCACGGGTAGATCTATCCAATTGCAACATTTGGTGAAAATTTCAAGAACCCTAGAGGGGTAGAACGGGTCTTACGAGAGCTCAGAAGGACCATACCCCCCTTTTGATATGTGATTTCGTAAGGACCTGCTACGTTTGAAGTAGCGTACACAGAGAAAATGCGTTTCCCATCTAGGCCTTTTAACCACGGGTAGATCTATCCAATTGCAACATTTGGTGAAAATTTCAAGAACCCTAGAGGGGTAGAACGGGTCTTACGAGAGCTCAGAAGGACCATACCCCCCTTTTGATATGTGATTTCGTAAGGACCTGCTACGTTTGAAGTAGCGTACACAGAAAAATGCGTTTCCCCATCTAGGCCTTTTAACCACGGGTAGATCTATCCAATTGCAACATTTGGTGAAAATTTCAAGAACCCTAGAGGGGTAGAACGGGTCTTACGAGAGCTCAGAAGGACCATACCCCCCTTTTGATATGTGATTTCGTAAGGACCTGCTACGTTTGAAGTAGCGTACACAGAGAAAATGCGTTTCCCCATCTAGGCCTTTTAACCACGGGTAGATCTATCCAATTGCAACATTTGGTGAAAATTTCAAGAACCCTAGAGGGGTAGAACGGGTCTTACGAGAGCTCAGAAGGACCATACCCCCCTTTTGATATGTGATTTCGTAAGGACCTGCTACGTTTGAAGTAGCGTACACAGAGAAAATGCGTTTCCCCATCTAGGCCTTTTAACCACGGGTAGATCTATCCAATTGCAACATTTGGTGAAAATTTCAAGAACCCTAGAGGGGTAGAACGGGTCTTACGAGAGCTCAGAAGGACCATACCCCCCTTTTGATATGTGATTTCGTAAGGACCTGCTACGTTTGAAGTAGCGTACACAGAGAAAATGCGTTTCCCCATCTAGGCCTTTTAACCACGGGTAGATCTATCCAATTGCAACATTTGGTGAAAATTTCAAGAACCCTAGAGGGGTAGAACGGGTCTTACGAGAGCTCAGAAGGACCATACCCCCCTTTTGATATGTGATTTCGTAAGGACCTGCTACGTTTGAAGTAGCGTACACAGAGAAAATGCGTTTCCCCATCTAGGCCTTTTAACCACGGGTAGATCTATCCAATTGCAACATTTGGTGAAAATTTCAAGAACCCTAGAGGGGTAGAACGGGTCTTACGAGAGCTCAGAAGGACCATACCCCCCTTTTGATATGTGATTTCGTAAGGACCTGCTACGTTTGAAGTAGCGTACACAGAGAAAATGCGTTTCCCCATCTAGGCCTTTTAACCACGGGTAGATCTATCCAATTGCAACATTTGGTGAAAATTTCAAGAACCCTAGAGGGGTAGAACGGGTCTTACGAGAGCTCAGAAGGACCATACCCCCCTTTTGATATGTGATTTCGTAAGGACCTGCTACGTTTGAAGTAGCGTACACAGAGAAAATGCGTTTCCCCATCTAGGCCTTTTAACCACGGGTAGATCTATCCAATTGCAACATTTGGTGAAAATTTCAAGAACCCTAGAGGGGTAGAACGGGTCTTACGAGAGCTCAGAAGGACCATACCCCCCTTTTGATATGTGATTTCGTAAGGACCTGCTACGTTTGAAGTAGCGTACACAGAGAAAATGCGTTTCCCCATCTAGGCCTTTTAACCACGGGTAGATCTATCCAATTGCAACATTTGGTGAAAATTTCAAGAACCCTAGAGGGGTAGAACGGGTCTTACGAGAGCTCAGAAGGACCATACCCCCCTTTTGATATGTGATTTCGTAAGGACCTGCTACGTTTGAAGTAGCGTACACAGAGAAAATGCGTTTCCCCATCTAGGCCTTTTAACCACGGGTAGATCTATCCAATTGCAACATTTGGTGAAAATTTCAAGAACCCTAGAGGGGTAGAACGGGTCTTACGAGAGCTCAGAAGGACCATACCCCCCTTTTGATATGTGATTTCGTAAGGACCTGCTACGTTTGAAGTAGCGTACACAGAGAAAATGCGTTTCCCCATCTAGGCCTTTTAACCACGGGTAGATCTATCCAATTGCAACATTTGGTGAAAATTTCAAGAACCCTAGAGGGGTAGAACGGGTCTTACGAGAGCTCAGAAGGACCATACCCCCCTTTTGATATGTGATTTCGTAAGGACCTGCTACGTTTGAAGTAGCGTACACAGAGAAAATGCGTTTCCCCATCTAGGCCTTTTAACCACGGGTAGATCTATCCAATTGCAACATTTGGTGAAAATTTCAAGAACCCTAGAGGGGTAGAACGGGTCTTACGAGAGCTCAGAAGGACCATACCCCCCTTTTGATATGTGATTTCGTAAGGACCTGCTACGTTTGAAGTAGCGTACACAGAGAAAATGCGTTTCCCCATCTAGGCCTTTTAACCACGGGTAGATCTATCCAATTGCAACATTTGGTGAAAATTTCAAGAACCCTAGAGGGGTAGAACGGGTCTTACGAGAGCTCAGAAGGACCATACCCCCCTTTTGATATGTGATTTCGTAAGGACCTGCTACGTTTGAAGTAGCGTACACAGAGAAAATGCGTTTCCCCATCTAGGCCTTTTAACCACGGGTAGATCTATCCAATTGCAACATTTGGTGAAAATTTCAAGAACCCTAGAGGGGTAGAACGGGTCTTACGAGAGCTCAGAAGGACCATACCCCCTTTTGATATGTGATTTCGTAAGGACCTGCTACGTTTGAAGTAGCGTACACAGAGAAAATGCGTTTCCCCATCTAGGCCTTTTAACCACGGGTAGATCTATCCAATTGCAACATTTGGTGAAAATTTCAAGAACCCTAGAGGGGTAGAACGGGTCTTACGAGAGCTCAGAAGGACCATACCCCCCTTTTGATATGTGATTTCGTAAGGACCTGCTACGTTTGAAGTAGCGTACACAGAGAAAATGCGTTTCCCCATCTAGGCCTTTTAACCACGGGTAGATCTATCCAATTGCAACATTTGGTGAAAATTTCAAGAACCCTAGAGGGGTAGAACGGGTCTTACGAGAGCTCAGAAGGACCATACCCCCCTTTTGATATGTGATTTCGTAAGGACCTGCTACGTTTGAAGTAGCGTACACAGAGAAAATGCGTTTCCCCATCTAGGCCTTTTAACCACGGGTAGATCTATCCAATTGCAACATTTGGTGAAAATTTCAAGAACCCTAGAGGGGTAGAACGGGTCTTACGAGAGCTCAGAAGGACCATACCCCCCTTTTGATATGTGATTTCGTAAGGACCTGCTACGTTTGAAGTAGCGTACACAGAGAAAATGCGTTTCCCCATCTAGGCCTTTTAACCACGGGTAGATCTATCCAATTGCAACATTTGGTGAAAATTTCAAGAACCCTAGAGGGGTAGAACGGGTCTTACGAGAGCTCAGAAGGACCATACCCCCCTTTTGATATGTGATTTCGTAAGGACCTGCTACGTTTGAAGTAGCGTACACAGAGAAAATGCGTTTCCCCATCTAGGCCTTTTAACCACGGGTAGATCTATCCAATTGCAACATTTGGTGAAAATTTCAAGAACCCTAGAGGGGTAGAACGGGTCTTACGAGAGCTCAGAAGGACCATACCCCCCTTTTGATATGTGATTTCGTAAGGACCTGCTACGTTTGAAGTAGCGTACACAGAGAAAATGCGTTTCCCCATCTAGGCCTTTTAACCACGGGTAGATCTATCCAATTGCAACATTTGGTGAAAATTTCAAGAACCCTAGAGGGGTAGAACGGGTCTTACGAGAGCTCAGAAGGACCATACCCCCCTTTTGATATGTGATTTCGTAAGGACCTGCTACGTTTGAAGTAGCGTACACAGAGAAAATGCGTTTCCCCATCTAGGCCTTTTAACCACGGGTAGATCTATCCAATTGCAACATTTGGTGAAAATTTCAAGAACCCTAGAGGGGTAGAACGGGTCTTACGAGAGCTCAGAAGGACCATACCCCCCTTTTGATATGTGATTTCGTAAGGACCTGCTACGTTTGAAGTAGCGTACACAGAGAAAATGCGTTTCCCCATCTAGGCCTTTTAACCACGGGTAGATCTATCCAATTGCAACATTTGGTGAAAATTTCAAGAACCCTAGAGGGGTAGAACGGGTCTTACGAGAGCTCAGAAGGACCATACCCCCCTTTTGATATGTGATTTCGTAAGGACCTGCTACGTTTGAAGTAGCGTACACAGAGAAAATGCGTTTCCCCATCTAGGCCTTTTAACCACGGGTAGATCTATCCAATTGCAACATTTGGTGAAAATTTCAAGAACCCTAGAGGGGTAGAACGGGTCTTACGAGAGCTCAGAAGGACCATACCCCCCTTTTGATATGTGATTTCGTAAGGACCTGCTACGTTTGAAGTAGCGTACACAGAGAAAATGCGTTTCCCCATCTAGGCCTTTTAACCACGGGTAGATCTATCCAATTGCAACATTTGGTGAAAATTTCAAGAACCCTAGAGGGGTAGAACGGGTCTTACGAGAGCTCAGAAGGACCATACCCCCCTTTTGATATGTGATTTCGTAAGGACCTGCTACGTTTGAAGTAGCGTACACAGAGAAAATGCGTTTCCCCATCTAGGCCTTTTAACCACGGGTAGATCTATCCAATTGCAACATTTGGTGAAAATTTCAAGAACCCTAGAGGGGTAGAACGGGTCTTACGAGAGCTCAGAAGGACCATACCCCCCTTTTGATATGTGATTTCGTAAGGACCTGCTACGTTTGAAGTAGCGTACACAGAGAAAATGCGTTTCCCCATCTAGGCCTTTTAACCACGGGTAGATCTATCCAATTGCAACATTTGGTGAAAATTTCAAGAACCCTAGAGGGGTAGAACGGGTCTTACGAGAGCTCAGAAGGACCATACCCCCCTTTTGATATGTGATTTCGTAAGGACCTGCTACGTTTGAAGTAGCGTACACAGAGAAAATGCGTTTCCCCATCTAGGCCTTTTAACCACGGGTAGATCTATCCAATTGCAACATTTGGTGAAAATTTCAAGAACCCTAGAGGGGTAGAACGGGTCTTACGAGAGCTCAGAAGGACCATACCCCCCTTTTGATATGTGATTTCGTAAGGACCTGCTACGTTTGAAGTAGCGTACACAGAGAAAATGCGTTTCCCCATCTAGGCCTTTTAACCACGGGTAGATCTATCCAATTGCAACATTTGGTGAAAATTTCAAGAACCCTAGAGGGGTAGAACGGGTCTTACGAGAGCTCAGAAGGACCATACCCCCCTTTTGATATGTGATTTCGTAAGGACCTGCTACGTTTGAAGTAGCGTACACAGAGAAAATGCGTTTCCCCATCTAGGCCTTTTAACCACGGGTAGATCTATCCAATTGCAACATTTGGTGAAAATTTCAAGAACCCTAGAGGGGTAGAACGGGTCTTACGAGAGCTCAGAAGGACCATACCCCCCTTTTGATATGTGATTTCGTAAGGACCTGCTACGTTTGAAGTAGCGTACACAGAGAAAATGCGTTTCCCCATCTAGGCCTTTTAACCACGGGTAGATCTATCCAATTGCAACATTTGGTGAAAATTTCAAGAACCCTAGAGGGGTAGAACGGGTCTTACGAGAGCTCAGAAGGACCATACCCCCCTTTTGATATGTGATTTCGTAAGGACCTGCTACGTTTGAAGTAGCGTACACAGAGAAAATGCGTTTCCCCATCTAGGCCTTTTAACCACGGGTAGATCTATCCAATTGCAACATTTGGTGAAAATTTCAAGAACCCTAGAGGGGTAGAACGGGTCTTACGAGAGCTCAGAAGGACCATACCCCCCTTTTGATATGTGATTTCGTAAGGACCTGCTACGTTTGAAGTAGCGTACACAGAGAAAATGCGTTTCCCCATCTAGGCCTTTTAACCACGGGTAGATCTATCCAATTGCAACATTTGGTGAAAATTTCAAGAACCCTAGAGGGGTAGAACGGGTCTTACGAGAGCTCAGAAGGACCATACCCCCTTTTGATATGTGATTTCGTAAGGACCTGCTACGTTTGAAGTAGCGTACACAGAGAAAATGCGTTTCCCCATCTAGGCCTTTTAACCACGGGTAGATCTATCCAATTGCAACATTTGGTGAAAATTTCAAGAACCCTAGAGGGGTAGAACGGGTCTTACGAGAGCTCAGAAGGACCATACCCCCCTTTTGATATGTGATTTCGTAAGGACCTGCTATATTTTGGAACCCTACATATAAATAAGGTCCAATTTTTTGGTGTTTAAAAAGCTCGTTTAAAATACTACAAAATATGGGGAAAAATAAACCCTTAACAGATCGTTTTCGAGATAAATGACGTTCCGTCAAAGGTACAAAATAGCACTATTAACATGTCGCATGAGACCATCATGAGCTGGCCGTAGATTCGTACACACACAACACAATTTACCGCTAGTTATATGTTCAAGTACGTTTCGCTGCATCTTCCTTTCTAATGTTTTTGATTTAATCATCATTTTCCGGTTGTTAGGGCAACAAGTCGTTGCTATGGCAATTTTCTTGATTATTTTTGAAGTTTAGACCGTGGACGAAAATACGAAACTGTTGTATGATACCTGAAGTGGCGTACATGGAGTAAAATAAGCCCTCGGTCTTTAGGCTTGTTAGGTAATCATATTACTACGCGAATATCATATCACCGTATTCCAAACGTAATTGCCTTTCTAAATGAAAATATCATGGCTCTGTTTCCATACATTTGTAATTTATTTTTTTTATTAAAAAATCTTTGAACGAAGCACATGGCCGCATATTGTGTTACGCACTATTTGGGTCCCTTGCACGGAATTACCTAAAACTGGAGCGCACGGAAATATAATCATATTAAAAACCCAACGTTGGTTTGCCAATATTCTTAGCCTACACTTTTTGAGGACTCTCTATGGAGTCTTTGTATGGAGTAAATTTCAAAGCTATTCATGAGAAATAAGCAACTTATGTAAAGAATGTATTAGTGAAATATTCCCTTAAAATAGTATTCCAAGGAATACTAATTCACTGAATTTTCTTGTTACGTTTCTTTTTCATCTTTTTTCACAAAAAATCATATGACCTTTGGTCATTCAGATGATGCGATATTTGACGTTTTAAGGATCTGAAACTTGTAATTTGTTCAGAGTGAAGGGTCAAGATCATGACTTAATTCATTTATTCCGTGTTTTGTTTGATTTTACATATTTGATATACATTTGTCTATAACTTTTTTATGTTTAGAAGCAATGATTTTCACGAAGACAAAGTCGAACTCGACAATAAAAACTGTATTGTTGATAAACTTTTAAAACTTTATGTGAGCTTAGGCCATTTTTAGTTTTCATGTTTTCATAGCATGGCATTCAAAACGGAGTAAATGTTAAAGCTCTGAATTAGTTTTGAAATTGTGAGCTTTTTCCTCTATATTTGTTACATTTCAATTTTGAGTTTTTACTTACACTGCTCTTTTACCATTGATCAAGTTTAAAAGCCAAGGTACTGACCTCATTTGAAAATTAATCCTGAAAATGCTAAATCTGGACTATATTTGTTGCAATGGTCTTCATAATCATAATAGAGTTTTATATCTTTATGAGTTATAATTATGAATATATTTGAAGCCGATTTTAATTTAGATTTTAATTTTTGTAATTTTAAATAGACATTTTTGGTCATGTGTAATTCCATGACTAAGATATTGATTTCGTTTGTATAGTATTTATTTATTTATTTTTATTTATTTATTATTTATTTTTATTTATTTTGGAAAAGCCGAGACTTCGAAGCTTTTTGGTAAATTCAAAAGAAGTAAGCTAATGGAATTTAGTCGAGTTTGCAAATAAGCATATGATAGACGCCAGGGTGGATGACGCATTGCAAAAAATGAGGTCAAAGGTCACTGAATGGAAAAAAAATTAATTATATCCTGGACATAATGTGCCCTTATCTTGCAAAAAACATATAACTTTTATTTGCAATAATTTTGAGATAAATAGAACATATTGTATAGTGATGATTGTTTTTAAAACTGCATGACGTTAAATAAACAAAATTTTAAGATAAATATTGCCAAAATCTTGTCCAAATACATGTAGAATAATTAATTTTTGAAACATAAATTTGTGAAGATGTAAGAAAAGATCATATCCACCAAGTTTACTATGCCAGTCTGCAAAAATCATATACATGTATATAGAAATTAATCAAAGTACTGAGAGTACTCTAGGTAGAGATTTAGCTTTTAGCTATATATAAAATATTAATATATGTTATGTTCTGAATGTTACAATAAAACAGAAGTAAAATAAATATTTTCATCAGATAATAATATTACTAAGGACATATGTTTAATCGATATGAATGTGATGTTTTCAATGGCGTTTAAGTAATATTTAGTGCTAAGATGCTGTTGATTTTGTGACAATTGGATTACTCTGATTATCAAAATGGACATAGCGAACACTTATTTTTTAACGTAGTAATATAAAGAGAAAAATTTGCAATTGAAAACATTTTTAATATCCTATGCAAATAAGAATGTAAAACAATAAATGATTCAACAGACAAACAAGACCAGATAAATACATATCGGCACCACTGAGTATAAAATCCCGAGATTTGGACGGGAATCACCAGTAGTTTAAAGCAAAATCCGCTTTTTTATTAAAAAGTATATAGATGATAGGACAAAAACGAGGAATAAATAAATAAGGAACTATTATACCTTCTTTTGATGTTAGTTTCCTTAATGGCTGCCATTCATGTTTAAATAATTTTTGAAATGTGTAGATCATCACTAGGGTTTGGTACTGAAGATCATAAAAAGGTCAAAGGTCAAATGAGTGAATTATATCATGAAATATACATATAAACTTTCTAATACTAGAAAATTCGGCATATTTATGAGTAATTACCTCAAAATAATATAAAACTAAGTTTTAGAAGTATATATATGTATCAAACGAAATCGACCAGAATTTGCACTTGAGGTAGACCAAAGTATAGTGGATGAGTTAAATATTTTATTTTCAGTGTTGATGGCATATATTGTTTAACAATCTTGATGATATTAAAATATATATAGTTATTTGTTTTTATAATGCTTTGGGATTTTGGTTTAGACATGGATTGGTATGTTTGTTATGATAACTTCATATTTATGATATGATGCAATGCTGAAAGCTATTATTCTTTTTCACTTTTTCTCGATTCTTGGAGGTTTTGACAGTTCTAAAGCAACTTTTTCCTTACTACTTTCCAAAAGAAATTTATGTTTGAAATTGAAATTGTTGGAATTGTTAATTGTTCATTTTCTTACAGACATAACAATATCATTATGATCATGTACTTGTGTTTTGACAAATATATTAACATTGATAATGATATGTAATGATTCCTTAAACTGTCTCAGTTTTTCAGCACTAGAAATCAGCCAAAATAGGCGCTTAGTAAGACCACTCGTGCATTTTGTATGTACTAATCTGTAAAAATTGGTGTAATGATGTTTTGGTGTTTATCTCAAAATGTGGTTGATAACTTTTCGTGTCAATAACTTTAAGGCAGGAAGATATAACTTTTTCGCCTAAAAAAGAAAACCAAAACATTTTCTACAACATTAGGGCCCTATATCTTTTTAAATGTAGACTATAAAATTGCATCAACTGTGTTTGCTAAACGAATTAAAACAGTCCTGTATGGTTTCGGTGATTCAATAAATAAATTGTTTTAAAGCATTAAATTGAGTAGATTACTTCTCTGTCTGTTCCGGTTTAAAAGCTATTTTCGATAAAAACAAGTTATTTAGATGGGGTAAACGGGGTTGTGGTGATAAACTTAGAACTGACAGAAAATAGAATGGAATTGAAAAGGAAATTTCAAACTTTTGGGTATAAAATATAATTTGGGAGATATAGATTTTTACCCAGAAAATTATACAGATTAACTTGAGTCCTTTAAGAAGCTTCTGTTCTGAATGATTTGTCATTCTTAAGTGCCAGATCTTCCAAACGACATAATAAATGAAATAAATAGATTGATGTTCTCTTTCATATGGAACATCAAATTGAATAAAATAAAACGAGGTGTATTGGTTTTTTGAATTATGATGAAGGTAGTTTAAAGGTATCCCATATCAAGTTCTTTTGTCAAAAGATTTCATGGGTGCAGAAAATCCGCTCTGCCATTTTACCATGGAATGTCTGCTTCTGGATGATCTCGAAGAGTTCGAGGGTGCTAATGTTTTTAAAGATGGGTTTGCTTCAATCACACCGTTGATTAATAAATTCTGGTGATCGGTGATCACTGCATGGGCCAATTTACCAAATAATTACATCACAAACACAAATGACGTAATGTCACAATATCTCTGGTAAAATCCTAACATTAAAACAAATAAAACTTTTGGAAAATGTGGGCAAAAGAAAATATTAATTTTATAAAGGTTTTAACAAATGATGAAGGAAATATTATGTCTTATAATGAGTTTACAGCTAAGTTTGATTTTAATATTAATAATCTAAATTATTACACCTTGATTGATACAATTCCGGAAATCTGGAAAAGTGCAATCCAGCTACAAGAAAATCCGCTTAGAGAAGTCAGAAATAGTTTTATAACTAAATTGAAATAAAGGAAAATAGTTTCCAAAATGTTTTACATATATATCTAAAAGAAATTAGAAATTTTGCACAAAAATAAGAGATTGGATGTGTTGATTAATTATGTTTTCTTGTCACCGATGAAACAAAAAATCAAGATTTCCAGTATAAAATTAAACACAATATTAATTTTATAAGCAGCCGAACAATGAAATGCAAGCTTCTTGAAACTGAACTATGCAGTTTTTGTTGGAAAGTTAAAGAAACTGAACAACATTTATTTTTAGAATGTCAGTATGTAAAAATATTTAAACATATTTTTCGATCAAGATAAAAATCAAATCCCACGTGATTATAGAAAATGAAGTAAATAATGTTTATTTGGAAAGAAGCACAAAGTAATCATTTTTGGCATTTTTCATTTATGCATTTTAATAATTAAATAGTATATCCATATATGTAGAATGTCCAATACATTTCCCCAATACAATATTGCAATAGAAAAGATGTGTCTCTACAAACAGATCGAAATGTATTCCATATATCAGTATTCCACGACAAGGGCACACAAAATTAGAATAAACTGGGAACATGTTGAGGTAGGCCCATACATTGAAAACATATTTTGAAATTTTAATATGTTGTACATGGGCATTAACCACTCAACATGCCAAAATTTCAAGGTAGGTATTCAGAATACTTAAGAAAATTCTGAAGCGCCATCTGGTGGACATTTTCACGACATAAATGGTCAAAAATAATAAGCTTTAATACTTTTTGCCATGCTTAGAATCCAAAAGAGTCTTGCATTTAAATTTAACATTATGTCATAAAGATAATTTGGACTAATTGATTTTACTTCCGGACATGCGGTATTTTTCTACTGCGCCGCCTATCAAGAAAGAACATTAAAATTTCGGAAAACTAAAAGTAACACCCTTTCGTTATTTTGATGTTTTATAAAAAATACGATCGCTGATTTTAACATGTGTTGCGCATGAATATATAAGTTTAGAAAAATAGGGGTAGTCAAGCTACTTTTTTCATAAAATTGCATTAAAATCAAAACCAAGATTAGAAACCTTATTCCTTACATAGAACTCACCATTAATGTCCTAGGATACAATTTTAAACTCAATGTTTTTCGTTTGGTGTTAACAAATAAGCAAAAACAGTGATAATGAGCTATTTGGCTTTGCAAAACAAAACGAATTTGAAATACCATATTATCTGTACCCCTAGCAACCCTTACCAATACCAACGAATTAAATTGGAAAGAGGAGTCGTATACATTGATGAAGGGTTCTTGATTCTAGGCCGCTGAAATGAAAAGCAAATACAAGAGCATAGTCAAAATTTGACACTGAGAAAAATTATTATGAAGTATGTTTATTGAACAACCGTGCGTTTGCGTCGTACTATTTTTATTTGAATAACCCTTCTCCCAAAAAAGTCACATAAAGCAGCGATATAAAACACAGTACCTCAAATTTTAAACGACGTTCTCAAATCTTTCAAATATTTAGATTTGCGCCCTCAAAAGTGTAGATCTTCCTTATTTCCGTTAAATTATACATTTTGTTCTTTAAAAAAATACACAACATTGGTGTTGTGAATTATAAGCTTTTGTGAATGCAGATAATTATTCTAAATGATACGCATTAGAGCGTCCCGCCATAATTCGGTAGGTGCCGAACACCATTTATTCGTGACGTCATAGGTAGAAAGACGTAAAATCGGAGAGTTTGTCCTTACGCACAAAACGACGACGTCACCATGGTATGGATATACCTTAAAAGATTGTGGGATTTATAAGTTGTTATAATAATAGATGTGTGTATAAATTGTTTTTGTTAATGCCTTTTAATTCTGTTCTGTAACATATACAGAGAAATAAAAATATTTAGAGCACTGTATAAGGGTTTTTACACTCGCTAGTGTGTTTTTATTTTGTCAATTCTGAATACGGTGTTTTTATACTCACTGAATAAGGTGTTTGATTTTGATACTCGCTAAATAATGTTTTTTAGTTTTGATACTAACTGAACAAGGTGTCTTATTATAAAACGGAATACAAAAGTAAGTCATCCGGTTTCATTGAAATAACGATATTCTTTATACAATCTGAAATCATTTTAATTATCTTTATTAATTAAACACTAGATATTTAACATTTTTATTACATTTATTCTGATGATCACATTACTAGTAAGTGAAACTCAAGTCAAGCATTAGCTAGAACAAAATGTCGCCTTAGTAATTTAGCTATAAAAATATGTAGTGTAATTAATGTGCGATTACTTTTCGAGTTTGTTCAGTGGAATATGTCATTCAATTATTTATCTTACAAAAACTCGTCTGTAGTTTACGTTACATAATAAACATCATACATTAGTGATGTACCGTAATTCGTCAGTCAGTTATTTAGTTATTAAAGGTGTACCCAGTAATTCAAACAAGTGCGCGTCTAGTTGTTTGCAGAACAATTACACTAGGATTAAGATTTATTTATTTGAAATGTTTTGCAACTTTTACCCAATTGAGATTTAATGTTAAATCTGTTCTTTCTCTGAATTATAATTAGACTCTAATGGTTGTGAAAAAGTGTCATTGAGAAATTAGGATATACGTTAGACAAAAGCATTGTATTCAAGACATCAGTATTCAGTTACATGTACACGTTAACGCTTAATATTGACAGTTCTTTTTAAATATATGTGATTTTGGCACTTTCAAAGCGGGTGTTATATAAACAAAATGTTAAACTACAACCACAATTTCCTTATTTCCGGTACTCATATTGCTTGTTTTATATAAGTATTCGAATGAAATGATCGTTAGAATTACACTTATTTGAACCTTTGACACCAAATGACTTAACATCGTAACATCTGGATTGGAATCCACTCTAAAACCACTATATGTATCCCAAGCAAAAATTTCAGAATGAATTGTCAGTTATTGACCATTGACAAAAATATCATCAAATGTAAATTTAAGCATAAAAATAGAGTTGTCAGCCAGACTATTACATATTATTGTTTTGCAATGACTGTTTTAAAGATACAGTGCCAAAATGAGAAAATGCATTCGTCACTCGGTTTAGTTTTGAAATATTAATACATTGAGAATTTAACATTACATCACATACTTTTAATATGTGTTTCCTCATACGGTGTGGCTGAATGATTTAGGGGTAAAAAACAATTATATCTTCTCAATGAATTTATTTGAAATTTGTCATACATCATTAAATAACATAGTTATATATATACATGTATATAGTAACCCACTATAGGTATAGTTCATATGGTGTAATATTGTTGTGAAAATAATCCTGGAGTCGTTTGTGTACATCCAACACCCAGATTTAACCTATCATTGACGTCATTGTCCTAACATCTTGACAGAATAGACACTTATCAATGAAATTTAAAACATCAGATTTTGCATATAAATTACGGTTTTAGAATTTACTCTCATATTAATTATTTACCAAATAAAAATTTAACTTACAAATTAATTAATTCCATAAAACCACATTTAAAATAAACGGACAACATTTCTACACTTAAAATTGTTTAAACGTACTTGGAAACGTTAAATTCATATCATTTAAACAGACGATTATGAGTATATGTATCTATCGCTTAAATAAACATGTTTTATATTAGTTGTTTTATTATAATTATGGTTACAGAATAAGTAAATGGTGATGTTGTATTTGCCGTTTAGAACTCATAGTCAAGTCACTAATACATAGAGCACTTTCAGTACTTTGATTAATTCTGTAAACTTTTTATATGTGCCATAATGCGTTTGAAAAGGTACACCTGGTGCATAATTATGCAGTTTCTTCTTACATCGACACTATAATTTTTATTTTATGGTTAAAATAAATAAACATTGTATTTAGTTTTTCAACTTGTTACATTTTGTAATAAATGTTGGAATATGATTTCCAACATTCCATGTAATTAAAAACAGAAAACTAGTTATCATAGTAATTCCGAGCTCTTGTTAGTCCCGTTCTTCGCCTCTAGGGTTCTTGAAAACCAATGTTGCAATTGAATGGATCTACCCGTGATTAAAAGCCCTAGATGGGGAAACGCATTTTCTCTGTGTACGCCACTTCAAACGTAGCAGGTCCTTACGAAATCACATATCAAAAGGGGGTATGGTCCTTCTGAGCTCTCGTAAGACCCGTTCTACCCCTCTAGGGTTCTTGAAATTTTCACCAAATGTTGCAATTGGATAGATCTACCCGTGGTTAAAAGGCCTAGATGGGGAAACGCATTTTCTCTGTGTACGCCACTTCAAACGTAGCAGGTCCTTACGAAATCACATATCAAAAGGGGGTATGGTCCTTCTGAGCTCTCGTAAGACCCGTTCTACCCCTCTAGGGTTCTTGAAATTTTCACCAAATGTTGCAATTGGATAGATCTACCCGTGGTTAAAAGGCCTAGATGGGGAAACGCATTTTCTCTGTGTACGCTACTTCAAACGTAGCAGGTCCTTACGAAATCACATATCAAAAGGGGGGTATGGTCCTTCTGAGCTCTCGTAAGACCCGTTCTACCCCTCTAGGGTTCTTGAAATTTTCACCAAATGTTGCAATTGGATAGATCTACCCGTGGTTAAAAGGCCTAGATGGGGAAACGCATTTTCTCTGTGTACGCTACTTCAAACGTAGCAGGTCCTTACGAAATCACATATCAAAAGGGGGTATGGTCCTTCTGAGCTCTCGTAAGACCCGTTCTACCCTCTAGGGTTCTTGAAATTTTCACCAAATGTTGCAATTGGATAGATCTACCCGTGGTTAAAAGGCCTAGATGGGGAAACGCATTTTCTCTGTGTACGCTACTTCAAACGTAGCAGGTCCTTACGAAATCACATATCAAAAGGGGGTATGGTCCTTCTGAGCTCTCGTAAGACCCGTTCTACCCCTCTAGGGTTCTTGAAATTTTCACCAAATGTTGCAATTGGATAGATCTACCCGTGGTTAAAAGGCCTAGATGGGGAAACGCATTTTCTCTGTGTACGCTACTTCAAACGTAGCAGGTCCTTACGAAATCACATATCAAAAGGGGGGTATGGTCCTTCTGAGCTCTCGTAAGACCCGTTCTACCCCTCTAGGGTTCTTGAAATTTTCACCAAATGTTGCAATTGGATAGATCTACCCGTGGTTAAAAGGCCTAGATGGGGAAACGCATTTCTCTGTGTACGCCACTTCAAACGTAGCAGGTCCTTACGAAATCACATATCAAAAGGGGGTATGGTCCTTCTGAGCTCTCGTAAGACCCGTTCTACCCCTCTAGGGTTCTTGAAATTTTCACCAAATGTTGCAATTGGATAGATCTACCCGTGGTTAAAAGCCCTAGATGGGGAAACTCATTTTACGCCCTATGCGTAATTTCGTAATCACACTTAGAATCACGGTTCTGTGGTCTTAATATACAGGTGGTCTTTATAAAAAGTTGTGTGCAATACCAGGTCGCCCTAAATATCAAATTTTAATAAATCGAATGATATTAGGACTAACCGTATTTAAATAAAATTGAATTGCCCGCTTGATGATATATAAAAAAATTGCGGGCTAGAATTGCGGGCTAGCTTCACACCAGTAAAAATTGTATATATAACAATATTGTCATATACTAGTACCATTTTGTGCTATCAGCGCACTACGCACAGGCAAAATATCTGCACCTTCGCATATAGGTGGCGACGGCTCGATATATGTGAAATATTCTTGACTGGGATGTTAAACACCATTACTTAACTCATCTCTACTCACTCATATACCATTTTTGAATGTATTAAATGATGTTTTTTAAGTATGTATGACATAATTATTATGTGTAGCACTGATTTAATATTCTCAGCAGCCTCGAAGCTATTATAACGGCCTTATAATACATAAGAGTTAAGAAGTATCCGTAAGGTCGAAGAAAGCTTCGAGTTACCCTGCCATGTACTTGGTGACCTTCTGTTGCAGCATGCACCGTATATGGTGAATATTACTAATATTCGTAAAGACTGATAAATTGCACGCTGCAGCTGTTTCCTGGTAGTCAGTCTGGCGTACTTCCGCTTCTAACGGCGGATACAGTTTGACTTGAATAACGTTTCCTGTTTATCTCGGAGATAGTTCGGTTGTGTCATCAGTACTGTTGATATTGTAACATACAATACAGACATGTCGAAAGTTTAACACTAAGGTAACGTATTGGTGCTGTATTGACAGCTCACATTGGCCCCTTGTTTAAACAGCTGCCCGAGCTTCGAATCCTAACCATCATTGTCTCGTAACTCAACAGCCAGCTTCCAATCTTTATCGTTACTCAGTGTAAATTTTCGACATGCCTGTACTGTGTTTTCTAACTTTTTGTCAAGAAATGTACAGAACTTCTGAAATTGGGTTTTGATAAGGATTCATTAATTATCTGATCGTTTTTGACACGCTTTGAACAGTAGACAACTTATATCGTGAGGAAATTGTACTAAAGGTTCCTTTTAAATTATGAAACAAAACAAGCAAATTTAAATTAATACATCTTATAAGGCAAATAATATGCCAACAGATTAAGAGTATTTTCATTTGTTTTTCATTGCAGTTAGCTTTCTTAAAACCTTTATGCATTATGTTCTGACGATTATTTTTAGCTGGTTTTTTGGGATGATCAATTTGGTGCAATTAAATTGTAAGAGGGAAGATAATTTGTATGCATATCATATTTTCAAAAAAATATATATACATGTAGATGTATTTGTATAATTTGGAACCTAATTCTGCATCGGTTGCAACGACATAGAAGATGAATATCAATTCTTTAAAATCCTCTTTTTCGGACTTAAGTCTAAACTTATTCTGACCTAATACTAGAATACAAAAAATATTATTGGAAAAAGCCATCCGCATTCAAACTTATTCAACTTCTCAGTGATCAAAATTCAAAAGAACTTCGTAACCATGGACTTTTCCGCGTTAACGCAACACTATTAAGACAATCTCGAACATAGTTTTACTTTGACCATCCGCCACCACGCCTTTTTCATCCCAATTGTTTTCAGACTTTCATTTTTTTGTGTTTATCTCTTTCTTTACTATTTTTTTTCTTATATTATAATGATTGCCGCCATACATGTAAATATATATATTGTTTGTATATACCTATAAGTGTATGCTTCTGGTTTATAATATGAAATGAAACTTACAGTAACACTAAACACTGAGTTTAAAAGCTAGGGGCATCTAGTTACTTACATTTTCACTTAAGATTCCATCATGATGGACACGTATACGTCTCCAGTTTGTTCTTTATACTGTATTTTTGTTTTGTTACTTGTCAATCAAACATTTTTAGACCTTCAATTTTAATACATACATGTGCTTTTAAAAAAAACTCAAATCAAAACTGTTTGCAACACGCATATGTTTCATCTAAATAAGTTGAATGTTAAAAAGGCGTTCTTAAGTTGGCTTTTTTAATTAATAAAAGTTTATTTATGAACAAAACCGCGTATAATTAAAATATCCAAATATCATATCTAAATAAGTAGGTTTTTTTTAAAACCTTTGTCATTAAATTTAGATAATAAAATAGTTTAAAATAGTATAATTAAAGTATCCAAAAATGTCACATTTTTGACTAAAAAAAGTTGAACAAGGAAACTAGGGATTTTTATCAATTCCTTGTTCTGAGAAATAATTGTTTACTATAACACGATATACAGTAAGGCCTGTCGAAGGTTTAAACACCTGATCTAGCGAAGGGGAATCGAAGCTCGGCTGCCGAGTGCAGAGATCTGGATAGCTACTAAACCGAATACTGGCCAAGGTCTATAGATAGCAGCTGCCAAAAGCTGCTAAGACATAGCTAACGAGGAATCGAGACGATTGCATCAATTTGTTAACTTAGTGTTAAACTTTCGACATGCCTGTATTTTATTGGTGATATGTGTTTTTTCCTGTTTTTACAGATATGAACTTGATGTAACCCATTGTGTTTTAAACGTCGGATGCGTTTTTAAAGATATTCACAGCCTAAATGTACTTTTATTCTTAAGTATTTAACAATGTTTCTATAAATATAAACATTAATTTATATTTTAAGGTGGCTCATTCGCTAGATGAATGTGGCTATGGATTTTAACAGTTCCAGCAAGGCATTGAACACTGGCAAGTAATGTGTATTTGAATAAAAAAAATCAAAAACGTATTGGTTCATAGTTCAGTTATAAAGAAACTTCCAAAGTATATTATTTCGTGTGTGTTCTTGGCTCAACACTGACAAGGAATGTATATTTGAATGAAAAGTTATTAAAAATACAATATTATTTCAACTTAATCATGGTTAAGTTTTAAAACAAACTTTCAAATGTCTACTATTTCTCGTAAGTCCTTGATTGTCCTAGACATTGTCCAATATGGTCGTCTAGGGACAGCCAGTTAAGGAGTCCACCCTCCATTTATATTTATATCTTGGCAAATATAACATACTTTTTATTTGATTTAAGTTAAACTTTCATAGTTCAGGTTTTATTTTTTTGAAAATGCACCAACTATGTTTTTTAACACTGCTTTTCTTTAGGGCAATTGCAAATTGTTTATCCTTTTCCAGGCTGGTGGAAACTCACACGTTTATCTTTTTCCAGGCTGGTGGAAACTCACACGTTTATCTTTTTCCAGGCTGGTGGAAACTCACACGTTTATCTTTTTCAAGGCTGGTGGAAACTCGCACGTTTAACTTTTTCCCGGCTAAAGGAAACTCGCGTTTATCTTTTTCTAGTCTGGTGGAAACTCACATGTTTAACTTTTTCCTGGCTGCTGGAAACTCACATGTTGATCTTTTTCCAGGCTGGTGGAAACTCACATGTTTATCTTTTTCCAGGCTGGTGGAAACTTGCTCGTTTATCTTTTTCCAGGCTGGTGGAAACTCACACGTTTATCTTTTTCCAGGCTGGTGAAAACTCACACGTTTATCTTTTTTCCAGACTGGTGGAAACTCACACGTTTATCTTAATTTGCTAGTTTTAAAGTTTTTATTTTGTTTTTGGATTGTGGTTTGAATATGTACTGTTAAGTGTTTTGTTTTTGGATTGTGGTTTGAATATGTACTGTTATGTGTTTTGTTTTTGGATTGTGGTATGGAGATGTACTGTTATGTGTTTTGTTTTTGGATTGTGGTTTGAATATGTACTGTTATGTGTTTTGTTTTTGGATTGTGGTTTGAATATGTACTGTTATGTGTTTGTTTTGGATTGTGGTATGGAGAATGTACTGTTATGTGTTTTGTTTTTGGATTGTGGTATGGAGATGTACTGTTATGTGTTTTGTTTTTGGATTGTGGTTTGGATATGTACTGTTATGTGTTTTGTTTTTGGATTGTGGTATGGAGATGTACTGTTATGTGTTTTGTTTTTGGATTGTGGTATGGAGATGTACTGTTATGTGTTTTGTTTTTGGATTGTGGTTTGGATATGTACTGTTATGTGTTTTGTTTTTGGATTGTGGTTTGAATATGTACTGTTATGTGTTTTGTTTTTGGATTGTGGTTTGAATATGTACTTTATGTGTTTTGTTTTTTTTGGATTGTGGTTTGGATATGTACTGTTATGTGTTTTGTTTTTGGATTGTGGTATGGAGATGTACTGTTATGTGTTTTGTTTTGGATTGTGGTTTGAATATGTACTGTTAGTGTTTTGTTTTTGGATTGTGGTTTGATATGTACTGTTATGTGTTTTGTTTTTGGATTGTGGTTTGGATATGTACTGTTATGTGTTTTGTTTTTGGATTGTGGTTTGGATATGTTACTGTTAAGTGTTTTGTTTTGGATTGTGGTATGGAGCTGTACTGTATGTGTTTGTTTTTGGATTGTGGTTTGGATATGTACTGTTAGTGTTTTGTTTTGGATTGTGGTATGGAGATGTACTGTTATGTGTTTTTGTTTTTGGATTGTGGTTTGGATATGTACTGTTATGTGTTTTGTTTTGGATTGTGGTTTGGATATGTACTGTTGTTTTTGGTTTTGGATTGTAGTTTAGATATGTACTGTTATGTGTTTTGTTTTTGGATTGTGGTATGGAGATGTACTGTTATGTTTTTGTTTTTGATAGGTACACATGATTATTCAGTCAAAATCTGAGAATTGCCAACGGATTGATTGACATTTAACAGCTGAAGAGATGAATGCCGTTGTTAGGGTCACGACCTCAAAGTTCAAGGTCACAGTACTTGATAATTTTTGTAAAGGTTTTGCACATTTCATAATCCAATTATTCACAACGAAATATCTTTCTCAAGTGACCGTTAAGGATCGTTGTGTTTTCTATTCAAACAGACACTGACAAACGTAAGAGTGTAAGGTGTTATTTTGAAGTTCACTCCAAGATTACAATTTACATTCAGTTTTATCAAAAAAAAGTACTTGTAGTTTCAAAAAAGATTGACACAATTTGACAAATTTATGTTAAAGAAAATTTTGTGAAAGTGAAACTAGTACCAATTCACTTACATTTGAATCTAAGACTTAAATTAACTTCAGTACAATTCTACACCTGTCGAAAGTTTAACCCTGAGCTAGCGATAAGGAGTAGAGGCTCGGTTGCTGAGTGGTCGGCATATGTAAAGGTAGTAACTGACTAGATAGCTAGAAAGTATAGAACAGGCCTGTCGAAAGTTTTAACCCTGAGCTAGCGATAAGAGTAGAGGCTCGGTTGCCGAGTGGTCGGCATGTGTAAAGGTAGTGACTGACTAGATAGCTAGAAGTATAGAACAGGCCTGTCGAAAGTTTAACCCTGAGCTAGCGATAAGGAGTAGAGGCTCGGTTGCTGAGTGGTCGGCATATGTAAAGGTAGTAACTGACCAGATGGCTAGAAAGTACAGAACAGGCCTGTCGAAAGTTTAACCATGAGCTAGTGATAAGGAGTAGAGGCTCGGTTGCTGATGGTCGGCATATGTAAAGGTAGTAACTGACCAGATAGCTAGAAAGTACAGAACAGGCCTGTCGAAAGTTTAACCCTGAGCTAGCGATAAGGAGTAGAGGCTCGGTTGCTGAGTGGTCGGCATATGTAAAAGTAGTAACTGACTAGATAGCTAGAAAGTAGAACAGGCCTGTCGAAAGTTTAACCCTGAGCTAGCGATAGGAGTAGAGGCTCGGTTGCTGAGTGGTCGGCATATGTAAAAGTAGTAACTGACTAGATAGCTAGAAAGTACAGAACAGGCTGTCGAAAGTTTAACCCTGAGCTAGCGATAAGGAGTAGAGGCTCGGTTGCCGAGTGGTCGGCATGTGTAAAGGTAGTGACTGACTAGATAGCTAGAAAGTATAGAACAGGCCTGTCGAAAGTTTAACCCTGAGCTAGCGATAAGGAGTAGAGGCTCGGTTGCTGAGTGGTCGGCATATGTAAAGGTATAACTGACCAGATGGCTAGAAAGTACAGAACAGGCCTGTCGAAAGTTTAACCCTGAGCTAGCGATAAGGAGTAGAGGCTCGGTTGCTGAGTGGTCGGCATATGTAAAGGTAGTAACTGACCAGATGGCTAGAAAGTACAGAACAGGCCTGTCGAAAGTTTAACCCTGAGCTAGCGATAAGGAGTAGAGGCTCGGTTGCTGAGTGGTCGGCATATGTAAAGGTAGTAACTGACCAGATGGCTAGAAAGTACAGAACAGGCCTGTCGAAAAGTTTAACCCTGAGCTAGCGATAAGGAGTAGAGGCTCGGTTGCTGAGTGGTCGGCATATGTAAAGGTAGTAACTGACCAGATAGCTAGAAAGTAGAGACAGGCCTGTCGAAAGTTTAACCCTGAGCTAGCGATAAGGAGTAGAGGCTCGGTTGCTGATGGTCGGCATATGTAAAGGTAGTACTGACCAGATAGCTAGAAGTAGAACAGGCCTGTCGAAAGTTTAACCCTGAGCTAGCGATAAGGAGTAGAGGCTCGGTTGCTGAGTGGTCGGCATATGTAAAGGTATTACTGACCAGATTAGCTAGAAAGTACAGAACAGGCCTGTCGAAAGTTTAACCCTGAGCTAGCGATAAGGAGTAGCGGCTCGTTGCTGAGTGGTCGGCATATGTAAAGGTAGTAACTGACCAGATGGCTAGAAAGTACAGAACATGCCTGTCGAAAGTTTAACCCTGAGCTAGCGATAAGGAGTAGAGGCTCGGTTGCTGAGTGGTCGGCATATGTAAAGGTAGTAACTGACCAGATAGCTAGAAAGTATAGAACAGGCCTGTCGAAAGTTTAACCCTGAGCTAGCGATAAGGAGTAGAGGCTCGGTTGCTGAGTGGTCGGCATATGTAAAGGTAGTAACTGACTAGATAGCTAGAAAGTACAGAACAGGCCTGTCGAAAGTTTAACCCTGAGCTAGCGATAAGGAGTAGAGGCTCGGTTGCTGAGTGGTCGGCATATGTAAAGGTAGTAACTGACCAGATGGCTAGAAAGTACAGAACAGGCCTGTCGAAAGTTTAACCATGAGCTAACGATAAGGAGTAGAGGCTCGGTTGCTGAATGGTTGCATATGTAAAGGTAGTAACTGACTAGATAGCTAGAAAGTACAGAACAGGCCTGTCGAAAGTTTAACCCTGAGCTAGCGATAAGGAGTAGAGGCTCGGTTGCTGAGTGTGGTCGGCATATGTAAAGGTAGTGACTGACTAGATAGCTAGAAAGTACAGAACAGGCCTGTCGAAAGTTTAACTCTGAGCTAGCGATAAGGAGTAGAGGCTCGGTTGCTGAGTGGTCGGCATATGTAAAGGTAGTAACTGACTAGATAGCTAGAAAGTACAGAACAGGCCTGTCGAAAGTTTAACTCTGAGCTAGCGATAAGGAGTAGAGGCTCGGTTGCTGAGTGGTCGGCATATGTAAAGGTAGTGACTGACTAGATAGCTAGAAAGTACAGAACAGGCCTGTCGAAAGTTTAACCCTGAGCTAGTGATAAGGAGTAGAGGCTCGGTTGCTGAGTGGTCGGCATATGTAAAGGTATTGACTGACTAGATAGCTAGAAAGTACAGAACAGGCCTGTCGAAAGTTTAACCCTGAGCTAGCTATAAGGAGTAGAGGCTCGGTTGCTGAGTGGTCGGCATATGTAAAGGTAGTGACTGACTAGATAGCTAGAAAGTACAGAACAGGCCTGTCGAAAGTTTAACCCTGAGCTAGCGATAAGGAGTAGAGGCTCGGTTGCTGAGTGGTCGGCATATGTAAAGGTAGTAACTGACCAGATGGCTAGAAAGTACAGAACAGGCCTGTCGAAAGTTTAACCATGAGCTAGTGATAAGGAGTAGAGGCTCGGTTGCTGAGTGGTCGGCATATGTAAAAGTAGTGACTGACTAGATAGCTAGAAAGTACAGAACAGGCCTGTCGAAAGTTTAACCATGAGCTAACGATAAGGAGTAGAGGCTCGGTTGCTGAGTAGTCGGCATATGTAAAGGTAGTGACTGACTAGATAGCTAGAAAGTACAGAACAGGCCTGTCGAAAGTTTAACCCTGAGCTAGCGATAAGGAGTAGAGGCTCGGTTGCCGAGTGGTCGGCATATGTAAAGGTAGTGACTGACTAGATAGCTAGAAAGTACAGAACAGGCCTGTCGAAAGTTTAACCCTGAGCTAGCGATAAGGAGTAGAGGCTCGGTTGCTGAGTGGTCGGCACATGTAAAGGTAGTAACTGACTAGATAGCTAGAAAGTATAGAACAGGCCTGTCGAAAGTTTAACTCTGAGCTAGCGATAAGGAGTAGAGGCTCGGTTGCTGAGTGGTCGGCACATGTAAAGGTAGTGACTGACTAGATAGCTAGAAAGTACAGAACAGGCCTGTCGAAAGTTTAACCCTGAGCTAGCGATAAGGAGTAGAGGCTCGGTTGCTGAGTGGTCGGCACATGTAAAGGTAGTAACTGACTAGATAGCTAGAAAGTATAGAACAGGCCTGTCGAAAGTTTAACTCTGAGCTAGCGATAAGGAGTAGAGGCTCGGTTGCTGAGTGGTCGGCATATGTAAAGGTAGTGACTGACTAGATAGCTAGAAAGTACAGAACAGGCCTGTCGAAAGTTTAACCCTGAGCTAGCGATAAGGAGTAGAGGCTCGGTTGCTGAGTGGTCGGCACATGTAAAGGTAGTAACTGACCAGATAGCTAGAAAGTAGCTATCGAACAGACATAGCTGGCAAAATGGGCAGATTCGGCACTTAGTGTTAAACTTTTGACAGGTCTGTACTGTTCAATAAAATTTGTTAAAATTATCCGCTGTGCAATAAATTTCAAAATTATTAATTAAATTTATTTTTTTATATTAATTTTATTGATAAAATCGCTTCCGTGTCCATAAATGACTCTGGTATTTTTTTAAAATGAAATGGACCGCTTTAGATTGATATTATGATTAATATAGTTAATCCAAAAGAAACATATGCAGAATTTGGTAGAGTAGTGTCCAAATTGTTACATCAGGGGCAGGCAAATATAGGTTTAGCAATTTTAAAAGACGACAGACCAGTAAGATACCAGCCGATGGACCGTGGAAATCTGTAAGCTGTTGGCCGATGGACCGTGGACATCCAATGAAATTATATCTGATAAGACGTAAGCTGTTAGCCGATGGACCGTGGAACTCCAATAAAATTGTATCGGATAAACAGGCAATCAAATCAACATAAACAGGAGATAAAATTAAAAATACATCCTATCCGCATTCATGCCTGAGAAAATTATACCAAGCGTATAATAACGTATCTAATGGAGCTCGGAATTTTTCTATATTCCCAATGTTCTAACGGGCACTGGGTGTTTCCCCCGTTGTAACGAGGAAATTAAATGTTCAATTGACACGCTCTGCAGAAGAAATTTCATTGGATTAAAAAAAATAATGTCATAATTATTATTGTCGTCACCATATACAAGCTAGAAAATAAACGACACACAGCCCAAACCTAACTTTAGAACCTCTGATAATATTGATAAGATTGATTGATAGTCAGGAGAAATTTCTCTAATCATTACTACGGTAGCTCAATTGGTAGTGTGTTCGCTCCGTATGTAGGAGGTCGTGGGTTCGGACTCCTGTCGAACTGACCAAGACTTGAAATAGGTAGTAACTGTGTTTGCACCAAGCACTCGGTATTTAGAAACGAATTCCTTCGGAAGAGACCTTAAAACCCGATGTCCCTTGTCATGACAGGCGTAGAAGGTAAAAGAACGTACCCATCACTTTGTCCTGAGCGCACTGCAAAGGTAAAATTTCTGACACTTCATCTATAACTGGCGATATAAGTAAAATATAAGGATAAATCAGAATTTTTGTTTTGTACTTTGACTTTTGATGATTCCGCGATCACAAATTAAAATCAGAAAAAATTCAAATTGGCGGTGGTATCCGTTTGCGCCTAAACATCGTTCAAAAGCGCGACATCTTAAGAAAGCGCCAATGCTATGTTCTGCGCGACTACCTGTATCAAAAGTTAAACAGGTCAGGTGTGTGTTCTACTAAAATTCGTAAGTTACGAAAAAAATTAGACTTACGAAGCTTAGTAAAGCTCACGTCAGAAGCCCTAATGGCTTGTTGCCTTGTTCATGTATTATTCTCAAATTTGTGTCTTTAATTCCTGTACAAATTAAAAAAAATTAAAAACAGAAAGGAAAATTAATTTTGATTTTAAGATTACATGTGAATCACACAAAATAGGGATTAAAATTTCCCATTTTTGCACATTTTAAGATCAGCTATGAGTTCGATCGGTTAGATTTTTAAGGTAAGGATAAGACTGTGCTGATAAAATATAAAAAAGGCATCCTTATCAAAAAATGTTTGAATCAAACAAAGAGACCAACATTAAACAACTATGCTAAATCTACAAGATGTCTTATGGAATATCTGAGAATTTCGGATTGCTGCCAGGACAGGATTTTCACACACACACACACACACACACACACACACACACACACACAGAGAGAGACCAACATTAAACAACTATGCTAAATCTACAAGATGTCTGGTGGAATATCTGAGAATTTCGGATTGCTGCCAGGACAGGATTTCCACACACACACACACATACACGTTCGTTGTCGCAAAACATGCATAAATTATGTCAATAATAACGAAATACAACATAAACAATTTCTAGACCATGCTGTTAAATGTTTTGGATCTCTGACCATTTCAAAAACAACATTAATACTTAGTGTACAGGGCTGCCGAAAGTTTGACACCAAGCTAGCGATTTCATTAGTTCAAAATCTGCACCTTATCTCCGTCCTCTGTCAGCTTTATCTCGACAACTGTTATCTATCTCTCAGCAGCTGTTTAGCCACTTGGTACACTTTAAGTTGGTCACTCTGCAGTCTATAGCTAGCTTTGACTCCTTTTTTACGAGGCGTAGCTCAGTGTTAACTTTCGCCAGGTCTGTACTGTAGATAAAAATACAATTTCCTTTGTGTTTACATGATATATTGATGAATCTTCGAACCAATGTCATGATAATTACATAGGCAAACAACATTGACCTGCCCACTTGACCTTTAATTGAAATATTTATTATGGACAACACATTTATATAAAGGGAAGATAGATGATTAATTCTCTACATCATGGTAAACACGCCTTCTTTATGTATTAACTACGAATGGTAAAATTACCCTATATTGGATGGCCTCCTTTATATGAATATGCCCAATGAAAGGTCAAACAGACAGGTCAATATTTGCCTATACCCATTGTTAACAAGTGGTAAATAAGCCCCCGAACGCCATAATAATATATTAAAGATCACATATTCTTAAAAAAGATCCAGAACATGAATTCAATATATCCTTTCAAGCATACACGGATTTAAGGTTGCCGTTTGGTATATAACAGAACGTTTTATGGGTAATAGTATTTGGGATCCTATACAAAACTAGAACTGTCTCTTGAGAGCCAAATAACCCCCTGTCCTAGCCTGCTAGCATCTACAAGAGTTTAATGTTTTCCCACGACCTTGATCTTTCCTATATGACCTTGGATAAAGGTCATGACACACCTTTGGACCAGGAAGATTATTTGTCTGCCGCCCAAAACAATTATGAGATATGGTCCCGACACGATTTTACAGACATGGTGCCCCCTCAAACTAGTAGTGCGGAGTTATAATTATAATTCGAACAGCCAACCACAAACCGTGCTGAGAGAACAGTTAGTTAACACGCCACTGTTTGAAATACTCGGACTACTATGGTTACTTTAAAGGTAATAAATTTAGACACTTTGCTCTGTAGAAGTTTGTCATTTGATACAAATTTTAAAAATATTTTTATATATTCCTTATTTATTGTTCCCACTACGAAAATGTCATACAACGAGGCAAACTGCTTACAAATAAATTGTTGACACAAGGCTATTGCAGGCCTAGGCTTATCAAGGCTCTCAAAACATTTTATGGTCGTCATCACAATATTGTTGATAACCCTGGATATATTTTACATCCTATAGTTCCATGTTCCCTCCATTCCCAATTTTGCTTACACACGTGGCAGATGTAGCTATTAGCTTAACAGAAAGTGCTTACCCTTCCGGGGCACCCGGCCTCATTTCCCTGGTCGAAGTTCACGTGTTTAACCTAATTTAACCTAACCTAAACCAGCTTCAACTTTTACTTTGCTTTGGCATTGTGGTTTAGACATGGATGGGTATGTATTCAATCTGATATCGGGTTTCTGAATCCAATTTGTCTACGCGAGAAGCCGCCAAGGAATTATACTAATGTTACTGAAGGACAAAAAGGAACAAATCAAAACAGTAATAACTGTTGAGTTCATTATTATTAATACAATTATTACTATTATTATTATTATTATTATATTATTAAACTATTTTGCTGTTTTCTTACAATTTAATTAACAAGATATGTACAACTTATGTGAATAAAAAAACTTAAAAAAAACCCATAAAACAGTAATAACAATAACGTAAACAGCACAAACTAACCCGACCAAACCCGGACTCTTGTTTATTATACGTATACAATTGTATATCTTAATGTTTAAATTTAAACAGAGTTATCCGAAGTAGTGCAATCTGAAAAATACGTTTTTAATGTAAAAATTCTCAAAAAGATGAAGGGCAATCGTTATTAGTGCCATCAACTAGTGTACCCACTGTTATTCGTAACTGTCTACATTTGCGTCTCTCACTCAAAAGAATTACTACCAAGGGGGATAACCACCGATAACACGCGAACCGAAATTGTCAATTTTTAACCAATATGTTGAGATTTACAGCTAATTAACGGCATATAAATATATGTACTTAGCTATATTGTCATATATCACTTTTTTAATGAATTTTATGATAAAATTTTAAAAAAAATGATATATGACAATATCACAAGACTCAAAAAAGAAATCGTTCAAATTCCACTGAGTAATCGAATACTAGATACAGGACCACCTTAAAACACAATAGAAATACATTATCACATGTGAGTGATCAAACCCTTCCGCTTCTATGACTTGTTTAAAGATTCAATGACGGATCATGACTTATTCATGCTACGAGGTTTGTCTGACGTAGATTACGACATAATTTGTAGTTGTAAACAAAGTGGGTATATAAGGAGCTATATCAGGGAAGTTTGTTTTAACACAGCTCAAGCGAACACAGCAGACGTCTCTCGGCCATCAGCAGACGACAGGATTCCAGAAACCATGAACAGCTCGGTGTTTGCTATATACGTCTTCTATATTGTGTTTATTGCTACTATGGGAACAATTCAGTTGGCAGAAAAACTTATTTCACCTGTTGGAAAAATAGGTAAGTAAACGTTTATTTATGATATTTTGTATTTATTATACCCTAAAGAAGGACTTTTATCTTGTCGGTGGATGTGCATTCAATGCATTAGTTCAGTAACAGGATTACTCCACTAAAATTTTAATTTTGACTGAAGAAGGTCTAAAATGACAAGATTCAAGCCATTTTGAACTTTTCTGTGAAAAATGATTTTTCACACTTTTTACACAGAATATAATGGGTGGGGATACAAAAGGAATTCCTGCCCATTTACATTAAAAGATATGCTCTTTAAACAATTTTAAAAACCTTGTTAGCGTTTTTTATGTTTTGGGAATCTCTTTATCTGTTTGCTCAGTAGTACAAGTGGCAAATGAATGAGCTTAATGTAGTTATTTAATAAAAAATTACTAACAATAACCTCATTGACCAGAACCTTAAATTTTAATGTAAACTAGAAAGGTTTGATTGGAGATGTTCATCTTGTCGGATACTGAAATTAATTCCATACACCATGTGGTTATCACAGCAAACGACAAGACGAAAAGCTTAAATGGACCTGACAACACAGATAAGATCGAGTAAAAAGTTGTCATTAAATATTTCCATTGGTTGTATATTGGTTGAAGTCCTCGTTTAGTAGCTATTTTTTGTTAATACAAGGTTGTAAAATAGCGTTTAGAAATCATATTTTAAATCTTTTTCTTTATATTTTACAGCGAGAACATGTCTCCAGCTGACAATGCCAAAATATGAAAGAGAAAGAAATGGCTAAACAAAACTGTGACGATATAATACGTCCGTGTGTTATGTTTGCACTCTGCAAATGATTTGAGGACTTAGTAGAGAGTAAAGATGGTTGTGACCATGAATATGGTGTCTCAGACATATCATCAGATTGGTTGTGATATCAGAGATTGAGCTACCCTTGCCAAGTACCTTCAAAATAGCAGATGGCCACAAGAACTGTCAATTTTCTCGCCAATTAAAAAATCTACAGTTCTTTTTCGAGTTTTGAAGGAGACTGGAATATGGCAGAAGGACACAAGAACTGTAAATATTAGAGCCAATTAAAAAAAATCTAGATTTCTTTTTCGAGTTTTGAAGTAGACTGAAATATGGCACATGGCAAAAAGAACTGTAAAATTTTCGCGCCAATTTTAAAAATCTACAGTTCTTTTTCGAGTTTTGAAGGACACTTGTGTCATAATGTTCTTGAATAATGAATGTAACCCGTTGAGAAATGATAAAATATGTGGTAGGAACATACAGGGGATATGGATGACTTTGATGCATCTTGAGTATTCATTTCGACCCAAGTTCATCTAAACAATGTTCAGAATAAGAAAACATGTACCAGAATTATGTTATAATGAACACTATCGTAATAATGAAAGCTTTGACATCGCTTTGTTAACAAGAACTGTAACTTTTGTGATGCTAACTGCAATGGTATTTTTATGTTACATAACTATTCCATGTATAATTGTTTAAGTATTGTGTGATTGTAGATGTAATGTGTTTATCTAATTATATAGTATTGTGTGCTTGTATAATTGTAAAAGTATGTAATGATTGGATAATTTATAGTATTGTGTTATTGTGTACATGCGATTGCATAAGTATTACGTCATTGTAAAAGTATGTCATGCTTGTATAATTGTAAAAGTATTGTGTGATTGTGTAATTGTAAAAGTATGTCATGATTGTATAATTGTAAAAGTATCTCATGATTGTATAAATGTAAAAGTATGTCATGATTGTATAATTGTAAAATTATGTCATGAATGTATAATTGTAAAAGTATTGTATCTTATGATTGTATAAATATAATTATAAAAGAATGTCATGATTGTATAATTGTAGAAACATGCAACTATTGAAATATATGTCTTGATTAAAATGTTTAAATTTTACAATAGATTTATATTTCTTTACTAACTCAGTTTGACAAGCCGGCTAAGAAAAGCACGGATAGCCTTTTATTGGTATCATTATGCTGTGTGAATAAAATATCAAGTATGGTAACATGACGTCAAGAGCCAACTCTTTCATGCAAAAATAATATAAACGACCTGACCAATCAAAATGCTTGAAATAAAAAGAGCTAAACATGCATTTGACAATAGCTAGCAAAACCAGGAACTAATTTCAAAATTAGTGTGCAAGTTGCTTACAAATAAATTGTTGAGGCAAGGAAATTGCAACACCAGGTTTATCAAGACCCTCAAAGTTTTATGGCCGTCATCACAATATTTTTGATAAGTGTTGTGTCTCTGTATCAACAATTACCCTGGGTATATTTGACGTCCCATAGCTACATGTTCCTTTCATTCCCATTTTTTTATTACACCTGTGGTGAATGTAGCTTATTAAACAGGAAGTGCTTACCCTTCCGGAGCACCCGGCCTCATTCCCTGGTGGAAGCTTATGTGTTTAACCTAATTTCTCAGCTTCAAAATTTTCACTTTGCTTTGAGATTGTGGTTTGAACATGGATATATATGTTTGTTTTTGATTTGTAATGAAATAAGAAAGATGACATAAACGTTTTAGATGAGAAGAGTCGGCCATTGTAACACTTGCATTGTAGGAACATAATAATTATTCTCCATCATTTAAAATATTGCATACATATTTCATGGTGATATTACACAGTGCAAAGGTTCATAAGCAAGATTCGAGGACACCATTATATCAATATAAACGGTGCTTGTCCATATTTTTATATTTTGCATTAGATACATTCAGTAGAAATCTTTTAATATAAGTCTAGGGTTATCAAAGCCCTTAAAGTTTTTTATTGTCGTCATCACAGTATTGTTGATAAGTATGATAAGTATACGTGGCGGATGTAGCTTGCTAAACAGAATGTGATTATCATTCCGGAGCACCCGGTCTCATTTTCCTTGTGGAAGTTCAGGTGTTTAACCTAATTTGCCAGCTTCAAGGTTTTTTATTTGCTTTAGGATTGTGGTTTGGACATGGATTAGTATGTTTCTTTTTTATTTGTAACGGAATAAGAAAGAGGCATATATATTTTAGATGGGAGGAGCCGGCCATTGCAACACCTGCGTTTTAGGAACATAATAATTAATCTTCATGATTTTAGAATTTAGATATTGTCTGAATATTAAATATTGTTGATATTACACAGTACTGAGTTTCATGAGCAAGGAGGTCTTTTGAACAGACCTTAAAACACGACGTTCCGTCTCACAGCAGGCGTGGCACGTTACAGAATCATCTCTGCACATTGTCCTGAGCGCACTGCGAAATCCAAATTTTTCTGTCACTTCACCTTTAGTTGTCAGTCGACGTTTCGATAAACTAGTCAATGAAATATTCTTGACTGGGTCATAAACCCAAGTTCTATCAATCAACATATGTCGGAGTTTTGGACATCACATGTGTTACGGATAATTTTCCTAACCAGTTTATTTTTTAACCGATTTTAACGATGACGAAACAACGTTAAAACCGAAGAAAGATCTGAAAAGAGGGTTCGTCCAGGTTACTTAAAATAAGTGTAATGATAAATTTTCGGTGTAAAAAGCTCAAAATTTTATAAGGACGTGTTAACCTCGAATTATTTCGTATAAAATTGCAAAATTACGAAATTATAAATTCCGGGTTTATATTTAAATTAAATACTTTTCGAGGAAAATTTTGCAATACACCTATATGTATAACTTATGACCATCATCAAAATATTGTTGAAATGTATGATTTTTCTGTATCGTATCTAAAATTATCATTGGTATTTTTGAGGTCCCGTAGTTCCGCATTGTTTTCATTGTCAATTTTGTGTACACATGTGACAGTCCTCCAGGTTAATTATATTATATATTTTGTCAGCTCATGCAGGCAATATATTGTAAATGTGTTTGTAATATTTATATGTTCTCTATATTGTAAATATGCAATTATGAGAAATAAAGAAATTTGAATTTAAATTTGGATGTGGCTAGCTAAATAGCAGGTGCTTATCCTTCTGGAAAACTTGGTCTCGCTTCACTGGTGAAAATTACGCATTAACTTAATTTGCCATATTTAAAAGTTTTACTTTGCTTTGGGATTGTGGTTGGACATGAATTGGTATGTTTGTTTTTGATTATGACATTTTTTGGTGAAAACAGATACCGATTATTATACCCAGGTACTTCTAGATCTGAGACAGTAATTAACATCGCAATGATTTATTGAATGGGGGCTTAACCATCCAGTCAAGAATATTTCACTTATATCGAGACGTCAACAGCTACAGGTGAAGTGACCAAAAAATTTTGCCATTGTAGTGCGCTCAGAGCAATGTGCAGTTGCCTGCCGTGATACGGGACATCGGTTCCGAAGGACCTCATGACTTTCAATTTTAAATGCTTGGCGAAGGAACAGTCACTACCTATTTTCAAGTCGAACCCAAGACCTCCCACATATAAAGAGAACACTACAACTTGAGCTACATGTACGTACCGTAGTGGTACAAAACTCCAAGAGCAGTAGACTCGTCGTTCAGTGTATAATACTCGTATGTTGTTCGAAGTCCAATTAAACTATTTATAAGTATATATATAGTTGAAATGATACTGAATGCAAGTTATATGGACAAGCACCGGGGTTAGACCTCGGCCGGGGTTCGAACCCACTACCTCCCACATACGAAGCGAGCTGTCTGCCAGTTGATCTACCGCAGTGGTGACATCGTCATGAAAAATGTTAAATAGATTATCTATTTTACATATTATAAGTTGAACGATGCTAAAATGCGTATTTTGAAATTAAAACAACGACTCATCATGTGTAGTCACGATGTCATAGAATTCTGAAAACAATAAACAACAGCGGCATGCAAAATAAACATATCTTAAAAATATGCGCTGTAAACACAGCAAAAAATAGCGGTTGATAATGAAAAAAATAAATTAGATTTTAAATAAAAGATTTACGTGTTTACGTATACCATATATGGTTATATGAATATTTAAAAAGGTTTTTATAGAACGTGTTTACAAAACTTAAAGTAAAATTCATTCAGGTGTAAATTTTATGTGAAGTGCTTATATGAATAATTCTTTCTCAATAGACATAACGGAATACACGATATTTATTTATTATTTTTCTTTGTTGGGGGCCATTCTGATTTATTGTGAAAAAGTCTTAATCATGCAGTGTTTCCTATACTAATAATAATAATAATAATAAAACAGTATTGGCAACAGTACACGAATTAGTGACGAAATATGTTAGCCCCTCCCCTCGTTAGCTATATCTTGAACGTTTTACAGCTCGTTCATAGATTAATCTATAGAGATTAATAAAATAATTCTCGTCGCGAATAGCTGAAAAATTGCTAATGCGACTTTAAGCAACATTCAACAAAAACAAAAACAAACAAAGAACAACAACAACAACAACAACAACAACAACAGGTTTACAGCAGCTGCTGTCCATTTCTCGGTAGCTTTTTGGACGCTTCCTGTCCATACCTCGGCCATTCGGAAGCCGACTTTCGTCGTCAATTTTCGTTAGATCAGTGTTAATCCACACATGACCATCAACCTTTCCACATTAAAACAAGGGATTTCCACTTTTTGTATGTTTTTTAAAATACTTTTAAATACTTTTTAAATATCTATATGACGACATGGAAAGGCCAAGAAAAAATAACGGGCAGAATTCATAGAAAATGTTATGACACATAATGTACTTATGTAAAAACAACTTTATTTGATTGACAAGAAGTTAGTTTGTTGCATGAATAGGTCCGGGTCATTTTAGAATTTTTTATATCTTGTCCGTAAGAGTCCTACTCTTACTTACTAATTTAAACCACTGAGCCAGTATCCCTGCTTGTGGCTGTTGCTCCGAGGATATCACAAACTCAATAGGCAATAATTGTGTATTATTGTCAGAAATATGCTATTGTCTAAATTTGTTTCTAGTTAAAATTTGAATTTCCCTAAAATCTAAGGTATACAACCTCATGCATAGTATTTCCAGGCTTAGCTAAATTTGGAAAAAACATTTTTTTGGTCCTTTGGGTATCTTTTCAACATCTTGAAAACAATTTTGGTCTAAGCACTACTGGTGAGGAATTGTATTCAGAAACGATCGTCTAGTGCTGTAAAATTAAAACTGGTATAATATGTATTTACTAATATGTTGCTCTTTTTGTGATAAAATTTAAAACACGCGTTTATATAAATTATATAAATAATTTTAATAGAATATTTTCTGTCAGTTATAAAAAGTTATAAAATATATTTACAACATGTTCATTAATTATTAAGATCGCGGAATGGTTAGGGGTTTTCAAACAAACGCGAAAAGGCGAAGCCACATGCTGTTGGCACGATGTTGACTAAAAAATTAAATTGGCACAAATCAGGCACCATAGTTTTTATTTAAAAACTAAAGATCTACTTGGTATATAACACGAAAAGGGAGCGATTGTGATATAAAGGTATTAGGGTACATTTTACTAATTCAGTGGGACGTTTCGTGTACTTGTGTTTATTACAACTCATTCCAATAATATTGATAATGGAAACCACATCAGATAAAATCCAGACAATAAGATGAATTATCCTAATGTAAAATTATCCAAATCTATGTATATATACACCGTATATAGGTGCAGGCGTTATCTAGTGCATTACATTATTATATGTAATTTGATTTAAAATATGTCACGGAATTTACAATCAAATGATTAAAAGTTTTCACTAAAATGCCCAACTATACGGGGAAAAATTACAGATTGATTGATTGATTGATTGATTGATTGATTGATTGATTGATTGATTGATTGATTGATTGATTGATTGATTGATTGATTGATTGATTGATTGATTGATTGATTGATTGATTGATTGATTGATTGATTGATTGATTGATTGATTGATTGGGGCATAACGGTCCCATCAAAATATTTCATTTATATCCAGCATTATATTATATTATATTATATTTGTAACCAGCAGCAGATGAAGTGGCAGATATTTTTACCTTTGCAGTGCGCTTAGGGTAATAAAAGGGTTCATTAACGCGTCACGCCTGCCTTGACACGGGACATAGATTTTTAAGATCCCTTTCGAAAGACCCAATGACTTTTATTTCTAAATGCCGAGTGCGTACCTATTTTCACGTCTGGGTAAGACCCGGCCGGGTTCGTTTCGAATCCACACCCTTACACATACGGAGCGAGCATAACACCCTAGGGAGCGCAACATACAAAAAGACTAGGTACCGGTGTGAATGGAAATGATGTGTACAGTATAGTGAGTCTTAATTCATGCAATGAGAGTTGGGTCCCAGTCAAGAATATTTCACTTGTATCGAGATGTCTCCAGTTATATTCCAAAGTGCAGTGGAAATTTTGCTTGTGCGTTGTGATGGCATTATACAGGAGAGTTCTTTATCGTACCACACCTACCGTGACACGGGACCTCATTTATTTTAAGTTCCCATTCAAAAGATCAGTGAGTTTCATTTCGTAATGCCGAGTGTTTGGCATAAGAAAAGTTACTACGGGCCACTTTTAAGTCTTGGGCAGACTAGGTTAGGGTTTGAACCCACGACCTTCCACTTACGGAGCAAGCACTCTACAAACTGAGCTACCGCAGTGGTAATTTTCATGCAATGATAACTGACTGTAGTGAAGGAGACAACTTTACAGCATTTGTTCACCATGGGCTAAGTTCGATATGCTTCAGTGCAAGATATTTCGGTCCTTCGGGTTGTCTGCGGAACTTAATGAACAATTTAGTAGCCTATCCTTTCATTTAAGGTATACGTATAAATTGGCCCCCTGCATAAGCTAAGATCCTACCCCTGGATAAGTAATAACCACAAATATTGCCAACAGAAGTCTCTTGCCCTTCCAGTTCGTTAACCCCTCTGTAATACACTTCGAGTGTTTAAAGTTACGTAAGTTTATTTTTGAGGGTTAAGGTAATGTTTTATAGTGCAGTGCACCTTTAAGTATTTGTGTCACCAATATCATAATATTGTGTATTTTGAAGGAGTTTAAATGTGTCATCTTAAACAAGTCATTCAAATTAAGTCTTAAGACAGGAAGGAACGGTTAAACAATGATTTTAAATGAGTCATCGTAATGGCAATACATTTCATGATACCCTCCGCATGTGTATATGTAACTTAAAAGACTAATTTTCTAATTTTATATAAAATAAAAATAAGTTTTTTGTTGTTTCGATATTCAAAATATCATGCAATGTTAATAATTTCGTTTGCTTGTATATTTTTCGTTAATTTCGCATGAATTAAACAACTTTTTGAATAATTAATATATATAATTACTTCCATATATTGAAAAATGGATCACAGCCGTTAGATGCACATCTCTAATTTAATTTTAGGTTGTAAGATGTAGATTACATTTGTCTAAGAGATTTTTGTATTTGAGGATAAATTTTATCTTGACAATACAATCTGCAAGCCTGACCATGCTCCGTCTCACGCCCATGTCAGTTTTCTATGTACGTGTATGTTATACTATCACCTGGGGTGAGTTGTTCGAAGCCTGGTTAGTTTAACCAATTGATGAGTCCAAACATTTAAATAATGCATAATTTCAAATTTGTTGTGAAATTAATGTTGAAAATGTCGTAAGTGAATAGAATTTCAACAAATTGAAGCACATGGCTATAAATATATGGATTTGATGATGAAATGTTTATTTTAATTGATATTTTTAATGTGTGTTAATCAGTGATTAAGCTAATCAAGCTTCGAACAACTGGGTCCAGATATATGTGACTTAGTGGATAAAGAATTGAATTGTTTTATATTTTTAATTTTTAAAGTCCTCGTAGATGGACTAATGTTCATTTTTACGTTATTTTCTTATCTAGCTATGTGATTTATTTAAAAATAGGGTATGTGCTCATCTAAATTAGCACATGACTGTGAATATTGTCTATAAAATGTAATAAGTTTCTAAAATTAGATACGAGGCAATTTGTCCTAATCTAAACTGCTTAGATTAAAATCCGGAAATTTCCTTTTCTAAAAATAATACATAATAATATTATGTCAAATAATACACATGGACTCACAGTACAGTCCTGGCGAAAGTTTAACACTGAACTAACTAACGGAAGCTGGGCTGGCAAAAGCTGCACAGAGAAATATCGCAATTGCCGAAAAACTTTAAAACAAAAAACAAAAAAAAAACCGAGGGCTGAGTCGAAATAAGCTCACCGCGGTGGCAGAGCACGTGTGGGGAAATGATTTTTCCTTGCCGTTTGCCTATACTGGTTCAGTACTGGTTTACTGGTATCAGTATGTGGCGTACTGACTCGGTGAGCTGGCACATTAAAGTCGCCCTTGAGTGCGGGCTCGTACAAGCCAGACCATACAACACACTCGCACTTCACACAAACTTGCATATAGATTAATCCATTCGTCGCGAATAACTGAAAAAATGCTGACGCGACGTCAAGTAACATTCAACCAACAAACCAACCAAAATGAGCTGACGATTCGGTAGTGTTAATCTTTCGACAGGCCTGTGCTGTTATTTTACACAATTCAAAGATAATTAATACTTTTAAAATACGGTAATTCCAAATAATTCTTTCTTAGGCCAACGTTCATTGAAAGATAAAAAAAAAATCTGAAAATTCTAAAAATAACTTTCTCAGTTAAATTTCCATTTCTAAAAATAGAATCAACAGGTGAGTCATCATTTGTGAGAAAAATGTAATATTCAAATAGGTAAACTGTAAAGAATCGGTTCGGACCTGAATAAAAACTACGTACAATGATGAAGACAAATTCTTCAGTAATTGTGTTATATATCTTCTATTTCATATTTCTTATAACAATAGGAATACTTAGATTTGGTGAAAATATTGTCAAAGAAGCACGGAAAATAGGTAAGTTTTAATTTAATAATAATAATAATAATTTGGTGTCCGGTATTTTATAATTTTCTTTAAAAATATATGTATAATAATTACCATAATCTTAATTTATTCACTCAACCACTAGATTGCACATAGGATAGAATGTGTATATCATGAGGCTTTGCTATTTGAATACATTTTCATTTGACCACACACACACACACACACACACACACACACACACACCTGCTTAACAAAATGAAAGCAGAACAGCACGATTGGACATGGGTCAGTCCCCGTCGTCTTTAGATTTTAAATAGAAAGAAACATACCAGTCGATGTCCAAATCACAATCCAAAAGCAAAAATAACCTGGCACATTAAGTTAAACAGGTGAATTTCCACCAAGGAAGTGAGACCGCGATGGCTCCTGAAGGATAAGCAACTTCTGTCTAGCATCGCCTTGTTTTACATGAAAATTGACAATGAAAGAAACATGGAACTATCGGACGCCATTATCAATCAGAAACATACAACTTCATTGTCCAAACCACATTCCAAAGAGAATGTCTGAACTTCCACCAAGGAAATGAGGCCGGGTGTCCCGGGAAGTATAAACACCTTCTTATTAATGACACAACACTCAGAAAAATTTATGTCACTTGATTTCTACTGGTATTCTTAATATAACGAAGTATAGTTTATTTAACATAACACGGATTTATTTATTGATCACATAATCATAAGTTTACGAGTCTGTTTTTATTTTCTGTTCTGTATGTTAGAACAGACCCCAGTTTCACAGTTAATCCTTATCGAAGATTTTCAAAACTCAAAATTGGCAACTTTTAGCAATATTATATGGTAAAACAAATAATAAAACATATAGATCTATGTAAAAAGCTGCCGGAGATTGATCCTCAATGACAACCCTAGGGTTGAGACAGGCTACACGCCGAATTTCCCGCGTAGTTATACCTGCTCTGGATTTATCGTTGAAAGGACTTTATAAGCTGAGACAATATAAGTTATACAGGGCTTTGGCAGGTTACACGGCCCCATGTACCCCGTCAAAGATTTATGTACCCTGAGCCGCAGGCGAAGGGTACATTCATCTTTGACGGGGTACATGGGGCCGTGTAACCTGCCAAAGCCCTGTATAACGTTTTTGTCACCCTTCAAAGCGTTACCAGTTGGATATTTTTAACTTCCATTTCGTATTTTGTGTGAGTTGCGTACGTCGTCGCCATGTTTGTTTACTGTAACTAGACGTCAGTGATGTACGAGTTACTTCCCTTTTACCGCTAAACGTCGCGTGCGTTCATGTACCCCGGCAGATTTCCGAACATAGTTCCATGTACCCCGGCAAGTTAACCAATCGCTATGCGAGAAATTTCTTTGAAGGGTGACAAGTTCCGATGTTAACTAACAATTTTTCAACGTCACCATCACTTGTAAACACACGCTTAATTGATGACGTCACAATTATTTTATGTGAGAACGTCAACAAAAGTTGATTACGTCATTTTCAGCAGGCACGGATGGTGACATGAAAATTTAACATTTTATGTAATTTTATGTTTATTAATCATGTTTTATGTTGCAAATGTGTGAGAAAAAGAATCCTACACCAGTAACAGGGATCTCTGTCTTACCCTGTTACGGTGTAAGATTAATAGAATCTATCACAACTTGTGGTGCCAGATAGGGAAATCTCAACCTGAGTTCTAATATATTTGGTCCAGAACGAGGCTTGCCGAGTTCTGGACGAAATATATTAGAACGAGGGTTGAGATTTCCTTATCTGGCACTACAAGTAGTGATTGATTCTATTTCTTGCATCAAAAAGTACAATTTTTCAATTTAAAATCAATTTCAACCTTCGATACACCTCTGACTTTTTTGATAAAATTTTGCGGGAAAAACGGCGTGTAGGCTATCTTGCACAGGGGGGTACAAGATGGAGATATCTTGCACCTGTCTTTTTATGGATTTTTCTATCTGGGGTGCAAGAATCTATTAATATTTCATGATACACATTTTCTTTATTTTTACAGCGCAAAGATCTTTAATGCTTGTTAGAAAAGATGTAATTCAAGTTCAAAGTGACTAATTGATCCATGAAATAATGACGGATGTTATGAGATAAACGAAGGAAGGAACGTTAATGTACGGTTACGGAATATTTGGCGATTGTTTCCGATGTCTTTTGGACTAGATTTTATATCGTAAAGACACTTGTTTGAAATCTCGCACATATGACCACATTTCGTTATTTTCAGTTCATTGACATCTAATGCTGGTTAGGACATCAAGAACAAAGTGGCTGATATATCCAGAAAGTAATAACGGATGTAATAAAATAAAATTGATGGAACGTTAGTGCAGGGTTAAGGAATTTGACGATTGTTTCCGAGATCAATGTTCGGTTCAGTGACGGAATTTTGCGATGGCTAATCGTAATGTGACATTTAAGGAATCGGAAGAAGGAAAAAACCTTTAAAAAGAAAAAGGTCGAGCGGACAGGTCAATGTTGTTTGTCCTTACGTTGTCCGATGCCTTTTGAAATGAATACTTGAATCATGATAGATATTAACAATTTATTTAAAGTTTGTTAACACAACAAAACACAATACAAAACAATGGAGACCACATGACGTTTTTTTTCTTTATACATGTACCTCAATAAAAAAAATAAGCTTAGCCCCGCCCATTTCGGAACTGTACCACGTGCGGAACGGAACTATTTTATACTTTGTTTATATATTCTCGCAAACACAATGTTTGTTCCGTTCCTAGGAAAGGAAACCAAGTGCTCCAAGAAAGTAAGCACATTATCTGGCTAGCAACACTCGCCGCATGTAAAGTGAAAGCAACACACAATTCTAATTCAATCTGTATGTAACAGCAGTTTTCATTGGCTGACGTCAAAAATTTGCGACAGTATAACCACCGATATACTGTCGCAAATTCCGACAGTATAATCACAATATACTGCTGCAAATTTTCCGGGTACTTGCACGTGCGCATTCGGTACTGAACGATCTTGATGGATTAATGGAAACTTACACAGGTTATGACAGAGATATATCAATCGAGGATGAAATTTTCCTGTCATTGAAAATATTACACTGTTAGTGGTGTAGGATTCTTTTACTCGCATGCCAAAACTCTTTGCATCAGATCATGCCACCATCCGTGTCTTCGTTAAATGACGTCATCAAACTTTGTTGACGTTCTTGCGTAAAATGATTATGACGTCATCAATATAGTGTCTATAGGTGATCGTGTCTCATCCGGAAGGTACTTTACTTTTTCATAGAATCAGATTTAAAAGTCAGAGAAATCAAATTAATGCGGGAAATGGTTCGTGTGATTTGTCTCAACCAGTTCAAATGGATTTGGAAAATCCCCGAGTTATTTATAGTATCGTTTTCAGAAAATGCTTACCATATCCTTTAAAGTATGTTTTGAATTAGAATAGGGATAACTGTCTTGTAATTTTCGATTTGCAGACGTATATCGGTGGTTATACTGTCGCAAATAACGTTTTATTGGCTCCGTTGACGCGTCGCCAATAAAACTAATTTGCGACAGTATAACCACCGATATACGTCTGCAAATCGAAAATTACAAGACAGTTATCCCCTAACTACGAGACGCCCAATATATCCAGGATAATTTATACAACCCGCAAACTATTTTTTTCTTGGGGGGGGGGGGGTATGTATGTTTGTCTGTCCGTGTAAAATCGTGTCCGGGCCATATCTCATAGCTGCTTTGGAAGACCGTCATAAAACTTCACATGAATAATCTAAATGGCCTAAATTGTGGCATGACCTTCAACCAAGGTAATATTGTAAAGGTCAAGGTCATGGGAAATCATTAAATATGGGGGGGGGGGGGGGGGGGGGGGGGGGGTTGGCTCTCAAGAGACAATTCTAGTTGGATATATAGTCATTATACGTATCGATATATTTTTATGACGGCAATAAAACTTTTAGAGACCTTGAAAGTAAAGCCGAGGCTTTCAATATCTCCGTGCTTACAATTTATTCAAAAGCAACTTGGTTTGTTGTATACAATTCCCGTTGTGAAGTTCTGCTAACTATACTTGCACTACAAATGAATTAATCTCGACCTAAAAACCATAACATAGTCATTTTTAGCACCTAGTGCTGCGTCAGCGGGAGTGTCTGCTGCTTCAGTGGGAGTGTCTGCTGCTTTAGTGGGAGTATCTGCTGCTTCAGTGGGAGTGTTTGCTGCTTCAGTGGGAGTGTTTGCTGCTTCAGTGGGAGTGTTTGCTGCTTCAGTGGAGTGTCTGCTGCTTTGTGGAGTGTCTGCTGCTTTGTGGAGTGTTTGCTGCTTCAGTGGGAGTGTCTGCTGCTTTGTGGGGTGTTTGCTGCTTCAGTGTGAGTGTCTGCTGCTTCAGTGTGAGTGTTTGCTGCTTCAGTGTGAGTGTCTGCTGCTTCAGTGGGAGTGTCTGTTGCTTCAGTGGGAGTGTCTGCTGCTTCTGTGGAAGTTAGTGTTTGGTGTATCAACGCATTTTGCGTCAAAATATCCCAGGAATGAATGATGTAATACATCTTGTAGGCAATCATCGGGTCAGACTAGGGTATCTGGTACAAAACAGCGCAAAACACCAATTGTTCTAGTTAAGTAAACTAAAGAGTACTGAAAACTGATCACCAAACAGTTATGCCAGTTTGTTGTAGTTGTTGGTGTATCAAGAGAGGTAACTCTGACTAATTGAAATACAGGTTGTAGCAATCCATTCAAGAATATTTAACTTATGTCGAAACGTCGCCAGCTAATGGCGAAAGTTAAGAAATTTTGCCTGTGCATTACGCTGGCATAATACAGCAGGGTTCTTTAATTTATCCTTTATCGTGCCACACCTACCGTACGTGACACGGAACCTCGTTTATTTTAAGTTCCCGTCCGAAAGAATCGTGACTTTCATTTTGTAATGCCGAGTGTTTGGCGAAAGGACAGTCACTACCCACTTTCAAGTCTTGAATCAGACCTGATCGGGGTTCGAACCCACGACCTCCCACTTACGGAGCGAGCATAATAAAGTAATAAAGTTATAGAAGTTGTTGCTAAAACGTGTATATGAAATTAACATTGACCTGTCCGCTTGACCTTTCATTAGAAATATTCATATAGGATGGATCAGCCAAAACATTTGGTAATTTGCATTTATAATACATAAAAAATGAGGTTTTTTAATAATGTAGACGAAATAAAAACCTGTGTTCCCTATACGTAAATGCACACCTCCATAAAACAATTAAAAGTGAAGCTGACAGGTTAATGTTGTTTGCCTATACCATTACGATTTTACACGGACGGACAAACACACGGACCGACAGACAGACATGGTGATTCCTATATACCCTATAACTAGTTTGCGGGAGTATATTAATTCGAAAATAACAATAAATAATTATTTAAAAAAACTGAATAATTTCAAGCTTTTAATCGAACAAATTTGGTTTTACAATTCTATTACACATAATATTTCGCGGCATTCTGCTTAGTTTTACTGGATGAACGTAAAGTTTCTTTTTAGCTAATTCTTGCATATAAAAACTTCTATTTGCAAATGGTAACATCGAACCATTAAACAGCTCAATATTTTCCCTTTTCTCGATACCTCCTAAAACTGTCGGAATGGCTATTTCAAGGAATAACTTATGACGTGTAAATATATCCATGTAGTAAATAAATTCCCTTTTATATTTAGCTGGCAAATAAAAAATATCACCATATCCATAGTATAAACCATTTGATTCCTCAGTATTGTAGGTAAGGGTATTTTTGAATCGGCTGTAAGCGTCGATATTCGTTTTACGCAATTCATTCAAAGCGCTCTGATAAGCTTTTAGTCCTACTGATGTTGGCCACCATATCCAGCCTTTAACATTTTGGTCTTCTTTTACTTTACGTAAATCGTGTGTAATAATTTTATCAAATCTGTGTCGAAATAACTGCTTTGCATACAACAGTACGTCATCCATAAGATAGAAATATCCATTTACGTTATAATTCATTTGGAGTGCCTGAAGAACGCATCTTGGAGCAAAATATCTAGTAGTTTCAATTTCAATGAATGTAACAGGTTCTATCAAACCAATCGTCATGTTTTCAAATAAAGTTTTATTGATGCCGCAGTACACAATATTAGGAAAATACAGTCTATAAAGAGCTTCTAAAATATGTATGTTTTCATACAGTGGATTATTAAACATCACAATAAGCAGCTGATTATACTTTCTCGCTTTTTTAAGAATTAAGATGTCTCTTTGTGTGAAGTTAAAATGTGGACACACGTGCAATATTCTATTTATAGATTTCTGTGGAATATAACTCTTTATTTGAGATCTCAATATTAGTTTTGGAGACTGTTCGTTTGGACTAAATATGATGCTTGTGTTTGTTACGTTTTTAATTTGTCCTAGTATGCGCATGTTCTCCGTTTTCTTTTTGTCCTGGTTTAAATGTATTCGTTTTGGTTCACTGTAGTTTATTGATTTCAAATCATCTATCCACAAACGAATCAATTCCCCATCTTTGGGTTTGTAGAAATCATTCTTGATCATTTTTGAAGTTAAGTCGATGACACATTCAAAGAAAGATAACTCTAAATCACATGTCCAATTTCTAAGAAAATCTAGGAGACTTTCTGTTTTATAATTCAAATCTTTCTCATCAATGTAGTCATCAAGGTATGAATGAGGATTGCGTTTAGAGTAAGCATTGGGAGGATAAAATGAAATGGTTCCACCTATTTCCCACAGAAGTCTCTGACACCAGTATGCTCGCCAAATATCACACACACGAAATGTTGTCGTACTTGGAATAAATAAACCCCAAAATGCGCCATACAGATGTAGTGTATTTTGTGCATTGTACGGGGAATAAACATCCCTATTTACAAAAACCGGAGGAGAACTTAAACTAAATGTCACATTTAAAGGAACTTTCGAAAGTTTTCTTGTCAACCTAAATACAGCATCAACATCGGGATCCCCATTAACAAGACCTTGTTGAACCAATGGTGTTTTCCATTTTCCGAGCGTGTACGAATTCGAGAAATTTTCTCCTATCTGACTTAAGGGATATCCACGTGGCCACATACTGGATTGTCCAAAATATCGATATGGATTAAATGTATTCCCTTGTGTGAACATTAAACCAGTAGTTTTCACACTGTATGTGAATCTCCGCAACTTGTCCAGTGGTCTGTTATCATCATCCGTTTCGTATATTACTTTTGCACCATTTGCAATGGCGTACAAGTATCCTAAATTTTTCGTGCGTAACTGTTCAATGGTAAGAATGGGGTAATCTTGAATCCTATCTCATTTTGTTGTTGTATACCCAGGAAATCACAATTTTCTAAGCTGTAAATACATTATAAATTATGAGCAGTCTGAGCAGTCAAGTAAGAAATATGGAAATGCCAATCATCTTTTGGACTGCTAGTGTGAATAGAAAGTATACCATTCTAATGTCATTTTTTGAATTAGAAAATTCTTACATGACTGACGAATTGGTTTCTTATTTCTAAACATAAAGATACCCGAAAATGTTTTGACCTTAACAAAATATGCTATATATAAAACATAAAACACAAGTGTTCGAGTGAAGAGGGATTTAGAACCAAATTATTATCATTTCACGTACATTTAATTTTTGTCATTTATTTTAAGTTGATGCTTGTATCTACTAATACAATGTTCAACAAATTAAACGTTTGCCTTAGATAATTCCATTTTTTTGTGTTCATGGAATCCAAGCGATGGTGTCTGTATTCTGGACAATACTGACTCTCCATACTTACGTCCAGTTCTTTGGTGTCTTTATCCTCGACAATAACCACTCTCCATACTTACGTCCAGTTCTTTAGTGTCTGTATCCTCGACAATAATCACTCTCCATACTTACGTCCAGGTCTTTAGTGTCTGTATTCTCGACAATTATCACTCTCTATACTTACGTCCAGTTCTTAAGTGTCTGTATCCTCGACAATAATCACTCTCCATACTTACGTCCAGTTCTTTGTTGTTAGTATCCTTGACAATAATCACTCTCCATACTTACGTCCAGTTAGTTTGTGTCTGTATCCTCGACAATAATGACTCTCCATACTTACCTCCAGTTCGTTGGAATCTATATCCTCAACAATTATCACTCTCTATACTTACGTCCAGATCTTTAGTGTCTGTATTCTCGACAATTATCACTCTCTATACTTACGTCCAGTTCTTAAGTGTCTGTATCCTCGACAATAATCACTCTCCATACTTACGTCCAGTTCTTTGTTGTTAGTATCCTTGACAATAATCACTCTCCATACTTACGTCCAGTTAGTTTGTGTCTGTATCCTCGACAATAATCACTCTCCATACTTACGTCCAGGTCTTTGTTGTTAGTATCCTTGACAATAATCACTCTCTATACTTACGTCCAGTTAGTTTGTGTCTATATCCTCGACAATAATGACTCTCCATACTTACCTCCAGTTCGTTGGAATCTATATCCTCGACAATTATCACTCTCTATACTTACGTCCAGGTCTTTAGTGTCTGTATTCTCGACAATTATCACTCTTTATACTTACGTCCAGTTCTTAAGTGTCTGTATCCTCGACAATAATCACTCTCCATACTTACGTCCAGTTCTTTGTTGTTAGTATCCTTGACAATAATCACTCTCCATACTTACGTCCAGTTCTTTAGTGTCTGTATCCTTGACAATAATCACTCTCCATACTTACGTCCAGTTAGTTTGTGTCTGTATCCTCGACAATAATCACTCTCCATACTTACGTCCAATTCTTTGTTGTTAGTATCCTTGACAATAATCACTCTCCATACTTACGTCCAGTTAGTTTGTGTCTGTATCCTCGACAATAATCACTCTCCATACTTACGTCCAGTTCTTTGTTGTTAGTATCCTTGACAATAATCACTCTCTATACTTACGTCCAGTTAGTTTGTGTCTATATCCTCGACAATAATGACTCTCTATACTTACGTCCAATTGTTGGGCGTCTTTGTATCTCCTACTACAACCACTCTCCATCCGGGTATTTTTGATAAATATTTGATGTCGTCTGTTGGATGTGATATAGTACTGACTACAATCCACCTGTTTGTCTTGTTCAATTTCAGCTTCAATGACCTGGCAACATAGAAAAAGAAAGTTTCCATGGAAAATTGTGTGTATATTTATGTTTCATAACTGTTTGCATGCGGATAGAAAGTCATATACGCCAAAAAGTCTGTCATTGTAGTATATTCTAACGGAGCCTCCGGGATGAAGTTCACGTGAGTAAAGACTTCCGGTGTCATGGATGCAACGTGCTATTTACACACAGTGCGTGTATTAGCTTAAGGTATGGTTTCTGGTGTACCAAGACACTTCATCAATTGTTAAAACGTCTAACTTTGATCAGTGACAATATACTTTATTCAATATGGCTAGTCCAAACTCCAAAAATTCAAAAACGGACAAAAGTGAGATGGCCACGTGTGACGAGGTAAATGCCAATGAGACGGTCAATATAAAACCAACAAGAGACAACAAACAAATAACTTTCGAACTAACAAAAAGATCCGTTATGTATTGGCGCCGGGTTATGCTTATTCGGTAGTACATACATCTGGCAGAAACTGACTCGTATAGCGTTACTTGGACAGATTACACGAAAAAAATCAAATTTTGACCTTGAACGATGAACATTTAACGGTTCACAGAAAACAGCCCCAAATCCTAAACTCTTCAAATCAGTAGTACAAATCAACATAAAAATGGGCAAACTATTAACTATTACTGTTTATTACACCATCTATAAATGTTTAGTGCAAGGGAACACGTGTCAGAAATGGATTAAGCGAGAGTTTGATGAAATAAAATTATCCTTTGTTAAATGTTGAAAGGGTAACAACTCTAAAACTAACAGTGTCATCAGAAACATGAAAACGTATGACCCAGAGTGTAAACAAACAAATACTGATGAAGAAACGTTGTGAAATATGTTGTAGTCTCTCAGATCCGTGTGTTAAATGGTCGTTTTATTAGCGACTTTTTGGGGAAATTTGACTTGCTTTAAAACAAATGGTGCGAGTATTGTCGATTACGTCCTTACCAGTTTGGACTTTTCACAAATAATTTTTTTCAAACAGATGACCCCCAACCAGTTATCAGATCATGTTCAAATATCAGTTATTGAGGTGATTAAATGAAAGGAATAAGAGGAGTGTAATTTACAAAATAAATTTATTCTGGGATATTCTGTGTAGTTTATTCCCTTATTAGAATACACAAAAAAATGCAAATAGTAATATTGAAATTTTGATCTATTTCCAATTTAGGATATGTCTTTTAAAAATTGTTTACAGTAAAATTTTAACTGGTAATATGTAATTACAAGTATATATATATATTCATAAACCAATGATGTTTCTTATATAAATGTGGCATATTTAGTATATTTCTTATGACTTTGACTTGAGACAAAAAAAAAAATGAAAATATTGAAATAATACTTAATAACTCAAATTTATTAGTCCTAATGTTAATATTGTTACCAAATTTTTGTCGCATTTGTCCCTTTTTGTAAACTACTTATAATAATAACTTTATTAGCATAAAGCAAATTACAGCGTGTAGCCTAACTATTACATAATGGATGATGCGGCAGAATACAATATAAAACTGTGAAGGTGGAAAACTAAATATAGATACATGTATGTAATAAATGACATAATAAAAACAAAATTAAGTATTTCTTAGCCTTTGAATACTAAACTCTTCTAGAATGCGAAAGAGAAATTATTCGGTGATTCAAAATAAGTCTGCAATGCAACCTTGCAATTAGATGACAAATTAAGTCAATTGTTACCCTTTTGTCAGATTGAGTCACCTAGAATTTGATTATTTTAGAACTGTAAGAAGTTACAATGGCATTCCCAGGCATATTTTTTGTCAGTCCTTCCGCTGCATATATAGTAGTATCCCGCTATACTATATATATCAAAATAATTTTGGTTTCATAATTTCGGTCTAAGCACCACTCATGAGGAATTGTATTCCGAAACGGTCGTCTAGTGCTGTAAATTGGTATAATATGTAATTATGTTGTTTAAGTAAATACTAGAAAATACTTCATTTATATGTACATTATAATTATGTAATGCCATATGTTATTTATACATGTACTGTTATACATGTATATACATTTGCTATAAGTTTGTTATACTTAATGCAATAAACTTACTTAGTTACTTACCTACCCAGGGACTCATCATATATCTGAAAAAACATACTTATTGTATAGCTTGCAGACAGCATATGTTGTATTGTAAGTTGTGTATATATTGGACATATATAGGTAAACAACATTGACCTGTCCGCTTGATCTTTGATTTAAATATTAATCATGGACGAGTAAATTTAAGTAATATGTATCATGCGTGTATATTTCATCTACCCGATGTGAACACTAATCATTGGCAATGTGTACATGTATTAACTGTGAATCCTAATGCTACTTATGTATTGGGTGTAAACTCCTGAATATTCCTAAGAAAAGGTCAAACGAACAGGTCAATGTTGTTTGCCTATAATATATATTGTTTCTTTTGTTATTTTAAGACACACCTTTAGTTGATATTGACAATTTTTATGTCATAAAAAACGAACTGGAATTGTCACAGTAGTATATAAAAACCACTGACTGGCTAACAATGCAAGAATGACAAATACACAAGTAGAAGGGACACAGTTACGAAATGTGACAAATGGCATGTACATACTTGAGGTAAAGGTCATATACTGATTAACAAACTAAAATTCGATGTAATATGGCAAAAAGCAAAAAGTCTAGAAATACAAAATGGAATATACGCTTAGGAGATACTTGATCCGGTGACCAAATGGAACCTATGCGTAGAACTGTCAAAATTACATATGGCATACCGTATCTTAAATAACTGTACGTTTAAAGTAAAATTATGGTGCTAATTCTGTCTCTCTCCTCGTTTTGTTTGTTTTCTTTGGTTGTCTTGTACCTTATACTAATGGACCCTATTATGCAAGCTTCCCGCTCCGGTAATTAATTAAAATTATTCAAAAAATAGTCGGAGGACTCACTGACACTGTGTTTGATAAAAAGTGTTAGTTCAACTTCGTATCCACCACACCACGAATGCAGCGCAATGTTTTACAATGTATAAAATTGTTATGCCACCGCTAAGGCCAGTAACTCTTCTGTGTTCTCACGGTACTGTTGCTGGAAATATTTAATTCAGTTGCTACATTTTCATTGAAACGACATATAAAATCGTAAGACACATTTTATTAAACATGTTGTATGTTATTCAACAACTCAGAGAAATCCGGGTGATATACACATAATCTTCCTGGGTCATATCTCTCTCTCTCTTATTTAGATAAAATTGGAAAGATATTTGCATTTATTATAATATTGTAGTATATTATTAATATTGATATAAGGGTTTATGAAACGTCACCAATATCAGTTTCGAAATACTTTTAATACAACCATTTCCATACTCCGAAAATACATGACCGAACTGAGTGCTCGTCCACATCTACTTTAAACCAGTATAAATGCTGTAAAACATATGGATGAATTAAAAAAACTCAACCTCATCTATCAGGGGCGTAGCCAGGCGTACGTTTGTACGCAAAAACGTCCACATCGTTTCGTTTACACCTCCGTTTAACCTCGCCACTACATTAATTGAACTCCCATTTTAACTTGACTTTCTCAATTATTGAGTGTTGTTTTCGTAGTGCTTATGCCATACAACATCAGATCCCCTTGTACCTCGTCTTCAGGTTTAAGAATGAACCAGTCCTCAAAAGAACGACAAAACTACCACAGCATAGCATAAAATTATAAGAAAAATTCTGATAAATAGCGCCATGGAGGGCCAAAAATTCGCATCAGGGCGGCCCCCAAACCCCCTGCCCTCTTTAGGCGTCCACATCATAAACACCCCAGCTACGCCCCTGTCTATCTGTCCTTCAGTTACCATATCTTACCAACTCAACACTTAAAATCACCCCGTTAAAATCAGTTTTAAATTAAACTTGTTCTAAAAGTTAAAACGTCAAACTTGTAAATTGACGCTCAATACTTGCAGTTGACTTTTGTGATTTTTCTCAATTGTGACGTAATTGCCAAGTTGTAGGTTTTCGCATGCACTTGCTCAAATTTATATTTGCCATTTGTTTACATTACAATCATCATATAAAATTTTGTTCATATAATTGATACATTGAAGTGTTTCCTGTAATCAAAAGTGGTATCTTAGCTTAATGATCTAAATAAATATAATAAAATAGTTTATCTTGATAAATGATTTTGGTTAAAGCCCTCTGATGAGGAATTGTATTCCGAAACGACCGTCGTGCTATAAACTTTAAGCTGGTAAACTATGTAATTAGTATGTTTGTTTATGACCTCCACTTCATATTCGTATGTTGTATAATGTTATTTAGAAATTACTACCAAAATACTATTTTTTTTTTTTTTTTTTTTGAAAATGATTTTGAGTCTTCTGAAAAATATTGTTTTGTCAGCACTGCTACATTCCCAATGACATCTGAAGGTGAAAACTTAGAATTTTAGTTTTGGGAGTGTAAGAGTTTTTTTTTTTTTGTTTTTGTTTTTTTGTTTTTTTTGTTTTTTTTTACTGTATCAGCCAAATGTTTTACAATCACCATCAAAGGTATATTGTAAATGGTGATTGTAGTTGCTATTCTAAGAACGATATGATACTTTTGTTAGTTTAAAAAAATCAGACGCCATCGAGAATGCTTTCACATCGTCAGTGAAATCTTGCAGTGATAACTAAAAACTTCATCTCTTTGTTTTAACCTTCTCCAATATCCATTGTTGCAATCCCGATTATTCATGTTTTTTCCTAGTTTCTTATTAAAGTTTGCTAATTGTAACAAAGAGATGTCGTCGCCGAGGATGCTTTCTAGACCAGCGACATTACAATATTTACTGTATATCCATAAATGGAGTGTACATGGTTTATATTATTTATTTCTTTCAATAGAAAATGTTAGCATTAATCTATCAATAACATGAATTTAAAACACATTGACCTAACTAAAAACTCCATCCCTTTGTCTAACCACCTTCTCCAACATCCATTGTTGAAAACCTGATTATTCATTTTACCCCAGTACTATATTAAAGTTTGCTAATTGTAACTAACAGACGTCGCCGAGGATGCTTTCTAGTCAAATTATTAAACCAGCGACATTACAGTATTTACTGTATATCAATAAATGGAGTGCACATTGACCTAACCAAATTATATTTTCAAATGAAAACATCGTTAGGTCAATGGATTTTGCATCAAGGTTTGACAATTTTTGTGAGTGTGTTGGAAAGTACGACTTAAGTCTTGCATTGATTTTCACGATTAAAACACGACCGAATCAGACTTGATCGGTGTGTTCACTTTCAAATAAGGCGATTTTATGACTTTTTCAAATCAAAATACTTCAAAACTTTCAAAAACTTCACAATACACGTCATCTGGAATGGATGTTTCTTACCCATGATTTTGTCTATGCCGATACCAAAAACACAATAAAAAAGAACTGGTTCAACTAAACATACCAAATATCATAATAAATTGCAAATTGCAAAATGAAATGTACCGACAATTTACGCGAAATGCAAACTAATTAATTGTTTATAATACAAACTTAAAATACTTACGGATTTCTCCAGTTTGGTAATTTGTTTAATGTCACGTCAAGTTGTTTATTCTTGAAAGCATATCTTTTATCAGATATAAACACACGAGATCCATATATCAATACAAGCAACACAGCGATAAGAAAGAAACGGTTTCTTCTTAGACGATTCATTATCCTAGTTATCAAACTTATTTCATAACTTAGGTATATTGATTGTAAACTAAGTAATAGTTGATTTATGTTATCTTCGTAATTAAGATCAACATGTTGCATAATATTAATTAAACTTACTATAAAAACATGTATATGTATCTTTTGTAACAGTCAATGTAGATTTTTTTTCATATACGTAACTTTTGTGCACACGAAGATAAAATCAATCTGCCACCGATAGATTCATTTCATAGACTATCAAAATAAGATTTTATTTAAGATCACATTGCTCTCTAAGTTTAATTTCAAGTTTTAAACCGACCCGTTTATATACTTTATAGTTCAAGTAGGAGTGTTTCTTGTTTTAATGAACAGATGTGGCATTTAATATTTTCAACATTTTATGAGTTTAAAGCACCAGAACCTTTATATTATACAAAATGTAAATAAAAAGACCACCATATATTTGTTAGTTATTCTTAACTTAATAGTGTAAAATCAAAATATTTTTCTAGTAAACATAATATATATTTGATTTAATAACAGAATGTACACTTTGTTAGCTAAAATGCTTATGTTACAATACCCAATCACTTATAACTTTATATGTACATATGTTAAATATTAACTTACTAAATGGATACTATATTTAAATTCTATGTGCATGTGTGTTTTCATTTTTTGAATTTATAAAGCTGTTTATACCTTGTAAACTTAGAGTTAATCGAAATATAATAACTTTCTTCCAAATATATTATTACCACAAAAAATATCTGTTATTCACAATTTATTTAAGTTTATCAAAATATTTAATGAGAGTCAGTCCTCCCGATTAAATTAAATTATTTTTTATTTGCAATATGTTTATTCATATATATATATATTCTCAATATTGTAGTAGTCTACAATGAGAGAAATAAAGAAACTTTAATTTAAACTTGAAATATTAATAGATTAAATGGATACCATAGTCAAAGTTTATGTGCATGCGGTCAAATTGAAAATGAAACAACAAAACTACAAAACATTTTCTATTACACTGTTATTTGTATAATGATATCAGGAATATAACCATTCATACTATGAACTTCTTTTATAATTTTGATATTATTGTTTCAACGGGAATTAAAACTTAACGTTTGCATTTTACAAAAGTATACAATCACAAAATTGCATTACTTGTATATTTACCAAGAGATTTTCGGATGAAAACCGTTGTATATTTTGAATCTATAAATTTTCATATATATCGTTTTGAGACTCCATAGATGTATTTGAATTATTGTATTTTGAAATTTTCATTTATTTTTGAATTTTTAACCTACGCATGATTTTGTACATTGTCATGTATATCAGAAATAATATATATTGTTAAACTAAAGTCTATATCTTTTACTAATGCTTCTTTTATATTGATAAAACAAGTGTAATTCATGGCAATAATTGTCCTGTTAAAATCGTTGTGTTTGTGACAGTGAATTACGCTTTATTCCCTTCAAAATGTAATAAACTTAAATAATGTTTGATATTGTTCTCTTATTTGTGTCTAGTCGTAACTGAAACTGTTCGCGCCTCCACGATTGTCATTAAATATGTCTGTAAAAGGAAAATGTAAAGGGGGTTTTACATGGCGAAAAAGATGATGTTTGCACCGAAGTTGATGTCCTTGGTGACGTTTTACGTCACATGCACAACAGGATCCGCCATTTGCCTGGTTGTTAAACATGCTTAAATCCCCATAGCGCCAACGTTTTACTCTGTGCAGAAAAAGTCAACGCTAATCGCGGTATCTCCCATTTTGTTATAATTATCCATGCCACAAGTTGAGTCTACCTTTGATGGAATGTGGATTTTATTTTATTGCGTGAAAGCATGCATCTCAGTTGTTATTTGTTACAGCATCGGACTCAAATCTAAGGGTCGCGAGTTCGAATCTCGATCGGGTGCATGTTGTGACGTTAAGCAAGTTACTTAATTTCACATTGCTTATTCTGAATTATAGTCTGGTAGAGGATTTTGAAAAAGCCGCTTATTTTTCGATGTAGGGAGGACAACGTGTTCAAAGGTGGCAAGTTATGTCATAACCTTCTCTGAACTTTACTTTGGTAGAATCGGCTTGTTGCCAAGCAAGATTTTACCCAGGGGCCATTGTGGGGGCAGCTAAAGGTCAATGGGTGCAAAGTTCAAGTAAAAATGCCCATATTGACCTATACACAAATTCAAGGTGGCTTACAGAGGTTATTCTTTATACGTTTTGTCTTCTAAATATGTAAGTGGTATCTTCAAATTATTAGAAAGTCATATCCAACTAATTCAGTCACTTATTTTCAAAGTTTTCCATGAAAAATAAGATAAGACGCTTGCACAAATTTGACCTTTACAAATATGATTAATTGTGGCAAATAAATACCAGTATAAACACATTTGTGCATTTGAAATTGTTTAACAAAACTTTAGACTTCTGTTAAAATAATTTTACTGAATCATATTACCCGTATTTATATAAGTATCCACTTTAAAAAAAAAAAGAAATCAAAGTACTGATGGTACTGAAAGATTTGATTAGCTATAATGACTGCATCTGTATAATACTATCGAGTGTGTTCTCTTTTTCTGGTGGAAATATTAGTGAACTGTTGAAACACGAACTATTCCCAGTGTCGCCTATACCTGATACACCAGGACCCTTGCTATCTGCAGCCGACGAGTCGGATCTTCAAAATCCCTGAGGTAGAAATTTGCATGGAGACATTACTATCAAAATAATTAATGGTCACACTTTAGTTGTAGCACTGGGAAAACGAAAAGGCATCTATACATTCGGCGAGTTAGGAACCGCACAAACTGTTTTTATCCACGCGAAAGATAAATGTATTAAAATTGATGTCATTATGATAGATATGACAACTAATCCATAAAAGGTGAAACCATATAGAGATAAAAGAGAATCAGGTCCCCGTTCTGTTAGAAGAATTATTGATAATTAAAATGTCCCTCTGCCATCAAATTGGTAAGATTTTATCAGTCACCAAGAAAACAAATAGGATCTCGTAATAATCCAAGACACTTCTTAGCTTAGCTGAGGGTTTCAGGGGGTCCAAAAGACAGCATGTTTAATTCATAAAGAGGAAGGAGTTTAACCGTTTTTAAAGCTTTACACAAGGAAGCCGATACTAGAATTGTTCCCCATGGTGTTGATGCTTACATGCAAGGCTATAAAAGAACAGTTGTTGACTGTCGTAATACTGATGAACTTATTCTTCTGTTGCTTTTAAATAAGGAAGTATGATTTCAGACCGGGTCATCTAAAATTCGTCCCTGTTCACAGCATGAAATCATCACCTCTGGAGAGGAATAAGCTCCCAATATTCCATGCAATTACAGACTGTAAGACTGTCAATTAACGTTCTGGACATTCTAAATACAGCATTCCGTGTTTCCAGGGAAAACACAGGTCTTCTTCCCACTCTTACAAGAGGGAACTTTTTGAACTTGTGAGTGCAGATGCCTTCATTGAATGTACCTAGCGAGGATTTCTCATCTACGATGTAAAATGTTCCTCTCAGGGGAAAAGTACAATTGAAAGTTTGCTTCCAACATCATATGCAACCGACCTACATATTCAACGTGCACACTATTAAACTGCTTTTTGGCTGCATTTAGTCATACCTGGTATTTGTTCAGGATCTCCCGTCACCTATAGGCCACGGATGGTGCTAGTCTCACTAACTTGCGTACTGTATGCCTTTAACTCCCAGTGGAGGTAAGTCCATCGACAAAATCCCTCAAACTGGCTCTGTTCTGCGCAATTTTACCCCCTCTGTTTCAATTCCAGAAACTTGTCGTAAGGTGTCTTTTATTCTTGTGTGTTCCATTTCAAAGTTTTGTGATGTTGTTGGCAGGTGTCTTGATGGTGTGACCTATCCATCCGCAATGTCGCTTTTGTTTTGTGATCCACCATAAACTTTTCGTTACTATTTTTTTCTTGTCATCTGGCAACAGGACCACGAACACTACTAGTTTTTATACTTAAATCTGAGTTTTTTTCACAAATTAAACTTATTTTTTTTTTTTTTTGCCCAAATCTTACTTTGAACTTTAACTTTTTTAAGACAATTACAGGTCAAGGGATCATGAACAAAACATTACTTTCTGGACTTAAATTAAGTATTTTCCTGATGTTCACGATTATTCTCAGACAGTTAAGTTAGTGTGAGTCTGAATGTGACTTAAAACAGTTTTAATGATAAACTTATGAATTGATTGATTGCATGGGGTTTTACGGGCTTTTACGTATTTCAGTTATATCAAGACCTCACCAGCTATAAGTGAAGTGGCAGAAATTTTGACCTTTGCAGTGAACTTAGGGAAATCTGCAGGAAAAATTCCTTAACATGTTACACCCGCCTCGAACGGGGCATCGGTTTTTAAGATCTCTCTCAAAGGATCTCGTAACTTTCGTTTCCAAATACCGAGTGTTTGGCAAAAGAACAGTCACTACCTTATTTCAAGTCTTGGTCAGACCCAACTAGGGTTCGAACCCAGGACTCACCACATACGGGGAGTGAGCGCTATACCAATTGAGCTACAGTTTTTTATGAGAAAATAACCTTTATCAAAATCATGTCATGCATTGCTGAAATGTAAGTATAAATCATGTTGCACTACAAATTGTACATGTAGGACATACAATTTAAAGTGGGTGACTGTACGCACTTGTTATGGGACCGTTGAACCGTTGATTGGTTGAACCCTTTGAATGATAATGCCACAAATAGAGATATTGATGAATGAAAAGAAATCGTTAGATGTGACTGATATATTCCAGAGATTCTCGTGACTATACCTTGCCGATTACAGTACTTGCAGTACTTTGATTTTAAACTTTTAATAAATTTCAAATTATCAGCTGGGTTTAGACAATATATTTGTTTTAATCACAGTCATGTATTTACAAAAGAATTATATTTTAGCATTTTGATTCATGCTTTGATGTTGAATGTATACTTTTATTTTATTATATCTTGAAGCTTGTGTAAGAATTTTGAAAAATAACATTTAAATATTTAAATTTTAGCCTAAACAGTCTCAATTAGCTTCCTAGTCAATGTTACAATACATGAATTGCTATGATTGCATGAGAACAGATTTATTTGATTTATTTAAATCTCAGAAAGTATATATTTGGACAGCTATAAACTAATAAAGATTAATTTTTTTGGGAAAAACACTATCTGACCTTTGACCTTTTATCCACTAAACCAAGGGTCGATCAGCTTGGCAACAGGTTGATTCTTGACCCCTAACCTATGATGATATAAGACAGCTATGTTGCCAGCTTTGAACACTCATGTCCCCCTATTGTGAAATTTCAATTTTTTTCTACCAGACTATTACCCGATGTCAGGATAAGGGACCGATTGGACAGCAACCTCTGCAACAGTTGTCATGTGCAGATTTCGAATGCATTTTTTGTCATGTGCTGATTTTGAATGGAATGCATTATTTTGATAGAAATTTAAAATCAGCAGATGACACTGCTGTTTCTAGCTAGGTGAGCTAGCGCCTTGAGGAGCACTGCAACAAAGCAGTCACATATACCTTATAGACACTGTCAGTTGTGGTAACATCGGGGTAGAAAAGTATAATCTTAATGGCATTGCTCTGCAGGGCTAGGGCAAAGATTAAAACGATCCCATACAAGCTTAAAGCCCCCCTCACACCTAAGCGAATTGCTTGAAATATGCCTTGCTATGGCAGGCGAAAGGCATTTTTTGACAAAATCGTTTTCAATGGTAATTGATAGTTAATCATATTTACCCTTCATGTTTGGGCTCGCACACCTTCTGAACTAACCGTTGCGATTATTCAATTTCGCTCGGGAATTTTAAACATGTCATCTGCTTGAATTCGCATCACTTATTTAGTCTGCAGTAACCGTTCGTTTATCGTTTGTGTGTTATTGTCACGCATAGTCCCTCATCGCGCTTTTGCCAAAGTGGACCGATCTCGAAAGAACCCTAAACGAAGCAACACGATAAATTGAATATGACTTGCGCATAGAAACGAAGATACAAAGGCAAAAGTATTTTCGCTTGCCATCTTCTATGCGAAGGAAAAAAAGATTAACTTTTACTAAATTTGAATAGCGATGCATACACGGAGGCAAGTCTAAGAGATACTATGACAAACTATGGGTTGTGAATTGATACGAATACGAGCGAATGACCAGACAAAAAATTGGCGAATGCTGAAGTACTCACTGTGACCTGCCACTCACCACGCTATTCATATGTAAACATTTCACCCCAAAAGTTCAAAGTTTCTTTAGCCAAATGGAAGATGCAGCCCGCCTCAGAATCCATTATTTACTCACAATGGCTCAGAATGAAATTATAAATCAGCAGCTGAACCTACACCAGTTCATCAAAGGCCGCTTCAGATTGAGACGAGACAGATGGAGAAAGACATGGCTGAAGCCTGCCAGAAGAAGGGCTTTTGAAATCTACGACTAGCTGTTGGTTGAACTCCAAAGAGAAGATCCTTCAATTTTCAAGATATTTCTCTGGACGGACCTGGACGCTTTTATAATTTCCGAGGAGCGCACATACACGTGCGAGAACGCCCGATCTATTCCTTCGTCTTCATTCCAATCGCACGACTTATCAAGTCATTACTCATTGTTCGTTCATCTTATCGGGTCATATAGACCCTTCGTTTGTCTTCTGTTGCAATTTACTAAAAAAAGTGAACCAAAAAATCGTTATCTTTCGCATGTCATATTTATCCTTCGATTACCGTTCGTTGATCATATTTGACAATAGTTTATAATCGGATGATTTGAAAGCAATTTTACTTGAATTCTTTGTATTCGCGCGCATTTCGTGCATTTTTTCATTCGTCCCCTTCGTCCCCCTACATTCGCTCAGGTGTGATGCCGCTATAAGGCTTACTAAAGGTGTATAGTATAGTAAAGTAGAGTAGAGTAGAGTAGAGTAGAGTAGAGAAGAGTAGAAGAGAGTAGAGTGTAGTGTAGTGTAGTGTAGTGTAGTGTAGTAGAGTAGAGTAGAATAGAGTAGAGTAGAGTAGAGTAGAGTGTAGTGTAGTGTAGTGTAGTGTAGTGTAGTAGAGTAGAGTAGAGTAGAGTAGAGTAGAGTGTAGTGTAGTGTAGTGTAGTGTAGTAGAGTAGAGTAGAGTAGAGTAGAGTAGAGTAGAGTAGAGTAGAGTGTAGTGTAGTGTAGTGCAGTAGAGTAGAGTAGAGTATAGTAGAGTGTAGTGTAGTGTAGTAGAGTAGAGTAGAGTAGAGTGTAGTGTAGTGTAGTGTAGTAGAGTAGAGTAGAGTAGAGTAGAGTAGAGTAGAGTAGAGTGTAGTGTAGTGTAGTGTAGTGTAGTGTAGTGTAGTGTAGAGTAGAGTAGAGTAGAGTGTAGTGTAGTGTAGTGTAGTGTAGTGTACAGTAGAGTAGAGTAGAGTAGAGTAGAGTGTAGTGTAGTGTAGTGTAGTGTAGTGTACAGTAGAGTAGAGTAGAGTAGAGTAGAGTGTAGTGTAGTGTAGTGTAGAGTAGAGTAGAGTAGAGTAGAGTAGGAGTAGAGTAGAGTGTAGTGTAGTGTAGTGTAGAGTAGAGTAGAGTAGAGTAGAGTAGAGAGTAGAGTAGAGTAGAGTAGAGTGTAGTGTAGTGTAGTGCAGTAGAGTAGAGTAGAGTAGAGTAGAGTAGAGTAGAGTAGAGTAGAGTGTAGTGTAGTGTAGTGCAGTAGAGTAGAGTAGAGTATAGTAGAGTGTAGTGTAGTGTAGTAGAGTAGAGTAGAGTAGAGTGTAGTGTAGTGTAGTGTAGTGTAGTGTAGTGTAGTAGAGTAGAGTAGAGAAGGGTAGAGTAAGAGTAGAGTAGAGTGTAGTGTAGTGTAGTGTAGTGTAGTGTAGTGTAGTGTAGTGTAGTGTAGAGTAGAGTAGAGTAGAGTGTAGTGTAGTGTAGTGTAGTGTAGTGTAGTGTAGTGTAGTGTACAGTAGAGTAGAGTAGAGTAGAGTGTAGTGTAGTGTAGTGTAGTGTACAGTAGAGTAGAGAGTAGAGTAGAGTGTAGTGTAGTGTAGTGTAGAGTAGAGTAGAGTAGAGTAGAGTAGAGTAGAGTGTAGTGTAGTGTAGTGTAGTGTAGAGTAGAGTAGAGTAGAGTAGAGTAGAGTAGAGTAGAGTGTAGTGTAGTGTAGTGTAGTGTAGTGTAGTGTAGTGCAGTAGAGTAGAGTAGAGTAGAGTAGAGTGTAGTGTAGTGCAGTAGAGTAGAGTAGAGTAGAGTAGAGTGTAGTGTAGTGTAGTGCAGTAGAGTAGAGTAGAGTATAGTAGAGTTTAGTATAGTATAGTAGAGTAGAGTAGAGTAGAGTAGAGTTTAGTATAGTATGGTAGAGTAGAGTAGAGTATAGTAGAGTTTAGTATAGTATAGTAGAGTAGAGTAGAGTATAGTAGCGTAGAGTATAGTAGAGTAGAGTAGAGTAGTAGAGTATAGTTTAGTAGAGTAGAGAGAGTGTAGTGTAGTGTAGATGTAGTAGAGTAGAGTAGAGTGTAGTGTAGTGTAGTGAGTAGAGTAGCGTATAGTATAGTATAGTATAGTATAGTATAGTATAGTATAGTAGAGTAGAGTAGAGTAGAGTAGAGTTTAGTATAGTATAGTAGAGTAGAGTAGAGTATAGTAGAGTTTAGTATAGTATAGTAGAGTAGAGTAGAGTATAGTAGCGTAGAGTATAGTATAGTATAGTAGAGTAGAGTAGAGTAGAGTAGAGTAGAGTAGAGTTTAGTAGAGTAGAGTAGAGTAGAGTGTAGTGTAGTGTAGTAGAGTAGAGTAGAGTAGAGTGTAGTGTAGTGTAGTGTAGTAGAGTAGAGTAGAGTAGAGTGTAGTGTAGTGTAGTGTAGTAGAGTAGAGTAGAGTGTAGTGTAGTGTAGTGTAGTGTAGTGTAGTGTAGTGTAGTGTAGTAGAGTAGAGTAGCGTATAGTATAGTATAGTATAGTATAGTATAGTATAGTATAGTATAGTATAGTAGAGTAGAGTATAGTAGCGTAGAGTATAGTATAGTAGAGTAGAGTAGAATAGAGTAGAGTAGAGTAGAGTAGAGTAGAGTAGAGTAGAGTAGAGTAGAGTAGAGTAGAGTATGGTATAGTATAGTAGAGTAGAGTACTGTAGTACCTTTATGTTGGAGTTTTACAAATTCAACGTCTAAATGTCAACCATTCAACGTCTAAATGTCAACTCCCCAACTCCCCCAACCTAACCCAACCCCCTCCCTTCGCGCCTAAATATTCAGATTATTGTATTGAAGAATTTACTTAGTGTTTAATGTAGTTAATCACCTCAGTAATTCAAGACAACTGCCAAAAATATTTTCGGTTGTATTTGCCAGAAAATAATCTATTTTTCCAACAATTTTTTCACGCTTTTGAAAATATCCAGCACGATTTGACACGTTGTATGAGGTCGAGCCAATTAATAATCAGCCGATATCCTTTCTGATTGTCTGACACGGTCAGTCGAGCCAACTAGTAATCAGCCGATCCCCTTTCTGATTGTCTGACACGGTCAGTCGAGCCAACTAGTAATCAGCCGATCTCCTTTCTGATTGTCTGACACGGTCAGTCGAGCCAACTAATAATCAGCCGATATCCTTTCTGATTGTCTGACACGGTCAGTCGAGCCAACTAGTAATCAGCCGATCTCCTTTTTGATTGCCTGACACTGTCATGATTTTGTGCCTTGTTTCAATACATATTTTATATTTGAAAACGAAATTGCACGCTTATCGAGCAATCTTTTAAAAAGACAATGAATGTCAAACATGGCTAGTGATGCAAACGGCTGTTTTTATCTAAACTTGAGTACTGTGCTGAAGTTCTGCACTTGTATTTTAAAGATAACACAGGCAAAGGAATACAAATTGAGTTAGCAGAAGTTAACAGTTAAATTTTGGGTAGGAGAATTCAAACCGCGGCAGTAAGTCTTTAGAAGTCGGGTCTGGACGTCAACTGGATGCCACCGACAAAGAAATGTGTAACAAAGTCCTAGATCTGGTATGCTCTGATCCAGGTGGAATAAATGGCACAGACATAAGACATGAGGCATTTCACATGAGAGCCTTTAAACATGATCGTTAAGGTATACGCAAGCTTTCGCCCGTTGGTTTCCAAAATCGTAGATATGAGCAAATGGCAACCAGTATGCAACACCTTTTGAAGTGTTTTATTTCTTTTACGCCTGTTGAATGTAAATAAGACATGGGTTCATTATTATTAGCCAGAGAATAAAGTTCAAAGTCGCCAGTGGGTAGGAACTGGGTTTTCGAGGCAAAATAAGTTCAAGGCGCAACCATCTGCTGACAAGATGATGGCCACAGTATTTTGGGAAGCAAAAGGTGTTATGTTAAGTTCGATTTTAAATGAAGAGAAGTGCAATAAATGGAGTGTACTATGCAAACTTACAAGATCAGCTGAGAACCGCTATCCGTGAAAAACCCCAAGAAGTGTTTTACTATAAATACTTTTAAAAACGGCTGTCACCGGTTGCCAACTTTCGGTGGGAGTGCTTTGTCATCTGATCAAGATGAATGTGACAATATAATTACAAAAAACCACAGAAAGACCCTATAAAAATTTAGGACAATAAAAATATAATATATATAGTAAATAAAAGTTTTTTGAATGACGACATCTGGGGTTGAGATACGCAGAGTTATATTGTTTTGTTGTTTTTTTTTAAAATGCCTATGTCAGTGTAATGAATGTTTTTGAATGGCGACGAAACATCGCAGATGTATATTTTTGTCAATTTACTGATGAAAGATGTAAAGCCCAGTTGGCTACAATTTCAACTTCTTTTTATTGAAAGTAGTTGTATATCATATGTTACCTGTTTTCTTTAAGTTTTGCGTTGGCATAATTTTCACGGATTATGCAAATTGGATGTGTTCCAAGCCGGTTCTTTAAAAATCTTCGCCTTTGAAACAAAATTTGGTACGGAAGATTCTTAATTCGTGAAGATTGTAGGAATCGTTAAGTGCCAAATGCTCCGATTTGGCCGATCACAGTGGTTTGTTCACTGCCCGATGGCCGATTTAGCTAATAATAGTGGTTTGTTCACTGCCCGATGGCCGATTTGGCTAATTATAGTGTTTCATTCTCTACCAGATGGCCAATTAGGCTGATTGGATCCTTATGGTTCATAGAATTAGCCTATCACGGTTAAGATGTCAAAAAATGATGAAATATTAACAGAATTACAATGATGTTATTGACGCATTTATGACGTCATTGATCAGCGTTAATTTAAAAATCCGCGTCCTTTATGGAGTCTTATGTCCTGGTGGTAGTCGATGGAGACGCACTTTTCCGTGTGACAGTAAGATTGTTAAGATCTGCAGAATATTGTTAATCTCTTCAAACAATTTTAGATACGTATGTGTGTTTTGAGTTTTCTTTTTAATGCGCTCCCGGCGAAACGGACTTTTACGTGAAAACGTGAACTGAAGCGATTCCATCGTCATTGGAAATACTTGTTCGACAGAAACGTCATGGGGTATCACGTGGTACACTTGTGAGGTCCATTGAAATAACAACTTTTATTTGTGTTTTGACCATAATGATTATGAAGTAAGTAATGAACAGCAATCATAAACACGTTTGTAAACGCCCTCAAACCTATGGTAACAGGTACATACGTACAAGCCACAAGGTACGATGTTTTTGTTGCCAAACGGAACAATCACAATGTTTATGACGTCATTTAAAATTCTGGCATTTGAAGTTTTCTTGGCACTGAACATATTTAACAATGGTGTTCGCAAGCGTACCACGTGATCATTACCCTTTAACGTTTGTGTGGAACGTTCATACGTCGAAATTTCGAGTAACGTCATTTTTACGGGAAAAAATGTGCGGAAAAAAGTGAATTGAAGCGATTCCATCTCAACTTGTTCCGGAGTCTCACGTGGTACTCTGACAAACCCCATTTTATAAAGTAGATTGATGTCAATTTTAACTTAATTAGTTATATTCACATGAATTATATCTTAATTTTTACCAAAAAGGTCATTTTGGAACGGTTATTTTTATTTTTGCTATTTAAATGCACGTGATTGTCAAGTTGTGTCAGGCAAAAGTCAGGATCTTAAGTGTCAACAAAATTGCTATTGCCTTCAACCCCAGTCAATAATTATATAATATATATAACTTTTATGATATTGCTCTAAAGAAATTGAATATCGCATGCAATCGCGTTATGAATAATTTGTTCTACACGTTCTGAAGTACATTTTACTATCTATTTGCAAAAAGGTCCATCGAAGAGAATGACTCTATTGAAATAAATGATTTTATGAATGAAAATTACGCCACAACCATTGTTCGTGGAACATAGCATGACGTCATAAGAAAAGCAAGGGAGTACGTCATTAAAACGGAATAGCGATGGGTATATCGTTCGGCTCTCTTCATGTTTCATATGAAAGAAAACGCAGGCGATGTTAGAATTTGCTTTTTCTTATTCGTACAAGTGCGATTGTTTTCTCCCCTATTTCCTTTAATATGGTTTCTAAAGAAAGTTGAATATATTTTCAAATAATAAACGAAATCACAATCAAAACAATACAAAGTAAACACTTTCAAAACTGGCAAATTTAATTATACACGTGGACTTTCACCAGAAAAGTAAGACCGCGTGCCCGGAAAGGTAAGCATCTCCTTCCTCTTCATTCTGATAAACATCTAAGTAATTTATATTGTAAACTAGTGTAGCATATTGTTGTTTCTTAGCTCTGTCATGTGCTGTTTTTGAATTTCTATTAAAATAATGCATTCAAAAACAGCACATGACAAAGTTGTCATGTGCTGTTTTTGAATGCATTATTTTAATAGAAATTCAAAAACAGCACATGACAGCTCTTAAAACCACGCTTTTAATACAGTTTATATAGGGTGTCATATACCACTTATTTAAATTTAATCCTAAAATACATTAAAAATGGTTTATGACATAGACGATGTTTTATAAAACTTCAAAAGTCATCTACCGATTTTTAAAGATATTAAGATTAAGAGTCAAAATAAGCATTAAATGATCAGATCGATTCATCATCATCATTACTTTATTTTTTCTCTCTTCGATTACAACATTCAGTACAGACCTGTCGAAAGTTTAACACTAAGACAACTATAATAAAGACCTGATCGGAAAAGCATATTTTACTCGCATGCCGGTGCTAGATTTTTCTGTCTTGTCCAGTTTGTCTGTCACTGCCTCATGCGACAATTGATGCATCAGGATGACGTATCAGATCGTTGAGCCTGGCGTCACCTAAACAAAAGGTTTCTTGCTTTATTTATCTTTTTATACCCCCACTTAAAAAGTGGGGGGTATATAGTGATAGGGGTGTCCGTCCGTGTGTCCGTCCGTCCTTCCTTTACACCTTAGGGTACTTATCTCTTATATTTGCATTAAATACAAATCGTTGATGTCCTCAAATTTTGAAGAGTGGATTATTTTTAAAGGGTGAATTTGTACAATGCATAAAGTGCTCCAAAAATGCAAGAGGTCCCATGGTGGCACATGTTTTGTTTCGTTATAAACATTCTTATGGTACAAGGAATAGAATCTGTCACCTGTTGAATTTATGACCGATACCGGTTGATCTCGGTTTCGAGTAATGTGATAATAACAATTCCCAATCTAAGCAAGCCTAGGTCGGGATATGTTACATCACATCCCTCTCGGCTGATATCATCCGGTATCGGTCACAAACAGGTGACAGATTCTATTAATCTTTCCAGCAGGTGCTGTCTATTTTCCAGCAGCTTTTCGGCCAGTTTGTATCCATATCTCGACCCATTAGCAGCCGAGTTCAACTTCGTTTTTTTACCATAGTGTTAAATTTTCGACAAGTCTGTACTGTATCTTCCAGCAGCTTTTTCGGCCAGTTTACATGCATGACTCGACCCCTTATCAGCCTAGTTCGGCTTCATTTTGATAACACAGTGTTAAACTTTCGATAGGCCCGTACTGTATCTTCCAGCAGCTTTTTCGGCCAGTTTACATGCATGACTCGACCCCTTATCAGCCTAGTTCGGCTTCATTTTGATAGCACAGTGTTAAACTTTCGATAGGCCCGTACTGTATCTTCCAGCAGCTTTTTCGGCCAGTTTACATGCATGACTCGACCCCTTATCAGCCTAGTTCGGCTTCATTTTGATAACACAGTGTTAAACTTTCGATAGGCCCGTACTGTATCTTCCAGCAGCTTTTTCGGGTCAGTTTACATGCATGACTCGACCCCTTATCAGCCTAGTTCGGCTTCATTTTGATAGCACAGTGTTAAACTTTCGATAGGCCCGTACTGTATCTTCCAGCAGCTTTTTCGGCCAGTTTACATGCATGACTTGACCCTTATCAGCCTAGTTCGGCTTCATTTTGATAGCACAGTGTTAAACTTTCGATAGACCCGTACTGTAAGTGGTTTGATTTGATTTATTAAAGGAGAGCTAACGTGGAGAATTATTTTTTGTCAAATACATCATCTTTGTTTTTGAAATGTTTCAAGCACATAATGGGACAATTACTCAAACTAATATTGCTTTAGCTTTGATGTGATTCACATGTTCACAATAATAAAAAATATTTACAGTACAGACCTGTCGAAAGTTTAACACCATACTAGAATTGACGGGTCGCCGGCCACGCCCACTATGTTTCGACAAAGAGTCGACATGCTTGAATTACATGCAAAAAGAATGAAAACTCGGTCTGAATTGTGCGGTTTAATGACGTCACTGACACTAGAACGTCATTAGTTGCCGTAACGCTGCTTTGGTACCGTGATGGCCGCCGAGTGGAACATTGTGGGCGTGGCCGGCGATACGTTAATTGGTACCAAATCGGCAACTCAGCTTGGTTCCTCGTTTCCTATATCTCGACAGTTTTCGAAAATGCTAGTTATTTGTCACTTGGTGTCCACATACATCTTGCCCGGTCGGCAGCAGAGTTCCATCTCCATTTTCAAGTTTTTGTTAACGTATATTGTTTTACTTTCGACAGGTCTGTACTGTGTGTATCTATTAAATGTAAAGCATAAGGTTAACGGAATATAGATCTTATCCTTAGACAAATATAGATATAAAAGGTAAATCAAAATTTATTATGAAGTTCAAAGAATTTTAAAATCGTTATGCGATTTATATGCGTCAATGGGAGACCAGATGCACATATCCAATTAAAATCAAATAACACTTTATGTGTAATCACTGATCGTTCGATCGGATGATTAATAAATTAGTAGTCTTCATTATGAACTTGCAAAGTATAATGGGCTTTCTTAAACTGCATAAAAGGAAAGACTTTTGTGCAAAAATTTGAGACAGCCCATTTTACTTTGCAAGTTCATAAAGACATTGAAAAATTACCTTGTTTCTTATATTTTCAATATTTATAAAAATTGATTTTATTGCTGACTCACATTTTCACGTTAATTTGAAAACAATTTTTAAAATGCGCTGTTGGTGCAGTTTCCCATAAAAATGGGTCATCATTCCAATAAATTAGTTCCCTTTGTGCCCATGAATATTCATGACGTTACATCACGTAATCCCAAGTTCAATGACCGGGAAAATACAATCGATTTGTAATTGTTATTTCCCCATATGGCACATCAACTTAACTTCTGTTGCACCGGTGTCAAGAGAAGTCGACGTAAAATCAAATATGTCCTCCCAGAATGGAAGTAATTAAATCTGGGTTCTGTTGCATAAATTGACGTCTTGGACTTGTACTTTTAATATCTCCTAATGTGCCTCATTAAAACGTCAGATTTGTCAAATTGAACAATTTTAAAAAAAACTCGGGGAACTTTTTTGAGTGTATTTTAAGAACCCGGTTGGCTGTATCCAGAACAACATCTCTTGTGATTCCGTTTCTCTATTCGGAAATTATTGTAAGTCGTAAGTTGGTTGAAGTAAACAATTTCAAAAACCTTGTTTATTTCGACTTTTTTCATATTTTAAAAGAAAATACTGCTGGATTAAATCGAGTTTACGCTTCGTAAATTGAAGTTTAGTGGGAACCTCGAAATCCAGACAAATATACTAGAAAAGTACATAAACGTATTCTAACCGGTGTCAAGGCAAATTTTACCTGTCGGAAAATATCCAATGGATGCTTATTGGATCGAAGAGGTCGAGCTTAAGATTTTTGTTTATTTGGGTCTCTATAACGTTGACGTTAATCCAATATGGCGGCGTATGCTAATTAGAAAATGGGACAAATTGTTCCACATGTCTCCTGTCAGTCAACAAGAGTATTTGACATCTGACGTCATCACGTCAGCGCGTGGAGTAATGTCTCTATGAAGACGATTACTTTATTGCAATTGTAAAAACCATGTGTATAACATGGATATTTATATGTAACTACATGGGCCAAATATATTATAACATTAAAGACTTTTTATCGGTTGTATATGGTGTGATATTGAGTCATTAACAAGAAAAACAAATATTGACCGAGGCGAAAGTCCGTCTAAAAATAATCACAAGACCTAGATACGAAAAACTACACGCAAAGAACCAAAATAACGTCGTTTTTACGGGAAAACGTCATATTGTGCGATTCCATGTCCATTGGAAACAAGCGTTTCGCAGGCACGTTAGAAGGTATCACGCGGTACAGCGGCGAACACCATTTTGCGGAAAGTTGAAATGCGACACAAAAACCGTTCTATATGTTACACATTGTTACATGTTGCAAATCCAAACCAAAAAATGAAAAAAAGATTTGTATTTTCGGTAGCACGTCCTTACTTGGTACTGAAAGGGCCATAACTCCTGTAAAATTTCACACAGCATCTTCATTTTACGATATGCACATCTCTATATTATCCCAATCATGCGTCCATTTGAAACAATCGGTGAAAAAAATTGGGCCTAGTTCATCCTACAAGCCAATGTTTTTGTGTGCTTTTGCGTTCTCCGACATACGGTTAATCAACAGTTATTTTAGAAAAAGATTTGCTCTAAACTTCTTTGTCATATTCCGATTTTGAGCACTATGAATAAGATTTATGCAGCTTAAAATTTACATGGCCTTAGTAAGAATGTTACACAACATATGTATAGTAAACTACAAACATATTTGTGACCTTGACCTTTCAACCCATTATCTCCATGCATAATTTTCAAAGAGGTTGACACTTCAATGCCGAAATTATTGTTTTGTTTTTTGAGGCCGAAAATCATATGACATAAATAAAAAATGTAATTTTGAAGATAGAAACGGTATATTATCTATATTTATCTGTTTCAAAAGGCTTTTTTAAGAAATAATATGGCCAGTTATATTTTTTTTATGCCATAACCGTATAACCGTAACTCCTAATGGACATCCAAGTTTGGATTTAATTATTTTCACATGAAATAGGGTCAACAGCTGCTGTATATAAATACAGTACATACCTGTGGGAAGTTTAACACTGAGCTAACCAGTGCTAATTCCCACTCGTTAACCCCAACCCCCCCCCCCCCCCCCCCCCCCCCCCCCCCCCCCTCTCTTTTCCGACATTGGCTATCCATGTCTTGGACACTCGACAGCTGTCCTTTGGGTCCTTTTGTTAGCTGAGTGTTAAACTTTCGACAAGTCTGTAATGTGTATACTTACTTTGCTCAGTCCGTTTCAACCACTTTAGCTGTAACCGTCCTCTATAGCGGACACTAGTGTTACTTTGCTCAGTCTGTTTCAACCACTTTAGCTGTAACCGTCCTCTATAGCGGACACTAGTGTTACTTTGCTCAGTCTGTTTCAACCACTTTAGCTGTAACCGTCCTCTATAGCGGACGTTTGTGTTACTTTGCTCAGTCCGTTTCAACCACTTTAGCTGTAACCGTCCTCTATAGCGGACGGTGGTGTTACTTTGCTCAGTCTGTTTCAACCACTTTAGCTGTAACCGTCCTCTATAGCGGACACTAATGTTACTTTGCTCAGTCTGTTTCAACCACTTCAGCTACTGTAACCGTCCTCTATAGCGGACGCTGGTGTTACTTTCCTCAGTCTGTTTCAACCACTTTAGCTGTAACCGTCCTCTATAGCGGACGTTGGTGTTACTTTGCTCAGTCTGTTTCAACCACTTTAGCTGTAACCGTCCTCTATAGCGGACGCTGGTGTTACTTTGCTCAGTCTGTTTCAACCACTTTAGCTGTAACCGTCCTCTATAGCGGACGTTGGTGTTACTTTGCTCAGTCCGTTTCAACCACTTTAGCTGTAACCGTCCTCTATAGCGGACGTTGGTGTTACTTTCCTCAGTCTGTTTCAACCACTTTAGCTGTAACCGTCCTCTATAGCGGACGTTGGTGTTACCTTGCTCAGTCTGTTTCAACCACTTTAGCTGTAACCGTCCTCTATAGCGGACGTTGGTGTTACTTTGCTCAGTCTGTTTCAACCACTTTAGCTGTAACCGTCCTCTATAGCGGACGTTGGTGTTACTTTGGTCAGTCTGTTTCATCCACTTTAGCTGTAACCGTCCTCTATAGCGGACGTTGGTGTTACTTTGCTCAGTCTGTTTCAACCACTTTCGTTGTAACCGTCCTCTATAGCGGACGTTAGTGTTACTTTGCTCAGTCTGTTTCAACCACTTTCGTTGTAACCGTCCTCTATAGCGGACGTTGGTGTTACTTTGCTCAGTCTGTTTCAACCATTTTAGCTACAGTAACCGTCCTCTATAGCGGACGCTGGTGTTACTTTGCTCAGTCTGTTTCAACCACTTTAGCTGTAACCGTCCTCTATAGCGGACGTTGGTGTTACTTTGCTCAGTCTGTTTCAACCACTTTAGCTGTAACCGTCCTCTATAGCGGACGTTGGTGTTACATTGGTCAGTCTGTTTCAACCACTTTAGCTGTAACCGTCCTCTATAGCGGACGTTGGTGTTACTTTGCTCAGTCTGTTTCAACCACTTTCGTTGTAACCGTCCTCTATAGCGGACGTTGGTGTTACTTTGCTCAGTCTGTTTCAACCACTTTCGTTGTAACCGTCCTCTATAGCGGACGTTGGTGTTACTTTGCTCAGTCTGTTTCAACCACTTTAGCTACAGTAACCGTCCTCTATAGCGACGCTGGTGTTACTTTGCTCAGTCTGTTTCAACCACTTTAGCTGTAACCGTCCTCTATAGCGGACGTTGGTGTTACCTTGCTCAGTCTGTTTCAACCACTTTAGCTGTAACCGTCCTCTATAGCGGACGTTGGTGTTACTTTGCTCAGTCTGTTTCAACTACTTTAGCTGTAACCGTCCTCTATAGCGGACGTTGGTGTTACTTTGCTCAGTCTGTTTCAACCACTTTGGCTGTAACCGTCCTCTATAGCGGACGTTGGGGTTACTTTGCTCAGTCTGTTTCAACCACTTTAGCTGTAACCGTCCTCTATAGCGGACGTTGGTGTTACATTGGTCAGTCTGTTTCAACCACTTTAGCTGTAACCGTCCTCTATAGCGGACGTTGGTGTTACTTTGCTCAGTCTGTTTCAACCACTTTCGTTGTAACCGTCCTCTATAGCGGACGTTGGTGTTACTTTGCTCAGTCTGTTTCAACCACTTTCGTTGTAACCGTCCTCTATAGCGCGTTGGTGTTACTTTGCTCAGTCTGTTTCAACCACTTTAGCTACAGTAACCGTCCTCTATAGCGGACGCTGGTGTTACTTTGCTCAGTTTGTTTCAACCACTTTAGCTGTAACCGTCCTATATAGCGGACGTTGGTGTTACCTTGCTCAGTCTGTTTCAACCACTTTAGCTGTAACCGTCCTCTATAGCGGACGTTGGTGTTACTTTGCTCAGTCTGTTTCAACCACTTTAGCTACTTAAGTACTGTCCTCTATAGCGGACGTTGGTGTTACTTTGCTCAGTCTGTTTCAACCACTTTGGCTGTAACCGTCCTCTATAGCGGCGCTGGGGTTACTTTGCACAGTCTGTTTCAACCACTTTAGCTGTAACCGTCCTCTATAGCGGACGTTGGTGTTACTTTGCTCAGTCTGTTTCAACCACTTTAGCTGTAACCGTCCTCTATAGCGGACGTTAGTTACCTTGCTCAGTCTGTTTCAACCACTTTAGCTGTAACCGTCCTCTATAGCGGACGTTGGTGTTACTTTGCTCAGTCTGTTTCAACCACTTTAGCTGTAACTGTCCCTATAGCGACGTTGGTGTTACTTTGCTCAGTCTGTTTCAACCACTTTCGTTGAAACCGTCCTCTATAGCGGACGTTGGTGTTACTTTGCTCATCTGTTTCACCACTTTAGCTACAGTAACCGTCCTCTATAGCGGACGCTGGTGTTACTTTGCTCAGTCTGTTTTAACACTTTAGCTGTAACCGTCCTCTATAGCGGACGCTGGTGTTACTTGGCTCAGTCTGTTTCAACCACTTTAGCTGTAACCGTCCTCTATAGCGGACGTTGGTGTTACTTTGCTCAGTCTGTTTCAACCACTTTAGCTGTAACCGTCCTCTATAGCGGACGTTGGTGTTACTTTGCTCAGTCTGTTTCAACCACTTTAGCTACTGTAACCGTCCTCTATAGCGGACGTTGGTGTTACTTTGCTCAGTCTGTTTCAACCACTTTGGCTGTAACCGTCCTCTATAGCGGACGTTGGTGTTACTTTGCTCAGTCTGTTTCAACCACTTTAGCTACAGTAACCGTCCTCTATAGCGGACACTAGTGTTACTTTGTTCAGTCCGTTTCAACCACTTTAGCTGTAACCGTCCTCTATAGCGGACGGTGGTGTTACTTTGCTCAGTCTGTTTCAACCACTTTAGCTGTAACCGTCCTCTATAGCGGACACTACTGTTACTTTGCTCAGTCTGTTTCAACCACTTCAGCTACTGTAACCGTCCTCTATACGGACGCTGGTGTTACTTTCCTCATCCTGTTTCAACCACTTTAGCTGTAACGTCCTCTATAGCGGACGTTGGTGTTACTTTGCTCAGTCTGTTTCAACCACTTTAGCTGTAACCGTCTCTCTATAGCGGACGCTGGTGTTACTTTGCTCAGTCTGTTTCAACCACTTTAGCTGTAACCGTCCTCTATAGCGGACGTTGGTGTTACTTTGCTCAGTCTGTTTCAACCACTTTAGCTGTAACCGTCCTCTATAGCGGACGTTGGTGTTACTTTCCTCAGTCTGTTTCAACCACTTTTAGCTGTAACCGTCCTCTATAGCGGACGTTGGTGTTACCTGCTCAGTCTGTTTCAACCACTTTAGCTGTAACCGTCCTCTATAGCGGACGTTGGTGTTACTTTGCTCAGTCTGTTTCAACCACTTTAGCTGTAACCGTCCTCTATAGCGGACGTTGGTGTTACTTTGGTCAGTCTGTTTCATCCACTTTAGCTGTAACCGTCCTCTATAGCGACGTTGGTGTTACTTTGCTCAGTCTGTTTCAACCACTTTCGTTGTAACCGTCCTCTATAGCGGACGTTGGTGTTACTTTGCTCAGTCTGTTTCAACCACTTTCGTTGTAACCGTCCTCTATAGCGGACGTTGGTGTTACTTTGCTCAGTCTGTTTCAACCATTTTAGCTACAGTAACCGTCCTCTATAGCGGACGCTGGTGTTACTTTGCTCAGTCTGTTTCAACCACTTAGCTGTAACCGTCCTCTATAGCGGACGTGTGTTACTTTGCTCAGTCTGTTTCAACCACTTTAGCTGTAACCGTCCTCTATAGCGGACGTTGGTGTTACATTGGTCAGTCTGTTTCAACCACTTTAGCTGTAACCGTCCCTTATAGCGGCGTTGGTGTTACTTTGCTCAGTCTGTTTCAACCACTTAGCTGTAACCGTCCTCTATAGCGGACGTTGGTGTTACTTTGCGCAGTCTGTTTCAACCACTTTCGTTGTAACCGTCCTCTATAGCGGACGTTGGCGTTACTTTGCTCAGTCTGTTTCAACCACTTTCGTTGTAACCGTCCTCTATAGCGGACGTTGGTGTTACCTTGCTCAGTCTGTTTCAACCCTTTAGCTGTAACCGTCCTCTATAGCGGACGTTGGTGTTACTTTGCTCAGTCTGTTTCAACTACTTTAGCTGTAACCGTCCTCTATAGCGACGTTGGTGTTACTTTGCTCAGTCTGTTTCAACCACTTTGGCTGTAACCGTCCTCTATAGCGGACGTTGGGGTTACTTTGCTCAGTCTGTTTCAACCACTTTAGCTGTAACCGTCCTCTATAGCGGACGTTGGTGTTACATTGGTCAGTCTGTTTCAACCACTTTAGCTGTAACCGTCCTCTATAGCGGACGTTGGTGTTACTTTGCTCAGTCTGTTTCAACCACTTTCGTTGTAACCGTCCTCTATAGCGGACGTTGGTGTTACTTTGCTCAGTCTGTTTCAAACCACTTCGTTGTAACCGTCCTCTATAGCGGACGTTGGTGTTACTTTGCTCAGTCTGTTTCAACCACTTTAGCTACAGTAACCGTCCTCTATAGCCGACGCTGGTGTTACTTTGCTCAGTTTGTTTCAACCACTTTAGCTGTAACCGTCCTCTATAGCGGACGTTGGTGTTACCTTGCTCAGTCTGTTTCAACCACTTTAGCTGTAACCGTCCTCTATAGCGGACGTTGGTGTTACTTTGCTCAGTCTGTTTCAACCACTTTAGCTACTGTAACCGTCCTCTATAGCGGACGTTGGTGTTACTTTGCTCAGTCTGTTTCAACCACTTTGGCTGTAACCGTCCTCTATAGCGGACGCTGGGGTTACTTTGCACAGTCTGTTTCAACCACTTTAGCTGTAACCGTCCTCTATAGCGGACGTTGGTGTTACTTTGCTCAGTCTGTTTCAACCACTTTAGCTGTAACCGTCCTCTATAGCGGACGTTAGTTACCTTGCTCAGTCTGTTTCAACCACTTTAGCTGTAACCGTCCTCTATAGCGGACGTTGGTGTTACTTTGCTCAGTCTGTTTCAACCACTTTAGCTGTAACTGTCCTCTATAGCGGACGTTGGTGTTACTTTGCTCAGTCTGTTTCAACCACTTTCGTTGAAACCGTCCTCTATAGCGGACGTTGGTGTTACTTTGCTCAGTCTGTTTCAACCACTTTAGCTACAGTAACCGTCCTCTATAGCGGACGCTGGTGTTACTTTGCTCAGTCTGTTTTAACCACTTTAGCTGTAACCGTCCTCTATAGCGGACGCTGGTGTTACTTTGCTCAGTCTGTTTCAACCACTTTAGCTGTAACCGTCCTCTATAGCGGACGTTGGTGTTACTTTGCTCAGTCTGTTTCAACCACTTTAGCTGTAACCGTCCTCTATAGCGGACGTTGGTGTTACTTTGCTCAGTCTGTTTCAACCACTTAGCTACTGTAACCGTCCTCTATAGCGGACGTTGGTGTTACTTTGCTCAGTCTGTTTCAACCACTTTGGCTGTAACCGTCCTCTATAGCGGACGTTGGTGTTACTTTGCTCAGTCCTGTTCAACCACTTTAGCTACAGTAACCGTCCTCTATAGAGGACACTAGTGTTACTTTGTTCAGTCCGTTTCAACCACTTTAGCTGTAACCGTCCTCTAATAGCGGACGGTGGTGTTACTTTGCTCAGTCTGTTTCAACCACTTTAGCTGTAACCGTCCTCTATAGCGGACACTACGTTACTTTGCTCAGTCTGTTTCAACCTTCAGCTACTGTAACGTCCTCTATAGCGGACGCTGGTGTTACTTTCCTCAGTCTGTTTCAACCACTTTAGCTGTAACCGTCCTCTATAGCGACTTGGTGTTACTTTGCTCAGTCTGTTTCAACCACTTTAGCTGTACCGTCCTCTATAGCGACGCTGGTGTTACTTTGCTCGTCTGTTTCAACCACTTTAGCTGTAACCGTCCTCTATAGCGGACGTTGGTGTTACTTTCCTCAGTCTGTTTCACCACTTTAGCTGTAACCGTCCTCTATAGCGGACGTTGGTGTTACTTTGCTCAGTCTGTTTCAACCATTTTAGCTACAGTAACCGTCCTCTATAGCGGACGCTGGTGTTACTTTGCTCAGTCTGTTTCAACCACTTTAGCTGTAACCGTCCTCTATAGCGGACGTTGGTGTTACTTTGCTCAGTCTGTTTCAACCACTTTAGCTGTAACCGTCCTCTATAGCGGACGTTGGTGTTACATTGTCAGTCTGTTTCAACCACTTTAGCTACTGTAACCGTCCTCTATAGCGGACGTTGTGTTACTTTGCTCAGTCTGTTTCAACACTATAGCTGTAACCGTCCTCTATAGCGGACGTTGGTGTTACTTTGCTCAGTCTGTTTCAACCACTTTCGTTGTAACCGTCCTCTATAGCGGACGTTGGTGTTACTTTGCTCAGTCTGTTTCAAACCACTTTAGCTACAGTAACCGTCCTCTATAGCGGACGCTGGCGTTACTTTGCTCAGTCTGTTTCAACCACTTTAGCTGTAACCGTCCTCTATAGCGGACAGTTGGTGTTACCTTGCTCAGTCTGTTTCAACCACTTTAGCTGTAACCGTCCTCTATAGCGGACTTGGTGTTACTTTCTCGTCTGTTTCAACCACTTTGGCTGTACCGTCCTCTATAGCGGACGTTGGTGTTACTTTGCTCAGTCTGTTTTCAAACACTTTAGCTGTAACCGTCCTCTATAGCGGACGTTTAGTTACCTTGCTCAGTCTGTTTTCAAACCACTTTAGCTGTAACCGTCCTCTATAGCGGACGTTGGTGTTACTTTGCTCAGTCTGTTTCAACACTTTAGCTGTAACTGTCCTCTAAGCGGACGTTGGTGTTACTTTGCTCAGTCTGTTTCAACCACTTTTCGTTGAAACCGTCCTCTATAGCGGACGTTTGGTGTTACTTTGCTCAGTCTGTTTCAACCACTTTAGCTACAGTAACCGTCCCTCTATAGCGGACGCTGGTGTTTACTTTGCTCCAGTCTGTTTTAACCACTTTAGCTGTAACCGTCCCTCTATAGCGGACGCTGGTGTTACTTTGCTCATTCTGTTTCAACCACTTTAGCTGTAACCGTCCTCTAATAGCGGACGTTGGTGTTACTTTGCTCAGTCTGTTTCAACCACTTTAGCTGAACCGTCCTCTATACGGACGTGGTGTTACTTTGCTCAGTCTGTTTTCACCACTTTAGCTACTAACCGTCCTCTATACGGACGTTGGTGTTACTTTGCTCAGTCTGTTTCAACCACTTTGGCTGTAACCGTCCTCTATAGCGACGTTGTGTTACTTTGCTCAGTCTGTTTCAACACTTTAGCTACAGTAACCGTCCTCTATAGCGGACACTATGTTACTTTGTTCAGTCCGTTTCAACACTTTAGCTGTAACCGTCCTCTATAGCGGACGGTGGTGTTACTTTGCTCAGTCTGTTCAACCCTTTAGCTGTAACCGTCCTCTATAGCGGACACTACTGTTACTTTCTCAGTCTGTTTCAACCACTTCAGCTACTGTAACCGTCCTCTATAGCGGACGCTGGTGTTACTTTCCTCAGTCTGTTTCAACCACTTTAGCTGTAACCGTCCTCTATAGCGGACGTTGGTGTTACTTTGCTCAGTCTGTTTCAACCACTTTAGCTGTAACCGTCCTCTATAGCGGACGCTGGTGTTACTTTGCTCGTCTGTTTCAACCACTTTAGCTGTAAACCGTCCCTCTATAGCGGACGTTGGTGTTACTTTCCTCAGTCTGTTTCAAACCACTTTAGCTGTAACCTGTCCTCTATAGCGGACGTTGGTGTTACTTTGCTCAGTCTGTTTCAAACATTTTAGCTACAGTAACCGTCCTCTATAGCGGACGCTGTGTACTTGCTCAGTCTGTTCAACCCTTTAGCTGTAACCGTCCTCTATAGCGGACGTTGGTGTTACTTGCTCAGTCTGTTTTCAACCTTTAGCTAACCGTCCTCTATAAGCGGACGTTGTGTTACATTGGTCAGTCTGTTTCAACCACTTTAGCTGTAACCGTCCTCTATAGCGGACGTTGGTGTTACTTTGGCTCAGTCTGTTTCAACCACTTTAGCTGTAACCGTCCTCTATAGCGACGTTGGTGTTACTTTGCTCATTCTGTTTCAACCCTTTCGTTGTAACCGTCCTCTATAGCGGACGTTGGTGTTACTTTGCTCAGTCTGTTTCAACCACTTTAGCTACAGTAACCGTCCTCTATAGCGGACGCTGGCGTTACTTTGCTCAGTCTGTTTCAACACTTTAGCTGTACGTCCTCTATAGCGGACGTTGGTGTTACCTTGCTCAGTCTGTTTCAACACTTTAGCTGTAACTCCTCTATAGCGGACGTTGGTTTACTTTTGCTCAGTCTGTTTCAACCACTTTAGCTACTGTAACCGTCCTCTATAGCGGACGTTGGTGTTACTTTGCTCAGTCTGTTTCAACCACTTTGGCTGTAACCGTCCTCTATAGCGACGCTGGGGTTACTTTGCACAGTCTGGTTTCACCACTTTAGCTGTAACCGTCCTCTATAGCGGACGTTGGTGTTACTTTGCTCAGTCTTTTTCAACCACTTTAGCTGTAACCGTCCTCTATAGGCGGACGTTAGTTACCTTGCTCAGTCTGTTTCAACCACTTTAGCTGTAACCGTCCTCTATACGGACGTTGGTGTTACTTTGCTCAGTCTGTTTCAACCACTTAGCTGTAACCGTCCTCTATAGCGACGTTGGTGTTACTTTGCTCAGTCTGTTCACAACACTTTCGTTGAAACCGTCCCTATACGGACGTTGGTGTTACTTTTGCTCAGTCTGTTTCAACCACTTTAGCTACAGTAACCGTCCTCTATAGCGGACGCTGGTGTTACTTTGCTCAGTCTGTTTTAACCACTTTAGCTGTAACCGTCCTCTATAGCGGACGCTGGTGTTACTTTGGTCAGTCTGTTCAACCACTTTAGCTGTAACCGTCCTCTATAGCGGACGTTGGTGTTACTTTGCTCAGTGTGTTTCAACCACTTTAGCTGTAACCGTCCTCTATAGCGGACGTTGGTGTTACTTGCTCAGTCTGTTTC